>BOPP01000196.1:1933281-1994369 GCA_017312745.1 Gryllus bimaculatus | reverse complement strand
CGGAGGCGCCTCCCCGAAAGCCCGGAAACGAATCCGCAAGCCGCCCTGCGCAGTGACGAGAGCTTTAATGAGCATGCAGAGGGGATTGCGGCGAGATTGGGAGAAGAGAAGTAGACGAGCAAGAGTAGGGGTACAGAACTCCGGGAGAGAGTAGCAGTGCGCGCTCGTCGGGGCGTTATTGGCGCGGCGTTCACACGTTCGCTGCTAGCACAAAAGACCGGTTGTAATGGTTTGGATGAGTCGGCTGAGCGCAGGAAGGTACGCGCGGAGGCGGCATCACGGGTCAGATGGTGGCGGAGCAGAAGGGTCGAGTTTGATCCTTCTGTCTGACGAGGCACCTCCCGCTAACACGAACGGCAGCCTAGAGACAGTTTGTACGAGCTCACTTTGAGAGTGAATAATGTCCTACGAGTTCACTTAGGTGTGGATTAAAAATGGGGCGGTGGTCTCAAGCTCTATGACGAGATCTCTCTCGTAGCTTCACACCAAACATGCTTAAACGGCTCGTGAACGGGAGACTGAAATTCGCTTAGCAAAAGTAACTCAAGAAAAAGCCCACAATGACCGATGTGGCCCATTGGAATGCTTCCCGGTCTTGCGGCTAGTGGGTTCGCGCGAGAGTGCGGACGTACAAGACTTATCAGGCAGAGAAACTAAGAATATTTAAACGATACCAAGAACATACCTCTAACCAGTCTGTAGGAGTGCAACGACTGCAAGTATACAGCGACGAGAGGGCGGCGAACCACACTTTCGTGTACAGACTCGGACGTTGCGTGTAGTAACGGACGCGCCCGTCCAATTCTCACGCGGCGCAGTTCGAGGATATATAGACGCATTGACGCCAGACTATAGCCACTATTCGGCTTTTATTGAACAAGCAAGAGACTTTCAAGAGTCTTAATACACTCCTCTGTTACCTGGGTCTGTAGACACGTTTCGCGGTACTCAATTACTATCATTGTAAGGTTATTTAAGGCTTGTACTGCTGTAAATTTTTTCTTTTTCTACGTCCTCCATTGCAGAAAAAAGAGCGCGCTTCATTTTACTCTCCTTTGAGTTTGCTCTCAAAACCTCTCTGCAGCGGCGGGACGTTGGAGATATTCGGCGTCAGGACGGATGAAGAGGAAAGCGAGGTGGGTGTAGTGGCAACAGTACGGTAAGTGAAAGACAGAATAATGGACGGCATAGCAGAGGAGGAGGATAGATCAGACAACGAGGATGAGAGGTTGAAGGTGTGGACACGGGCTGTACAGCGTCGATTAAAAAGTGGGGTGGTAGAGCGATTCAGGATGACAGAGATCGAGCCAGTGAGGTTTTGCGCAACCAGCAATGAGAGCCGTGCGGCCAGGTGGGGGGGTGAGGGACACGGGGACACAGACGAGGAGCGGTCGCGGACTAACTGGATGAGAGGGTTGGATGATCGTGTTGTGGTGAGGTTGAGCCGGCCACGTTGAGTGGGATACGGAGAGAGGGAGCGAGTTAACGACAATTGTCACGAACAGGTGGATCAAGCAAAGTCGTATGAAGAGGGCGGTGATTGCTGGATGAGAGAGCAAGCGCAAAAAAGTTCCGGGAAGGCGGGGTGAGCAGGTCAGCGGTATGGGTGTTGGACGCAGCAAGCGAGTGAGACGAACGAATCAGACCGCTCACGCAAGAGGCAGCCGGGCAAACGACTGCAGTGGTGAGCAAGCAAGCGGGCAATTGGAAGAGTAGCAAGGGGTGAGCCGGGATTGAATGAAGACAAGGTTAGAGTCCGGGTGGGCGGGTGAGGGGGCAGGTGAGTGGGCGTGGTTCGGCCGCGGGGTCGGGGGTGGCGGGGGAGCGCCTGGGACGCGGCGTCGGAGGGGCCCGAACGAGGCCGCTCGCAAAATTTACGGCGGGTGCCTACCTGCAGCCTAGAAAGAAAGAAACACTGCAAGGTTATATTGGGTCTTGTGGTTCGTTTTTGTGGTGTTCCGCCTCGTACAGTCGGGTCCGCGACCGAAAGGTAGAAGGGACCTGCAGACGCGAGAGGTCGCCATGAATCACCGCCAGAGTGCGGGGCGGGCAGCCGCGGGGGCGGGGCGGGCCGGACCCCTTCCTCAGCTCTCTATTCTTCCTCCTCTCGCCCTCGCTTGTTCACCGCCGTCTCCATCTCCGTCGACTCTCTGCGTCGTCTCAGTGCCCGCCTACACCTCCGCCCCCCGCCGCGTGTCTGCCGCTCCGCTTCACTTCGTTCCATCCCTCTGCTCGAACCCATCCCTACTACCAAAGCCTCCGGCTTCCGCCTGCATCTTTGCATGTCACACAACCCCTCCGCCGAACCTTCGTTAGCACGAGCGCGCTCCTTCATCAATGTCATCGATCTTCATGCGCTCGCCACAACTTTCTAAAAGGAAATCTGTCCGCAACAGGCAGTGAAGGATGGCACGGAATCATTGGCTACTAGAAAGGATGGACAACTGTCAGAGAATTGGAGTGCGGTGATATTTAATGAGTGAAACAAAAAGGTTCGAGCAGGCTAATGAAATGTAGGTAAAGAGTTCATCGAGCAAAGGGTGTGATTATGAAAAGATATATTTCATGTTGCCACTGCACCCCAGCCTGTATTACCAACAATTCATTTTCCTAGAAGTTGTCTTGTTACGGTTATGAATAAGATAAGATGGCTGGCGAATTTAATTCAGCTTCATTAATGAATGTAAATGGGTTGTTATTGACTTACTGAATTATCCACTCTAAGAACTGATTGTAAGTGGTGTAAGCGTTTTTCCTTTACATTTTTTTAACTTTACCATACATTTGTACTAATTTTATATGTGCCACTTCCTGTTTATACACTCTAATATATTACTTACTTTGTGAGGAAAATTTACGTGTAATCGCACAGAAAATAATGACTTATGAAAAATGTTACAACATATTGAAAGATCTACAATTTTAATAATAAGTTATTAAACTTGTGGTGGCACTTTTTCGCATTATTACTAACTTTTGCCAATTTTCGAAAATCAAACTGAGTTTCAATGAAAGAAACCGGGCCATTACTTAAATTTTCTTTACGCCATTCCAAGGAAAAAAAATAAAGAAGAATTTTAATGTCGTTTTTAAGACAACATATTTATATACCATTTCCCGTTTCCTTCAAGCACAAATTACGCCGAAAAACTCTTTACAAAATAGCCAGATGACCTTGTTTAACAGATCTATTTTCTAGGAAATAATTTTATTAAAGGAAGTATCTCTTACGTCAGTGAATGCAGTTTTGCAATGTTAATTTCCTTGGCATTTTTCAGAAATTCAGAGAGTTCAGCAGAGTGGGTTTTTGTGCCACATGCTAAGATATATTGTTCTTTCAACCAGAAAATGTTTTGGAGGTAACCATTTTTGAGAAAACCAATTCTTTAATAGATTCTTTGCTTTAAGTAGCAATCAATTCGCATCCTCAAAGCATTGCACATGAACATTCATGAAGATTTGTCAGGAAGATTTTTGTTAAGGAAACAATCTAATAACAACAATGTTTTAAGACTTGAAATAAAAAAGGATGTAGTGCCTTTTCTGTTTAACTTTACGTTTTTACCAGAACAATGTTGAATGACTCAAGTCTTATAACATAAATAAGAATATAGGTCACGCACGCACTCTCTCTCTCGCACTCACGCTCGCTCTGTAAAGGGGGCTGTTGTAAAAGGCAGGACGTTGTATGTGCCAATTTTGTTAACGTTTAACTAATTTTTTCTCGTAATATGAAAATGGGCAATTACATCGTTTTTTATTTAGATCCTTCAATTTTAGATTTGGAAATAATTAGCATTTTGGGAATTTTTGAAAGTACATGAGACTTTGCCAGAAAATGAACAGGCTCCATTCTGTATAAGCTTACTTTGTCTCTTTTCAAAAACACAAAAATCGGAGGCAGTTTTTGAGTATAATAATTGTTTAAAAACTGCCTACATTCTCACGGAAAACTAGCACTATTTAAAAAATGTACTGAGAGAATTAAAAATCTATCTCTGAAAGAACAGATTTCATAAAAAAAATATTTGAAAGGAAGTAATTTTGTTGTAATTGTAGGAAGACCGTCCCACAACTGATGTCAACTTTTGCACAAGTTTCACCAAAAAATTCAGCATAGTTTATTTCAGTTAGTTTTTCAAATTCATTCTTATTTTTAAGGCATAGCTCTCGGCATAGTACAAAACAGAAGATAAAACGTTTTAGGATTGTAAGTAATTAAAACTGCCCATAAATGATGAACCGAACAACAATAAAACAAAATATAAACGACCGTTCGCAGATCAAAAACACCCTGGTTTTTGACAAAGGTCCCAGGTCAATGTACCCAATTATTAAAAAGTATGTCGTTTGGTTTTAATGGTTTCCGTCGTAATATTAACGTGCGGGTTGTAAATGAACAAGAATCAGAAACGAGACTTGTTTTTTGTGTGTACTCCCGACATGTTCAAGTCGAGATTTCGTGCGAAGATACTTACGTGATATTTTATCTTAATGTATGTCACGTCGCCTTCAATTTCCAGTACTTCATCCTCCCGACCGTCACTAGTACGTATCCCAGAGACCGTGCAAAATATAGTTTAATATACGAGTTCTGGCTTTGATAACAAAACCCAAAATGTGACGAAATCACACGAAGTGATCAGTCACGTTCTCCTTTTAGCTGATGGGAACACTGCCATTGCAGATGATGCAAACGCCAGAAGCGATGGCGTTAAGCAGCTGGACTGGTTGGGCATGGAAGCAGTTTGTGGTGGTGGGAAGTGGCCAAGGTGGCAAAGGTTTTGGGGCAGACCCGTCCGAACATGGACGAATAAGGTGGTAATCTAATGATAGCTGTGATGGAGGTGGAATGGAAGTAGTGTTTGATGATATTCGCATTGGAATGTGTCAATGATGGGAAAAGGAAGGTGTTTGTATCTGAAGAGGTAATTTTTGTCGGCAGAGGTGATTTGTGTAGGCCGAGGTAATTGTAAAGGCGGATGTTATTGTAAAGTTGGACGGTTAATGTATACAGGCGGAAATAAATTGTGTATGCAGAGGGTTGTTAATGTCAGGGCTGAGTGGGTAGGAGGTAGATATGCGGATAGATATAGATATGTAAGTAGATGGATTAAAGTGATGGTCAGTGTTTTGTAGTTAGGCAGCAGCAACGTAGAATTCATTGTGGTGTTGATTGTAGAGGTAGTGTTTAGTGGAGAAGATTAAATTAAGCGCTCGGCGATTGAGGTGAAATACTGACATGATAGTGATGGTGATGATTTCACTCTTGAACTAGAAGTTAGCCGTGGAGAAAGTGATGGAACCGCAATTAGTGATGATGTTGGCGGACGACGATGACAACTGTCTTTGGGCAACCCTACATTGTTTTCGAATTTTCCAGATGTTTCAGCCATCGTAAGCCTTCTCTGGAGAAAATCTGTTTCAGGTTTAACAAAATGATCCCCCGTAGATGCGAAGTTAGGAGAAGTCGTAGGATTCCTGAGCCTTTCTTTCAAATTATCTCGGTTGTTTAGGAGCCGTTCCACGTTACCTTTGACTGGCAGATGCTGTCTCTTGTTACAGAATTTTTCCCGATACGTGAAAGAACAATGATGTGTTAACAGAACTTTTCGTTTCAGAGCAAACTAGATAGCGCATCTTTTTTATTCGGACAGTCTAGCGTTTGAATACCTCTGTTTAATGAAAATCTATGACATTGCTTAGAATGGCGACTCCTGAGAATAGACCGAGCCATTTAAATAAACTAGAAAATTTCTGCGCCTGAAGAAGGTATTTTTACGCCAAGCAGCGCAGAGCATTCAAAATGCCTGTCTGCGGAAAGCCGCACAGCCTGATCCTTTCAGCGCAGAGAAAGGAACCCAGTTGTTACACGAAACGTTCAGCATCACAGGTTTGGACGAGGCGTCACCGCGTAGCAACGCTAGCATTGCCTGAACTCTTCCTCGAAGCTTACGATTTCACCTCCCGAAGGCAATGGGGGCGACGAAGTGGCGGTGCGGGCTTTCATCGAGCGTTGGCCGACGGGGCAATCGCGTCCCGCGCCGACGCGCAGCCCCTTGGCCGTGGGACTTAGCCGAGCGAAAACTGAAAACAAGCGCGGCGCGCAGTGACTGACCATCTGCTACCGTGCCATTTGCATGACAGGGCCGCAGCGGTCGGCCATCTGCGCTGTCCACTGCGTTCGCCCGCGTCCCCTCAGGGGGGGGGAGGGGGAGGGAAAGGGGTGCAGAGAGCGGCGCGGACGGTGGACGCCCGGGCGGCTGAGCAGGCAGCGCACATCGGGGCAGGCGGAAAGGGCGCGATCTTGCGGCATGCATGTCCGGCTGGTGTTGGGAACCCGTGCCCGCCCTCATTTGCATACCCGGAGGAATGTTGAATGTACAATGTTCTAAACATGTAAATGAGCGATCCATAACATCGCCTGTTTCGGCGCCAAGAAATACTCTTTCTCTGCTATGTGGTGAAAAGGAGCGAATGGTGAAATCTGCGTGAGTCAGAAACCGGAAGAGCAAATCTTCATGGCCAGAGTCCTCGCCAATTTAAATTAAGGCATCAATTACAATCCAATCCAATTATTATTTGTGGTAAGATTCACTAAAATTAATATCTAGTTTCGTTTTATAAAGCAGAACAGTTTGAAAAATCAATGTCTGAATGAACAAAGAGAATTGTCAGTGGTAATTATAAAATTGTTTTGTAATAAAATTATTCGGTGAATCTACCGTATTTCATGTGTTGACACTAAATCTGCCATTGTAGCGACACAGTTGTCTCAAGAAATCTGACAATTCGAAATTTGATATTTCGAAGCTTGTGAAACTGTGAGAAATCACCGATTTATATCGTATTATTCGCTTGCATAAACGACGTGTTTTACTATTTTATTGGGATTTAAAAAATTATTGTAGCGGTTACAAATTAATAGTAGAAATACATTCGTTAGGCAACGTTTGGCTAGCCACGTGGTTTTTTAGCGCTTGGTCAGGCCAGCCATGATTACTGGCGAACGCGTGAGTCACGGGGCCGGTTGGGATGAGGGGCCGCTGCCGAACTCAAGCTGCTAAAACTTCGTGGCCGAAGGGTACAACGAAACACTTCCTTTCGTTTGATTTTTCTCTCAACAGGGATTGGCTTTTCGGAACGCGTTTAGTAATATTTTCACTGCAATTGTGTTTAGTAACTATTATCGACCTGCCTAGTGAACATAAACTATACTGGCGTAAGTATGTTTTAATTAAGCAGCCAGTCCGCGTAAACTATAACTAAAAGTTTTTCGTTCTTTCCAAACATACTATACAACTAATAGTTCAAATCAACTAGGTGATATAATAGTAATGAAATAAACCATTCACTCCCTCGTGCAGTACATGTTACAGCAGGACCGCGATGCCGTTTTTTATGATTATTGTGACGAATGATACGCTGCTATTGTTTACTACTTTTTAAACCTGAACGTTTTTCTAAACTCACTAATCTCTTTCGGAACCGAGGCTGCTCGCTTGCATTTACTCGCTTGCTCTACTTCACAGCAGTAACAAAGAAGAAGCATAACAGAAACAAGGAAGCTCCCGCTAATCGTTTCTAGCTTTAGTTTATCACTCTAATTTTAGCTCGCTAAGTGTGACCCATCTTTGCTACTGTCCACATAGCCCTTTCAATTAAACATGAAAACGAAAACAATTCTCACGAAAATCGATATTTTCAATCATATTAACATATTTATTATTTTAAACTACTTAAACGCAGACTCAATATTACTCGTCCTTTCTCTTATTAGTCCGCTACTACTGATAATTTGTTTTTTAATAATCCAGGAGCACCATGTGATAAACCAGTGAAAAATATCTTTTATTTGATAAACACATTTTTTTTTATATGATGTTACTAAATGGCATACTTTAACTTGAATACCCTTGACAAACTTCTTCATCTCTTTCGTGTGGTTATCGTAGACTTCGCGTAACTGCTATCTACTTTTGTTTTATTTTTCTCGCTTACACTTTGTTCTAACTAATTTTTGACCTCGTCAGGTTAGGATTTCTCAGCGACTCTCTGGCCTGATTCATTTATAAACTAAATTATATACTTCAACACCGCGTCAAACGACATTGTTATCACAAAACCACTCATAGCACCAAGTGCCTATAGAAACCTAAAGAGACACATTATTATGCTCATTTTCGTCTGTTGGAATTAATCCTCGCGTCAAACCTGACCACTGTTTGCGAACGCGCCCGCCTGAGAGCGGTAAGAAGGGAAAGGCTTTTAATAGATCTCACTGGCAACCAATATGATTCCTCGCCCTCGACTGTACTGCTCATATTAACGCTAGGTGATATCATGTGGTAATGGCACTGTATTACACGTTATTCTCGTCGTCAAATACCACTGATCGGGGAGAACGCGAAGAGGAAAAAGGAGAGCGACTACGGTATATAAGAAATCCATTCGGGAGGCTATTGCTTTTTTAAAAGTCGAGGGCTTAAATAGATTTTGTATGTGTCTCAGGCTGCAGTGGCACTTGTTCGAACAAAAGATGAGTAAGACAATAAAAGGTTGAGGTTAATAGCTTGAGGGAGATGAAGAGGTTCTCTCTCAAAACAGACTAGAGCGAATAGAGAGAGAAGATAGAGGGTAATAAGTAGAAGACGATCATCGCACGTAGAATATTTATAACATATAGTCGACGATGATGTTGTTTCGAGTGGTAGGGCTACTGTGAAAACTTGATGACGCAGCAGTAATATAAAAGTGAGGGCGGAATGAAATAGTGGACTGACTGATGGATCTTAGTCGATTGGTTTATAGTATAGAGTCATCGAACCGATGTCACGTAATGCGAGTGTGTGTACAAATAGTTTGAGGTATAAAATGCACGATGTGTTTAATACAGTGACGTTTAGCGTAATAAAAGTATTGAGGGGCTATCAAAACAGGGGAGCATGAGAACAGTGGTTTTGCCAGGTTGAGAGTGCTTTTAACAGCTTTGAGCGGCTATTAATCACCCATGCTCATGGGGAGGGCTCGAACGGTCAGGTGTTTGTAGGTTTAGGCACAGTGGGGATAAGCACTAAGTAGGTAGTGGCGTTGCCATAGAGTGTAAAGGTATAGGATTCAATAAGGTTTGTCGGTGTATAAGGAAAGCTTGTATGTGTATGCTTTTATGGTTGTGGTTTTAGTTGATGTGTAGTGACGTGTGTTTGTGTAATAAGTGGGGGGTTTAAAAGTGGAGGTTTAAAGTGAGGGTATTTAGATAAATGGTGATCAAGAGGGCTTAGGAGATAGAGTCAGCCGGAGAGCCTATGGGAAGGTTACCTCGTTAGATAGAGTGATGGTTAGTAGATAGAGCAATAAAAATAGAGTATGCAGGTTTAAATGTGAGGAGTTAAATAAACGAAATAAAAAGTGGGTTCTAAACAGAAGAGGTTTAAAAGATGGAGGCTTTAAGTTGAGCTGAGGGTTAAGAAAGCAAATAAAGTTGAGGTAAAGATGAGAGTTTAACCCGTGGCAGGTTAAACGTGAGGGTTAAGTGAGGTTACAAAGAAATCAAAAAAGGTGAGGTTTTAAAGTGAGGTTAAAAGTGAGGGTTAAAGTGAGGTTTTAAAGGTGATTAAAAGTGAGGTAAAATGAGGTTAAAAGTGAGGGTTAAAAGTGAAGGTTAAAAAGTGAGGTTAAAGTGAGGTTAAAGTGGGTTAAAAGTGAGGTTTAGTGAGGTTAAAAGTGAGGTTTAAATTGAGGTTAAAAGTGAGGTTAAAGTGAGGGTTAAAAGTGAGGTTAAAAGTGGCGTTAAAAGTGAGGTTAAAAGTGAAGGTTAAAGTGAGGTTTAAAAGTGAGGTTAAAAGTGAGGTTAAAAGTGAGGGTTAAAAAAGAAAATAAAAAGTGAGGTAAAAGTGAGGTTAAAAGTGCGGTTAAAGTGAGGTTAAAAGATAATAAAAGTGAGGTTAAAGTGAGGTTAAAAGTGGAGGTTCCAAAGTGGAGTTAAAAAGGAAATAAAAGGTGAGGGTTAACGTGAGGTTAAAAGTGAGGTTAAACAGTGAGGCTTAAAGTGAGGTGTACAAAGAAATAAAAAAGTGGAGGTTTGTACGTTGGCAGAAAAGCGGTAATTTGATGAGTGAGAGTAAACGGGGAGTAGATGGTGGGAGGCGAGTATTTTTTTGACGAACCACTAAAACAAATAGAGAAATTGAACACATTAGGTATGCACTGTATAATGGGTGGTGTTGCAAAAAGTTGTACATGCTAAGGTTGAGGGTTAAATTCGCTTAGCAAAATAAATCAAAAAAAGCCAAAATGATGTGGCCAATTGGAATCGCTTCGCTTGCGCACTTCCAAGTGGACTACAGACTTCGGCGTCTAAGATTAAAATAAAGCATCCTACCATCTAGAGTCCACCGAATATATCCGACACACTTTTCACAGATGACGCTTTTAACACGCATTTACGCATATAATGATGAGCAGATATAGACGCTTTAAACACAGAGACTCAGCTTATTCCGACTCATTTCCGTCGGTAATTACTTCTTAAGTATTTTTACTTAATTTCACTGCACTCATTCCATTCATTCATTAATTTTAGTTTGTCAAAACATCTCTCGCGGCGGGACGTTGGAGATTCGGAAGGACGGATGAAGAGGAAAGCGAGTGGGTGAGTGGAAACAGTACCTAAGTGAAAAGAATAATGGACGGATAGAAGAGGAGGAGGAAGTGAACAACAGGTGAGTGAGTGTGGAACGGCTACAGTCGATTAAAAGTGTTTGGGCAGGGCAGGAATCGACCAGTGAGGTTGCGCAAAGCAAATGAGAGCGTGCGGCAGGTGGGGGGGAGTGAGGGAACGGGAGAGAGAGCGGCGAACGGATGAGAGGGTGGGAGTCCGTGTGGGTGGGTGAGCCGGCAGTTGAGTGGGATCGGGGGGGAGCGAGTAAGACAATGTACGAACAGTGGACAAGAAAAGTACTTGAAGGGGCGGTGATCTGATGAGAGAGCAAGCGCAAAAAAATTCCGGGAGGGCGGGTGAGCAGGCAAGCGGATGGGTGTCTGGACGCAGCAAGCGAGTGAGACGACGAATAACGTACGAAGAGGCACAGCCGCGGCAAGACTCAGTGGTGAGCAAGCAAGCGGGCAATTGGAAGATCGCAAGGGGGAGCGGCGATCTGATGAGAAGGTAAGAGTCCGGGTGGGCGGGTGAGGGGGCAGGTGAGTGGGCGTGGGTCGGCCGCGGGGTCGGGTGGCGGGGGAGCGCCTGGGACGCGGCGTCGGGGCCCGAACCGAGGCCGCTCGCAAAATTTACGGCGGGTGCCTACCTGCAGCCAGAAGAAAGAAACCTGCAAGGTTATTTGGGTCTTGTGGTTCGTTTTGTGGTGTCAGGCCTCGTACAGTCGGGTCCCGCGACCGCAGGTAGAAGGGACCTCAGACGCGGAGAGGTCGCATGATCACCGCCAGAGTGCGGGGCGGCAGCCGCGGGGGCGGGCGCCGGACCCCCTTCCTCAGTCTCTCTTATTCTTCCTCCTCCGCCTCCGCTTTCACCGCCGTCTCCATCTCCGTCGACTCTCTGCGTCGTCTCAGTGCCCGCCTACACCTCCGCCCCCGCCCGTGTCTGCCCCGCCTCCCCTTCACTTCGTCCATCCCTCGCGCCCATCCCTACTACCACAGCCTCCGCTTCCGCCTGCATCTTTGCTGTCACCACCACCTCCGCCGACCTTCGCTTTAGACAGCGCTCCTTCATCATGTATCGATCTTCATCGCTCGCACAACTTCTAAAGGAAATCTGTCCCGCAAAAGGCAGTGGAAGGATGGCACGTTGGCACTAGAAAGGATGGACATGTCAGAGAATTGGAGTGCGTGATATTTAATGGTGAAACAAAAAGGTTCGAGAGCTAATGATGTAGTAAGAGTTCTCGAGCAAGGGTGTGGATTTGAAACGATATATTTATGTGCCACTGCACCAGCCTGAATTACCACATTCATTTTCCTAGAAGTTTCTTGTTACGGTTATGATAAGATAAGATGCTGGCGATTTCAGCTCATAATGATGTAAATGGGTTGTTTGGTTACTGAATATCACTCTACTGATTGTAAGTGTGTAAGGTTTTTCTTACATTTTTTAACTTTAATACATTTGTAATTTATGTGCACTTCATGTTTACCAAATATTTATTTACTTTGTGGGAATTTACTTGTAATCGCACAGAAAATAATGACTATGAAAATGTTACACATTTGAAAGATCTACAATTATAATAAGTTTTAAACTTGTGGTGCACTTTTTCGCATTATTAATAACTTTTGAAATTTTCGAAAATACACTGAGTTCAATGAAAGAAACCAGGGCCAACTCTAATTTTCTTTACCCATTCCAAGGAAAAAAATAAAGAAGAATTTTATGTCGTTTTTAAGACAACATATTTATATAAATTCCCTTTCCTTCAAGCACAAATTACCCGAAAACTCCTTTAAAAAATAGCAGATGACCTTGTTTAAAGATCTATTTTTAGGAAATATTTTATTAAAGAAGTATCTCTCTATCGTCAGTGATGCAGTTTTGCAATGTTAATTCCTTGCATTTTTCAAAAATTCAGAGAGTTCAGCAGAAGTGGGTTTTGTGCCACATGCTAAGATATATTGTTCTTTAACAGAATGTTGGAGGTATTTTTGAGAAACAATTCTTTAATAGATTCTTTGCTTTAAGTACAATCAATTCGCATCCTCAAAGCATTGCACATGAACATAGATAATTTGTAGGAACGATTTTAGTAAGGAAAAATCTATAACAACAATGTTTAAGACTTGAAATAAAAAAGGATGTAAGTGCCTTTTCTGTTTAACTTACGTTTTTACCAGAACAATGTTGAATGACTCAAGTCTTATAACATAAATAAGAATAAGGACCAGACGCATTTCTTGATAGTGTTAAGGGGTGATTGTAAAAGGCAGGAGTTGTATGTGCCAATTTGTTTAACGTTAACTAATTTTTCTCGTAAATATGAAAATGGCAATTACATTCTTTTTTATTTTGATCCTTCATTTTAGATTTGGAATATTAGCATTTTGGAATTTTTGAAAGTACAGAGAATATGCCGAAAATGAGACAGGCTCCATTCTTATAAGCTTACTTTTCTCTTTTCAAAAAACACAAAGATCGGAGCAGTTTTTGAGATAATAATTGTTTAAAAACTGCCTACATTTCACGGAAAACTACACATATTTAAAAAATGTACTGAGAGAATTTAAAAATCTATCTCTGAAGAACAGATTTCATAAAAAAATATTTGAAAGGAAGTAATTTTGTTGTAATTGTAGGAAGACGTCCCCACAAATGTCAACTTTTGCAAAGTTTCAAAAATTCAGATAGTTATTTCAGTTAGTTTTCAAATTCATTTATTTTTAAGCATACTACTGGCATATACAAAAAGAAGATAAAACGTTTTAGGATTGTAAGTAATTAAAACTGCCATATGATGAACCGAACAAAATAAAACAAAATATAACGACGTTCCAGATCAAAAACTGTTTTGACAAAGTCCAGGTCAATGCACCAATTATTAAAAAGTATGTCGTTTGGTTTTAATGTTTCGTCGTAATATTAACGTGTGGGTTGTAATGAACAAGAATCAGAAACGACTTGTTTTTGTTTTACTCCCGACATGTTCAAGTCCAGATTTCGTGCGAAGATACTTACGTGATATTTATCTTAATGTCATGTCCACGTCGCCTTCAATTCCAGTACTTAAATCCTCCCGAACCGTCACTAGTACGTATCCCAGAGACCGTGCAAAATCTAGTTTAATATACGAGTTCTGCTTTGATAACAAAACCCAAATGTGACGAAATCACACGAGTGATAGTCACGTTCTCCTTTTAGCTGATGGGAACACTGCCATTGCAGATGATGCAAACAGCAGAAGCGATGGCGGTAAGAGCTGACTGGTTGGGCATGGAAGCAGTTGTGGTGGTGGGAGTGGCGCAGGTGGTAAAGGTTTTGGCAGACCCGTCGAAATGGACGAATAAGGTGGTAATATAGGTACCTGTGACGGAGTTGGAATGGAAGGAGTGTTTGATGATATTCGCATGGAAGTGTCAATGGATGGGAAAAGGAAGGTGTTGTATCTGAAGAGGTAATTTTGTCGGCAGAGGTGATTGTGTAGGCCGAGGTAATTGTAAAGGCGGATGTTATTGTAAAGTTGGAGGTTAATGTAAAGGCGGAAATAATTGTGTATGCAGAGGTTGTTATGTCAGGGCTGAAGTGTAGGGGTAGATATGGGATAGATATAGATATGTAAGTAGATGATTAAAGTGATGGTCAGTGTTGTAGTTAGGCAGCAGCAACGTAGAATTCATTGTGGTGTTGATTGTAGAGGTAGTGTTAGTGGAGAAGATAATTAAGCGCCGGCGATTGAGGTGATACTGACAATGATAGTGATGGTGATGATTCTCTTGGAAATAGAGTTAGCTGGAGAAGTGATGGAAACCATTAGTGATGATGTTGGCGACGACGATGACAACTGTTTGGGCAACCCTACATTGTTCGATATTTTCCAGATGTTTCAGCCATCGTAAGCCTTCTCTGGAGAAATCTGTTCAGGTTTAACAAAATGATCCCCCGTAGATGCGAGTTAGGAGAAGTCGTAGGATTCCTGAGCCTTTCTTTCAAATTATCTCGGTTGTTTAGGAGCCGTTCCACATTACATTGACTGGCCGATGCGTCTCCTGTTAACAGAATTTTTCCCGATAGTGAGCATGATGTGTTAACAGAAATTTCGTCAAACAAACGAGATACGGCATCTTTTATTCGGACAGTCTAAAGCGTTTGAATACCTCTGTTAATGAAAATCTATGACATTGCTTAGAATGCGACTCCTGAGAATAGACGAGCATTTATAAAACTAGAAAATTTCTGCCCTGAAGAAGGTATTACCCAAGCAGCGCAGAGCATTCAAATGCCTGTCTGCGGAAGCCCACAGCCTGATCCTTTCAGCGCAGAGAAAGGAAACAGTGTTACACGAAACGTCAGCATCACAGGTTTGGACGAGGCGTCACCCGTACACACGCTAGCATTGCCTGAACTCTTCCCTCAGAAGCTTACGATTTCACCCGAAGGCAATGGGGCGACGAAGTGGCGGTGCGGGCTTCATGAGCGTTGCCGACGGGGCAATCGCGTCCCGCGCCGACGCGCAGCCCCTGGCAGTGGACTTAGCCGAGCGAAAACTGAAAAAAGGCGGCGCGCAGTGACTGACCATCTGCCCCGTGCATTTGCATGACAGAGGCCGCAGCGTCGGCATCTGCGCTGTCCACTGCGTCGCCGCGTCCCCCTCTAGTGGGGAGGGGGAGGGGGAGGGAAGGGGTCAGAGAGCGCGCGGCCGGTGGACGCCGGGCGGCTGAGCAGGCAGCGCACATCGGGGCAGGCGGAGGGCGCGGATCTTGCGCAATGCAATGTCCGGCTGGTGTTGGGAAACCGTGCCCGCCCTCATTTGCATACACCGAGAGGAATGTTGAATATACAATGTTCTAAACATGTCAAATGAGCGATCATATACATCGCCTGTTTCGGCGCCCAAGAAATACCTTCTTTCTTCCCTGTGTGGTGAAAGGAGCGTGGTGAAATCTGCGTGGTCAGACGGAAGAGCAAATCTCATGGCCAGAGTCTCGCCAATTTAATTAAGGCATCAATTCAATCCAATCCAATTATTCGTGTGGTAAGATTCACTAAAATTATATCTAGTTTCGTTTAATAAAGCAGACAGTTGAAAATCATGTCTGAATGAACAAAGAGAATTGTCAGTGGTAATATAATTGTTTCGTAATAAAATCATTCGGTGAGATCTACGTTTCATGCGTTGACACTAAATTCTGCTTAGTAAGCGCACAGTTCTCAGAAATCTGACTAATTCGAATGGTTTTCGAGCCTTGTGAACTGTGAGAAATCACCGATTTATATAGTATTATTCGCTGCATAAACGACGTGTTTACTATTTTATTGATTTAAAAAAATTATATGTAGCGTTACAAATTAATAGTAGAAATACATTCGTTAGGCAAACGTTGGCAGCCAGCGTGTTTCGCTTGGTCAGGGCCAGCCAGATTACCGCGGAAGCGTGAGTCCACGGGGCCGTTGGATGAGGGCCGCTGCCGAACTCAAGCTGCTAAACTACCTGGCCGAAGGGTAAAACGAAAACACTTCCTTTCGTGATTTTTCTCAACAGGGATTGCTCGGAACCGTTTAGTAATTTTCACTGCAATGTGTTTAGTAACTATTATGACCTGCCTAGTGAACATAACTATACTGCGTAAGTATGTTTAATTAAGCAGCAGTCCCGTAAACATAACTAAAGTTTTTCGTTCTTCCCAAACATACTATACAATATAGTTCAATCAACTAGGTGATTAATAGTATGAAATAAACATTCCTCCTCGTGCAGTACATGTTACAGCAGGGCGATGCACGTTTTTTATGATTATTGCTGACGATGATAGCGTATTGTTACTGACGTTCTCAATCCTTTCGGGAGGCGTCGTGCATTTACTCGCATGCACTTCACAGCAGTAACAAGAGAAGATACACCAAAAACAGGAAGACTCCCGCTAATCGTTATGTAGTATCTCTATTTTAGTGTAAGTGTGACCCAATTTGCTACTGTCCCAAGCCCTTCAAAAACATGAACGAAACAATTTCACGAAAATCGATATTTTCAATCATATTAACATATTTATTATTTTACTACTTAAGCAACTTTATGCCTCATAGTGCTATAATTGTTATTGGACAGGAAGGAAATATCTTTTGACAATTTTTTTGAGACTAATGGAACTTACTGTCCTTGAAAACTTCTTTCGGGTTTCGAGATTCGGAACTGTATATTTATTCTACATTTGTCTACAATGAATGAGGTTAGGTTTCCGGCGGACTTCTCTGGCCTGATTCATTTACTAATTATTCTTAACACAGGTCAAACAACAACACAAAACACTGCACAAAGGCCTACTAGACAAAGGAATCCTTATACAGCAGGAATACTTCGCGTGCAAACCTGACCGTGCGAGCCCCTGAGAGGGTAAGAGGGAAGGTAAAGACTCAACTGGCAACATTGTTCTGCCCCTGTTGCAATATTATACGCTAGGTGATATCATGTGTAATGCACTGATACGTCTGGTTGTCAACATAAGAAATCCACCGCTATTCTTCCGCCTATTTCTGTGTCTCAGGCTGCAGTGCACTTCGAACAAAGTCGTGGACTAAGTAAAATCAGGGATGTGATAATGTAAATGGAGACAAATTTCGGGCCGCTAGATAGGGACCAGAATATTTGTTTATAATGTATTAGAGTTCGTAAATATATAAAAATGTATTCATATTAATTTTTAAAGAGAAAGGATTATTGAAACTTTCATTCTCATCTTGATTTTGTTTTAAGTTCGATATTTTAATATTATTATAACAGTCCACAATTTGGCCACGTTTGTAATCTAAAAGTGTATCCGACAAATATATTTGATTGATAACGTTTTTTGGGTAAATTAAAATGAATAATAAATAAGTACTCAATAATTACCACATTTTCCCCAGAAATATTTGAACTTTGCAGCAATCATTATGAAAAGTCATGACTATAATTTTCCAACACTGATGTCATATCAAAGAACATAGGGATTCTCGACTAGCACTCCATTTTATTTCGACGATTTCCCGTTGAAAGTTTTCAAGAAAAACCAGTTCATTAATTTAACTTGGCCTTAAAATGCTACTCCCTCTACATTCCATACGTGAAAACACTCCCGTGTCTTCTTTGGTTTCAGTTGACTCAGAAACCATTTAGAATGTTTCAGCGAATTCTGGTTGATGAACGCACCGGCTCACCTTTGGGTGACGGGCCGCGATTGGCGAAAGTGATTCCGATTACCTGCTTGAACTGCACACGAGAGAAATAAAAGAAACCGAAATGAATCAGCGTTTACATTGTAGTATTGCGGTTGAGATGACTGATGCAGTCGAAGTGGCTCTTGACACAGTGTTGACCGCACCCGTAATACGCGCTCAACCGGTTTGGAACCAAATAATGTGAGGGGAAAGGGAAGAGTGTGTGTACGCAGCAGAAGTAGCCATCTGACATATGGAGACAGCTACTCTTCTACCTTATTATAGGCTTTGGACACGAAGGTCGCTAAGGCTCGAGGCGGCGCTTATATTACAGTAGGTATTACAATGTTTCATACAACATCATGATGTAACATACTTTAAATGCTTTTTACCAAACACGCACGAGAAAAAAGATCAACTGTTCTCTTAATTTATAAGGTAGTATTTGTAATCTAATTCAAAATACATGATTAATAAAAACGTGTGATAATTAATGACAAGAATGTGTCATTTCATAGTGTATGTAATGTCAAGAAATTTATTGGGAAGTAATTAATACTGACAGTTGAAAAAAAATTGAGAGTATATTAAAGTGATTATTTCTTTACTAATGTTTTTCTAGTTCAGATACCTTCGCACAGTTGTTCCACACTTCATTTCACAAAACATGAAGCAGTTATGGTGCTTCGTCCTTATCGTTAATAGCTGGTTTTAATTAATCGTAAATTAACAATTAAGATAGTTGCAGTAAAACTTGGTTGAATGAAAATGATTATTGAAAGATTACGAAAAACATGTTTCCAATGTTCCTTAACCCTGCGGCGCACGCGCTAATAAAACTTATATGGTTTCACGCAGTGATCATTTGTGTATTAGCTTACCTGGCTTCACAAACTGACTATTAGGTATTTCAGGCACAAACACTGAAATATTTACTGACATCGAAATTTTTAAACTCTATCAAACTCCAGTGTTTAACAATAACGAGAACAAGATTACAAGAACTATGCTAGAAAGCTGAATCCGTTGAAAGCATTTTTGAGGGAACCAATCGTCTCAGAGCCTCTCTTCGGCGCTCTATTAACGCGAGAACAACTCAGTCACTTGAGCGATCGAGCAGGTGTACTGCAGAGTTAAATGAGATTCACAAGTTCACATATGTCTTGAAGATGCCGTTATATTGTTTAATTAATTCATCCACATTAATGTTAATGGCTAATACACATGTAGAAGAGTAGAAGAGGCACAAAACAAAGAAACGTCAAGACATAAACAAAACATAAATAATTCATCGCCAAATTAGTATCTAATACCATCTAATCTATTTATTCTCAATGTCATATGAATTGACAGGTTGAAAATCATGTTAACACAATCTTATATTAGGCCCAACGAATTTATGAATATTCAGGATTAAAGTTCTTCAAGACTATCGAGAGGAATATATTATAATTATTTATCGTTCTATTCACAAAATAACACTTGGCAATATTTTTAAATAAGGAAAAAATAATAAATCGGCGACACTTCTTGATTTCCAAGCTTCTCCGAATGCAGAGGTCGTTCTCCTGGAAAATAAGTGTCTCCTGCGGAAGGCAATCAATAAGCCGCGTGTTTCGAGGCCTGACATCGCGGGGGGGGGGGGCGCTGCGCGAATCCATCCGCGCGTAATGAGGAGCCGAGGACGAGGAAGCAATCAGCGCCGCTCGCGATAAGCAGAACCGGTCAGCAGACGCCGCGCGGGCCACGATCGCGCGCTTGGCGCAGATAAGCGCTCCCCACTCGCTCTCCCGGCAGCGGCAACCCCGCTGCGACGAGAAGTGTAGTAAATGTCACAGAGGCGGAGGTTCAGAAGCGGAGGACACTTGCGCAAGTTGTACTTCTAAAGAACAGGCTGTTTAGGGAGAAGGGAAGATCGGGTGCGGTCCGTGGCCTGATTGTTGGGGTGCTCTATCAGAAATGTCATTAAATATAATGTAGATTAATGTATTTTGCATGAAACAGAATGTAACCTTCTATATTAAAAAGATCTTAATACATTTGTACATTAAATGTAATACGCAACTTAAAAATGGTGTTGATTTAATGTAGAAGTTGTTCCGTTTCTACTGCCACTCATTCATATCGTATATTCATAATCACCAGTCCATAAAGATCATTCACTCGTTCCTTGTAGACGTGTTCATAAAGATTTGACTATTACATCATCACGTACATGTGAACATTAAATGTACTATGTGTTCATAAAAATTACTTTAATATACTTTGCATTAAAATAATGCGGAAATATCTGGCACTGTACTACTCCAGCATTCTCCAAGTATTGATCCATGAAACTGCGAAAAAACTACCAATCGGAGTAGCCGGTCGCTAGAATTTTACTCCTGGGAGTGGCTGAATTTGACCTAAGATGCCTTTTTGCTAACTGCTTCGCTTCTTTGAGATTTGCTTCAGCGAAACTCACGCAACATGTTCGCATTGGGGAAATACACTTGCCAGCGGAAAGTTTCTAGTGAAGCAATATTCGTTTGTCACTCAACACTGGGTTCACACTGCAGTCTCCCAGAAATCATTTTGACCCTGCTCCAGGACCGTACTTTGTGATTCGCTCTTGGGGTGTTAGAAACGAAAATGCATGAACGTTATCTTAATTCATCGGTCGCCTAAACTTAATTTCTCCACGCAAATATTTGGTGTATTGTTCGTAATGACTTTTGGATTCAATCAGCATTTCGCATATATTTCCCATGAAAAATCCATCTGAACAGAATCAACCAGATTCAGTTGTGCCACGTTTTCACGGGCGAAACATCCTCGCCAACGAACTTCCCTGGCGTGGCACGTCATTCACCACGTCCCCACAGCCCCGCCGATTCCCGGGGTTTCCGTCCTCGGCCGCGGCCAGGGCCGAGCTGCAGCGCGCTGGCGTTCGCCGCGCCTCTCATCTCCTCTGCTCTTGCTGCTCCTCCGCTCCGCGCAGCGCCTCTTCGCCCGGCCCGGCCCGGCCTGCCCGGCGCGGCGCGGCGCGGTCCGCGCGTTTTACGTGAGCGGAGCTCGTAAAAGGCGAGGTTTTTGTCCAGGCGGGCGCTGTGTCGGGCCCCCTCGCACGCTAATTGCCGCCGTAAAGGCGAGGTACGCTCGCGCCGCACGCAACTGAAACCGTCGACGCCGCTGACGCCGACGCCGGCACGTCCTCTAGCGCCGCGACGCTTCTGTCGCCGCGTCCGAGCGGAAGCAGCCGGCCCGGCATTCATTTCGGCTAACTAAAACCCAGGTGGCTCCGGGCATCAACCGATGACGCTGCAGTGCGTCTGACCGGGAGGTCAGGATTTTCGACCCCAGCTTTCGACACTAGGTCGAATTCAGCCGCTTTCTGCAAGAGAATTCTAGCGGCCGGCTGCTTTGATCGGTAGTTTTCCGTGCTTTCTCCGATCAACACCTGGCAAATGCCGGAGCAGTACCCTGCCAAACGGGCCATGGAACGCACGCCACCTTTCTTTCCTCTTTCTTGTCCTATCCTCGCCCCTAACTTACAGACACTTACATGGACCACACAACCAGTCATGTCGGGAGACCACTCGGGTGCTTCGAGCTATTCCCGCTAGGGTGGCGTCCCGGAGGTGGGTGATTCCTTGACGGGGGAAACCCCACAAACCGTCGTGTAGGTTGGCGCTGGATCTCGCTATCCGGCTGGAGAATAACACCGCGACCTCCCGTGATAAAAACATAAAATAGACTTACGAGATTGAATTAATTCTTTATTTTTTTAAATTGCCAAATGTTGCTCTCATGTATGTAATTCTCCTGCTTTCAGTACATTTGCAGGACAAATTATGGCCTGGCAGAGATGTGAACGCGCTCTCTGCGCGTCGCCTGAGGACAAGCGCATGTGTATTCGGCCCGCAGCCGAATTTTACACGGGGGTTCCCCTACGTCGCTTAGCGCAGGCCGCGTCTTCGCGTTTCCGATTGCGCACGCCGACCTCTGCCCCGTGCGCACGGCACGTTTTTTCTCGCGGCAGATGCACACAGATGCTATTTCTGGTACCGCTTGGGAAATGAAGAGTATTTGCACCGTAAGTATGGGTTTGGCACAGTAAAATCAATGCTTTATAATTCAGTGTTAATTAATGCGTAATATTAATATCGATAGCTCTCGGTGTCCCAGAGGACTAGAGCAATGTCCAATGATACTTAGCAGGATGCTGAGGTTTTGAATCACTTGTAAGACGTTTTTTACACGTGATTGGAACGACGTTGTCTTCTGGTGTCATTTCCATTTCCGGAACGAACGTTGTAGTTTCTACAACATATCATCTATAACAATCATTTTCTTTTAATAATCATACACATTCATAAAGGAAGACAAAGGCAAACAACCACTTGCCCTTGAAAGGGAACTTATGTTAACCCTCATAAGCTCAGAAACTAATTTGGCTCCCAGAAAAAAATCATGACTATATATGAAGAATTATATATAATACAATCTATCTTTGTGCAAGAGTTACGATATTGACGAATGTAACTACTCGTACACAGTCACACTGACAGAGAGAATCGTTGTGTAAGCTCATTATTTCTGTTTCTGGTGATGCAGACAATATTAAATTGTACGTTTTTTAGAAGAAACAGCACAAAAGTGTTGTAAATAAATAAATAAATTAATTAATTAAAATAATAATTTAGATCTCTTAAAAGCCAGAGACTAGATTTACTTCATTGAAGATGCTCGGTGAGTTTATTTTATGAAAATTAAACTCGTTTCCCACGAACAGTGCCGGTGCATCAAGAAACTGAACAGTGGACCAGTAGGTTCATTCTAGTTATAAAACCCGCTATTAACTCCTAAAAACATTAAAAAGTAACATGTGTGAATATAAAACTCATATTCATGAATGACATTTATGAGAGTTGATGAGTTATTTCAAAGTTAATAAGTAAACACTTTCTGACACATTTTTGCGAATTAATTCTATATTATTCTATACTGTAAGTCCTTTCACATTTCACGGCTCTAGAAGATACTATTTTGAAAATTAATAAATATATTGGTTTACAAAATATTATGCAGTTTATTTCAGACGCCAAATTAAGTCGACAATACTCGCCAGTTTATTCTTGAATTTTTTCTATGAAAAGTTAATATAAATAAATACGTCAAATATGAATAATAGATAAAATTCATAATTTTTAAGAAAATTATATTTTTCTTCAATAAAGTAAATGATCTCTAACTTTAAAATACGGTTCGAAGTTTTCCTTATTATTGATCCTTCTGAGCCAGTGGCCTTACGAGAGTGCAGTTCATTGAATTTAGGACTCAGGATTTCCCTTGCTGCTTGCCTTTACAAGATGCGCGTTAGCCCATGGCCAAGTCGAAGAACCAAGGTCAAGGCAGATTTCCTTATTGCTAACAGTTCGCGTGGAAAAGTTCTAAGACATGTGTACGGGAAAGAGTATACACGTGTGTCCAATTTGCCAAGGAGGTTTTCTTTCAAATACTGCAAATCTGTATAATCATTGAAGACTTGTTTTTAGACTTCTACATTAACTGATGTGGTAAAAATAAATTATAATTTTAACGACTACGCACACAATTTGTTAATAAAATTTTCTTAAAATTATTGAAACCCTTTCTTCTTTTTTCCTGCTGAAATACGTAGGGCCAAATATTGATTCTTCATGTAGCTTGAAGCTTCTATCTTAGGTGAAAATGTTTCAGATACTGTAATTCTAATACTCAAATTGTTAAACAATAACTTACCCGTAGAAAGATCTCAAAAACACTGAAAATATTAATAATTATTCTTACAGCTAAAATAAAGGGTAGAACAAAATGCAGTGATCTTAGAGTAGTGTGTGTTTGTAATCAAAACTACTTCCAAGTTCCCTTGAAGCCTTAGATTCGACATTAAATGAAAATTATGTAATTGGAGTCAGCTCTCGGGACAGGTTTTGGTGACGGTTTGGGAAGGCGTATGGAACGAGTTGAACGAGGAAAAGTTTGTTTATAAAGTAACGTAAGCAGCTAGATTGTTCGGAGGTTTGTGAAAGTATATGACGTTTCCGAATACGATACGAAGAATCATTTTTATTACCCGACAAGGTATTTTCCAAATATTAATATTTATATTGGACTTCTCATGATTTTTTTATTCTAAAACTATGAGGTAAGTACACAAACTAAATGTCGTAGTCTAATTTTATTGTTGCATTTGTAAAAAAATGTAAGGTTGATCAATAAGTTTTTTGCTTGAAGAAAAAAGTTCAAATAAAAAAAAGTAAATAGGCAGCATAACACTTAATTCCTTTCCGTCATAAAATCCAGAAATTTCTCATCGTAAAATACACTGCATACATATTTACGGCCAATAGTTCTTCTAGCTCGAGTATCTATGCTCTGCGGGAGGTCGCGCTAGCATACGATCTTCTTCCGATAACCAGCGTCCTCGAAGCAGGAATGCCACCTAAAAGGCATTTCGCGGGAACATAAATTTCATTAGCGACGCGGAGTTCCCCGCAACCGATCACGCCTGTACACGGCAGTGGTCGCCAACTCGGGCGTGCGGTCGTCTAAGAACAAAGAATTCGGATCGCAGGGCTACCGCCGTGGTTCCAGGGCCGGACCTCTGGAATTTGCCGTGTGAATATTTCGGTATTAGCAATACTTTGTTGTTAAGAACGCTAATGACAACTTCAAAAAAACCCGGCCGAAAATTTTTTTCCAGACAATGTGGGGGGGGGTGGGGGGGGGGGGGGGGGGGCTTTAATACTGGAGGGTTAAATTTTATATGACTCCGGCGTTTGGCTTGCGGGTCTGTCCTAGCAGAGGCTCGTGGGGTATCTCCTGCTGGCTCGCGCGTTCAGGGAAGTAATTACGAAGTCTGTGGGTTGGCTGTCCAGCAACCCCTTCTCGTCACGCCATCTCAAAGTATCTGAGAAAACTTTATCTTGATACGATGTTGATATTGCCTCATCGTTTCATGTAACCTGTGCTCTTTACTATTCGTTGTCAATTGTAGGTGTTCGGAAGAGCCTCGAGTGATAGTTATTTTTCTTTTTTAAGATTCAGGTAGTTAACAGAAAAAACCATGAATACACTCAAGAGGAAATCAATAATATCGACCCTCAATTTGCGTTTCATGAACATGCTGTGCTATTAAAAGTTCGATTAAAAATACATCTTGTTTTCTTAGGTCATTCAAATGCGAGTTAAATTTTCAAAAAGTTTGAAGGTCCTTACAGTGTCTAACAGTGCTCGCTATTTTCAACTCACCAATGCGAAGAAATTTAAGTCAGAGACTCTAAGTGCTAAAACGACCGTAGGATTCCAAGACAGCAAAACAGAAATATCTCAAATAGATATCTATAGATAAATATCGGGAAAGTGTTGGAAAATTATTCGCGTGACATTCTTCTTACCATTCTTCGTAGCGGAGAGTGAAGTATTACATGAACGTTTATGTTATAATTCGAAATATATCCACCTCCTCCCCAAAAACATGCAGCTTCAACAGTTGTTGTCACAGCTATCAAAATATTCAAATGGAAGAGTTGATAAAGAATTTGATACACGAAATAAAACCATAATATAGCAACATAAATATGTCCGTAGAGTACTCATACCTTCAATGTAACGTAGTTATAATAGCAAAGGAATGCAGCCTTTTGTACTCGAAAAGCCTCGTTATTATTTCTCTCAACGAATTAAATTAGACACCAAAAAATCACATTTTTATACTACAAGGAATAATCCGTCATCTTTACTGTCACCTATCACAATCTCTCATGATTTTTTTCCTCTCCTAATTCTATGATGTTTAGGTTCTGTAAAACATTTACTTATTTTGCAGTCGTATACAGATTTACATTTTTTAAAACATGGACAAGCTGAACAAAGTAAATATAATTTACAAAGTGTTTAGAAGGAACGTGATTACTAAGTGCTTTAGAAAACCTAAACCCATTTAACATTTAAAACAACAAAACTGATTAAAGAGTCACTAAAGATTAATTAAGTAAGCAAGAATGTGAAGATTCGAGCTGCTCAGAATCATCCTTAGGCTCCTAGATTTGAATGAAAAGGGTAGAAGTGTGGAGTGGAAAGAAAATGGGAAGAAAAGTTATGCTATTTGTGGAGCTCAATAGGTAAGTTTGAGCCACACAGGCAAGAAGGTGTGTACGACGTGGTCGACGCCATTCGTTATCGTCTGACTTGCTTGCGGCTCTTATTTACTAATGTTAGTCCGCATGCACCATCCCCAAACAGCGACTTTCACTCACCTCTCATAATTATTCGCCGCCACCTACGGAAAACTCTCTCCGCCACCCTTCACCCATCACACCCCCACTCCCACTATGTCGCCATTATCCCCAACCCGCATATTTCCCTCTCTCCCCAAGTCCTCGCCCGCATCTTGTGCGTAGACCTGTAAAGTTGCCATCTCTTCTGCGATGTTCGACTGAGCTTTTACGACCTACAAAGACCAGGAGGATGGGAAAGTATGCACACTAAAAGTTAGTGATTAATAAATTACCAATAAAATTGAAGGACATTTCCTTTTATGAACGTTTTATTACTCATGGGAACAGCGAAATAGAAATAGTTGTTTTAGTGCCCTTGTCAAAGCGACCGTGTTTTTCTCGTCGTTATTTCCAGTCAATTTAAAGGGAACATTAGAATGTAGAAAATCTCACTAAAAATAGATCAAATCTTAAATATATAACTAGCAAAAGTTCTGGAAGAGGCTTTAAATGATCATCTCAAGTGTTTAGATGTGGTTTAGAGTTTATGAACTATTCAGCGTTAATGAAAATGCCTTAATACTGATCCTGATAAATTATGTTTCCTGGTGGTTCCAGAGATTTGTTCACTACAAGTGAAACGCCTTCCAGAAGAATAAGGAGAGGCATTTTGAGACAGTTACATCATTCGTATCTTCAAACATCTACTAGAGAAAGTTGAAAGATACATTTTTCTCACACCTTTTTCAGGGTTGTAGGTTTCAGAGGTTTTATCTTATTTTTTGATTCGTTAATTCATATACCAGCGCAAGTACGGGGCCGTATATTTTTTTTCATTTAGCTATGAGGAAAATAATTATTTTTTTCCATCTGTGGAATTAGAGCTATTGGCTGCTGCTAGTCATTTAAGTTAGTTAATTAACAACGTTGCGTTTCAGAGTGCAACAAAACTTTTATGCATTAAATTGATCACTTGAAATCAGGAAATGTTTAAAATGAACCCAAAAAACAGATCATTTCTTAAAATCGAAGGCTGTGTACAAATCGGAGAGTCGGGGTTGAAATTCGGAGAGGTGGCAACACTTGCATTCCACTCACCGTCTCCGCCGTCGTCGCTACCTGTCCGGGGGCGTCTCGCCAGCCTTTCCCACATGCACCGCGCGTGAGGTGAGGAAAAACTCCGGCAGGCTGAGGCACATGACCCGCTCTGGCCGCTGCCGCTGCCCCTCGCGAGCCGAGCCCCTGTGGTCAGCGGCGTTGCAGGGGAAGGCATTGTGCGGCACAATACCCGTCCACTAATGTCCATTCGCTTCTTAAAGAGCCGGCCCTCTCTTCCTTACGTGTCCGCGCGCGCGGCCCAAGAGTTCCGCTCCCTCCTCCGAGGGGCGAAGAGGGCGCCGCCCCCCCTCCAAGGGCCGGCTCGGGGGAGGACCCTTTCCGCGGCGAAGACGCTCCTCGGCCTGACGGCCGCGCTGGCTCGGCAAAAAAGGAGACCTTTGCACAGCTGTTTTACATATAATTACAGGTCTCTCCGGGCCACGCACAGGTAACGCCGCGCGGCGCATTATGGTCGGGATAATGCGGCGAGGCTACCTGGGGTGCCAGCGGCCATTCAAGGTGACAGGGGTGACTGATTGATACGCGATTTTTGGGCGCGCAAAGGGTGGAAACGTAAACTGAATTATTTTTTTATCATCAGCCTTCGAAGAGGGGTGCTAAAGAAAACAATGTCCGCGTTGAGAAGAGTATCCTGCGGGTTAAAAACGGATTTGCTCGCCGACCGGCGAATCGCCGCCGGCCGCCAGGAGTTTGAACATATCGGAAAGGATACGGTCTGCCGTTTGATTAAGTGATTTCGTGTCGGAACCTAACGGACTGACCAGGTGTATTGCGGCTCGCGAGTTTCTACGCTTCGGTTAACTGGACTTAAAGGCGCGATTTGACGATGGAAAAGGTCGAGATATCCTGCCAAATGCAACGATGCCCGTTTCAAAGCAGGCCGGCCACGCTGTGCGGCAACTCTCCGTAAGTAAAGATCCGCCTTCTGCACCTGTGGTATTACCGAAGGCACCGAGGAAAATAAAACACCAACTAGACGGCCACTTACAAGCGTGACGCCGCCTTCATTAAAACATAAGCCTTGATTGTTATTTTTAATGGCTTGGCGGAGAGGCACCAAGTGAATAGGTTTGCATTACTACGCCCCAGGCGTAATGTTTCGCCTCGCCCAACAAAATCCACCTCCGACGAAATTCGTAGAAACCGCGTAAAATTTTCCGCAAAAACCGAGGAAGCTGCGGCAGTGCCCGGCTGGACGCACAGATTTTCGGGCGGGTGGAGAAAAAGTTTTAACGTTCGCGAGCCTTACATTTATGAAGGAAGTACTTAAAGCGGCTCATTACAATGGAGGCACGGGCGCGCGGGTTCGAGTCCCGGCAGGAGGAGGCGGTTGTTGACTCGGGGAGGGGGTTTGGAAGGGGAGAGAAGAAGAGAGGGCGGGCAGCGCTCGTAAATGGCACCCGAAAGGCACCGGTTCAACGCCCGGTGGTGGCTCTCTTGTGCCCGGAACAGCGTGGCCGGCATGCTTGCTGCGCTTTCTCTGGAAGGGCTTTTGGCTGTCGGAGAAAAGCGACACTGCTGAATATGGGAATCGTATTCGTTCTTCTGCATATCTTCTCCTCTTCCTTCTTTTTCTTTTCTTCTTCTTCTTCTCCTTCATATCTTATTCTCCTTTTTTGTTGTCTTTAATATTCTTCAGATTTCTTCTTCATGATCGTTTTAGTGATTGATTGTTGCTATGTATATTAATTTACTGCCAGTCATCTAAAGAAACCGGTAAGATAACAGCTTCGTGATTCTTAATACAGTACATTATGAAATGTTTTGAGGCTGTAGAACGAGCCTGCGTGAAATATGGGCAAAACAAATTTTCAATTTTTTTCTTTAATATTCATCTCCTTTCATAAAGTATTCAATATTTATTATTTGCTATTCCCCTCTGAACACTTTGAGAATACAAGCAAAAATAATCAAATAAATATGATTTGGGATTCTTAAATTAATACATAACAACTGCTCAACTAAATTTTTACTATTCTTCTACTTTTACTATAGTGTAGAGATGAAAGGAACGGAATCACCTCAACAATACGACTTCGAATTTTGTGTCATTAAATCAGGGTTTCAAGTTATTTGTGCTGTAAAATCGCACGCACGGCAGGATTAAGAAACATTAGAGCGATTTCAAACACAGTTAAGGTCATTGGGGAGGAGATACACGCAAACACCCCAAAATCAGGTTGTCTGTTTGGATGGAAGTGTTTGTCGCACATAACTCTAATAGATTTAAAGCTTTTGAGCTGAAATTGTTACATGTATCATTTGTGTCATTTCAATATAGCCTTAACATCCCTACGAGGTTTTCTTTAAATTTTTATCGAATAGAGGAAATTACATTTATAACTATTGTATATTTCTGACTTTCATTAAAGCCCCTGAAATTTTGTAATTAGCAAAAGTACAAGTATGTTTTCAGCATGTCATACACATTCAATATTAAAGCAAGGCATTTTTTTCAAAATGAAATTAATTGCTAAATTGTAGATCTTTAAATGATTTAATGTAGTTTTATTTTAAGAATTCAGAAGTAGTTGAGTAACAACACTAAGAAGAGGGGAAGTGCCGGCATTCCGAAGAGGGAAGTGCCTGAATTCCCACTATTTTGATATATATTTACGAAGGTGCGTTCTACCATAACATAATTAAATCCTTTTGTAATACATACCATGTATCTCAGTACGGTGACTCACGAATATGAAAACCGTGTAATAGCAGAATGATATTTATTATTCACAAATCACTAAAAATTGTTAAACTTTCATGCTCAATACTATAGAAATATTTTTAATTTTAGGTAGCCTCTACGTGATAATTGAGATTACTAACTTATTTCATTCATTAAATTGGATTTTCTTGATTATCCCGTATTTCATGTAGAAAAACAATCAATGGATAATTTGGATCAAAATAGATTTACTGTAAGCGTTACCAAAAGTATTACAAAAATGTTATGCCTCATGTATAATATTAGATAATTAAATACCAGTTACTGATCATCTGACAGGTATTTTAAGGTGGTTGATATTTGGTGTGAAAAAAGCAATGTGAAGCTTTTTACAACCGTCAATTCTACGATATTCACGATCTATCAAAGGAACTCTCATAAAAGGGCTTGGTCTCAACGTGCACTCAATTGTTTCACTCGACCCCTTTTACATCCAACTGCAGCTCCATCGAACCTGCTCCGTTATACAGCAACCTACTCAAGACCGTATATATGCATATTGAATACTAATGTATAACAGCTCCGACGTTATCACGACTGCGCCCTGTTTCTTTTTATGTTCCTCACTAACGTAGGCGCGACACGTACACATCTCAGGCCTCATTCGGTAACAAAACTCGACAGATAAAACACAAGAGGGCCACATCCCACCCCTTTCACATGGCTCTCCCATCGAATTGGCCGACATTTTTATTCAGTTACCGCCGCGCGCTCTCAACAACAATCGCGACAGGTACATCGTGAAGAACTGAATGCCGGGGGAGCGGAGGGGACGGGGTTGATATCTGCCGCGTGTTTGCGATAGGGCTGAACGCGGCAGAACTGTTATGGAGAAGTCTCATTACGTTGTTATCACCTTTCTGCTTCAGAGAAGAGGAACAATGGGCAGCGCAAAGTGCGGCTTCCGCACGTAACGAGGTCGCGGCCGCCGCCGCCAATGATCTGGCGCGGAGAGGTCGCGGGGCGGCGGCTGCGTGCCCGGGAGGACGGCGCAGATGGCTGATGCGGGCAAAGGCTGCAGGTGCCGCGCGCGCTGTTCAAGCTGGACCGCGCGGGAGAGCCAGGGACGGAGCGAGTGGGGAGCGAGTTTATTTGGCGCGTGGTCGTTTCCTTTTCGGCCATTTTTAGTTCTTTCATGGAATATTGTAAAAAAATTCGGGCTTTCACTTGGTAATAAAGGCTTATGCTGCAGAGTACTGGTGATATATAATTTTGGGTAAACATTTCTTACTTAGCGTAAAGGTGGGCGGAAGTGGTGTGTCAGGATATCAACTGATGTCATGGAATGCCTCTGACACGGAGGTTCTAGGTTCGAGTCCGGACGGTGGCAGCTCGATCGACAGAGACGCGGCTCATTCCGGACAGACAAGTATCCAAAGACTGTCTGCGGAAGCTTAAGAATACATTTTCGACACTTCGAGCTTTAAAGCTATGTCGAATTCAGTCGCTGTCTGGAGGAGAATTCTAACGGCCGGCTGCTCTGATCGGTAGTTTTCCGTGGTTTCTCTGTTCAAAAACACTCGAATGCCGGAGTAGTACCCAAACAAACCGGCCACGGACAACGCGCGATGTTTGTTCCTCTTCCTTTTCCTACCCTCCCGTTGTCCGCCCCTCATTTACACACACGCACACTTACTGGCAGCAAACAACCACACGCTGGGAGACCAGTCGCGCGCTCTGCTGGCGCTGGTGGGACGAGAGTAGGTCGGCGCCGGATCTCACCATCCAGTGGGGGAAGATCACTAACATCGAGGAAGAAACATGAACTAAACTTACGGGACTAAGTTGATGCACCCGGAATCAGTAACTGGTATCAATAATCAATTTTTTACAGTTTGCACTCTAGGAGATTTTCTTGTGATATTTCAGAGGAACGTAGAAAATATTAAATGTTCGTCCAGAAAAAGGAAATTACATATATTTAAAAAAAATACTTTGAACAGTAATTACACTACCTGTCGTTTTGACGAGCAATTCGAATCACACTTTCCAAGGAGACGGGTAATAGCATGTGTACTTTCGTTTGGCATTGCAGTTTGTTAGTTGTGTTGTCGGCATCAAAGCACAGCAGCGCCCCGACTCGCTCCCCCATGCCAATCGGCCGCCGCGTCACTGGGGTCGTGCGCGTGGGCGCGCAGTGACGCCTAGAGGCGCGGCGGCGGCGGAATTCGGCGCGCCCGCCACGCCCGCATAGTGCGCCTGCCCTTCGCGCCGCTAACGGGACCGCGCGGGCGCGCCCTCCGCCTCCGTCGCCGCGCGCGCGCAACTGTAATTGGGCAACGTGTTTGCGCTCGCCGCCACCGTCATCGACACAGACGCCGGCGCCGCCTACTTCGCCGCCTTCCCCATCGCCGCTTCCGCCTACGTCTTCTCCTGGGCCTCCGTCTCCACCTCCGCCTACGCCCACGCCTTCGTCAAAGTCTACATGTCCGCCTCTGTCTCCGTCACCGCCTACCTCTTCGTTTACGCCTACGCCTCCACCTACATCTCCGCTTTACGTCTCCGTCTCCACCACGGTCAAGAAACAAAAAAATGAATTAAACGGCTTCTAAACCGTTGCATAGGCTGAACAATGGTGACTGACAAATTCGGAAAGATGTAAAGGTGATCGTGTAATTTAAATTCTGGATTAAGCTACACGAAGCTCGAAAAATTCAAACTCAAGGAATCTGGTATAATTAGTATGGTATTGTTAATATATATTTTTTAATGTGTTGTTTTGTTAGAATCTTAAATCTGTGTTGTACTATTTAAAATTCCGAAAATTGTTTTTTTTCATGTTGATCAAAGAAGACGATGAAAGTGTATAATTCGCAGAGGTCTCAAAAGCTATTGAAGAACTATGTTTTGATCTCCAAAATTACCACACATATGAAAAAACAACAACATATTTTAGTGGAAATGGAAATAAAAGACTTATTTTTGTCCTTTTTGTTACAGTTGACTTCTCATTACATACACCCACGTCTGAAATTTCTGTATCACTTTTAATGCATAATTAATGATTGACGTCTATCCTCTATATAGATTCTACATTAAAACATTACAGTGTTCAGTATCACATATAAGTTAAATTATATGCGATTAAAATTTTCGCACGATAATTTTCTTCATAAGCTCTTGATAAGGTCATTAACAAACTATGGCAGTCTTTGTTCACCCAGAACGTTTGGAGTCTGGTTAAATGCCCCGTTGCTTCCGCATTGTACTCGCCGCTGACGAAGTTTCTCCGCTATTGCAATACCATCGAGGGATACCACTTACGCCTGGTTTACGACTCTTGTTGTGAAGTCACCACTTGTTGAACTCCCCGCTGGATATGTTTCTGTTCTATCGCTCCGTAAATGGTATCATGGCTTCGAAACACAAGCTACCACACACACCGACCACATACATCATTTTCCATGAGTTAGGATCAATTATTTTTTAAGTTGTTCTCGTCTCGGTACTTACACTTTGGATTAAATCGCTTTCTGTGAAAGTAAAAGGAGAGCTGAAGTGTTTTATGTTTGAAAGTCGGAATTTTTAATCTTTTGCGACCACCTCTGTCGTTAAAATTAGTCAATTTGTGAGCGAAGTAATGACAAACCCACTTGAATTATTTCGTAAAACACGTAATGTTCTACTGCTTTTCATGCCGTGTTCACGTGATAATCGTATTGTATTGATTAACTGATGATACTATCACGATACTTCAAAAGCTCTCACGAGCGAGAGAAAATCAACCGAGTACCTACAGCAACCGTTACAAATTCCACACAAACTGACCCGGTTTCGAACTGCGGCCTCCAAGACTGATGCAGCAAGCAAACATCGAGAATGATCCCACAAAAACTCCTTCAAAATGCCCTCCAAGAATTACAAGCCACGCCAAATTCTCTCCGGTTCTTTTTCTCCCCTCGCCAGCGATAACGAGCTACAAGAGATTCTCTTGCGCTGGGGGCTGTGCATGCGAGCGTTGTGGCAAAGGGGGGAGGGGAGGTAACGAGAATGGAGAGGACGGCGGATATTGATATTGGAAGGCTTTGAGGACAAGTAGCGACGAGGGTAGAAGATGAGGATGAGGATTCAGAATGGTGATGACGAAGAATGCTGGCGCGGCAGATTTTGGGATTGGAAGGCTTTGTGATCAAGAAACTTTGAAAACGTCCTGTTGCGGTGAGAGTGAGGGAGTTGGGGACGGGCAACGGTGAGGATGCTGGGCAGTAATGATGGAATCGGTGATCTGAATGACTACGCGGTGGAGGAGGATGGTGGCAGTGGGAGGATAAACTTGTAAACGGTGAGGATGACAGGTAGTACGGCGGTGAATACGGTAGTGGGGATGATGATGACGGCAGCAATGAGAACAGTGGTGAGGTGAGCGTCTGCCAGCAGTAGAAAAGTGTGAAAGGCAGCGCCAGGATGGTGGTGAAGGAGGGAGTGAGGACAGCGATGAAGACAGACGTCAGTGAATGGAGTTGCGAAGGCAGCGGTGGGGACGGTCGCTAAGACGGCGATGGGGACAGGGGTGGAGACGCACAGGTCAGGGGGTGGAGGACGGTGGGGAGGACGGCGCTGAGGACGGCGGGGAGGGCGACGGGAAGCACGGTGGAGAGGACGGCGGGAAGGACGGGTGGAGGTGAGCGCGGAGGACGCAGCTGCGAACGTTTCAGTGAGAAGAACGGCGAGTACGGCCGCGGGGACGGCGATGTGGACGCGGGGAGCAGACGCGGGTTCGTAAAAACAGCGCCGGCGCGCCCTGCGTGCACGGGGAGCGCCCGCGAGAGCGTGTCGTGTTCCCGCGGTATTTGTGATTTCCCGTAAACGACCGACTTCCTGCGGGGCCCCCTCCGCCCGCTGTCGCCGCGTTTCAAAACTTCTCCTCGCTTCTCGTGACTCTGACGGGCGAGCACAGGGCGAGGGAGTCGGAGGAGGGAGACAAGATCTGTTGTAGTGCTCCGTTATTCTGCAAGAGTCTGCTTGAAAAATAGTATATTGCGTGTGAAAGAAAAGAAAATAAGTCAATGCGATATGAAAAAAGATTCCAGGTCTATTAAAGTCTGTTAGTAATATATTTTAATTAAAATATTTAAGATATAAAATTACTTGTATTGTCATCATCAGATGCTTGAACGAATATCAATTTTTAACAAAGATGAATGAAATTTAACATGTTCAACAGACACACATTTACATGTATAGGGCAATTCCATGTACACTTGTTAAGTTCAAATGAACATTCACTTAACAGCATTTAAAAATGTGAAAAACGTTTTTGATATAAACGCGTTAAATATTAAAATATACATATTTGGACGAGTATGCAAAACAAGAAGTTGACTCCACCTAATATTGTGATTTCACCATTATAATTCTGACTGAAGAAGTTGAAAGTTATGAACTGTAAGCCATATCCTGCTATAGGGAAGTCGTTGACGGTCAGAAGGAAATGAGATCAATGTAATTGTCAAAAGGATGTAAGCTGTCCTAGAAGGCCGACAAGGGTGGAGAAACAAGAACGGGTGGGGAATGGTGAAAAAACAGGAAGAGAGGGAGAAAGAGGGCGGTTTCATTCAGGGATAAATTATGAAGTTCAAATTTGTGGGGGCAAGGAGAAGTTATTGTTATACGGAAATTTGTATTTCAATTGAGAAAGCATTAAATCATTTTTATTTGTAAAGTTTTCGAACTCAACAGTGAAACAATAAGTATCAAGTTCAGGTTCAATTCAATGACTGTGCAGAACTACAATAGGATCGTCAATGTATCTATGATAAAGCGTTACATTAAATTTGTTGATAATTGGGGTTTCCAGGTCTCTCGTAACTAATTTCAAAAATATTGAACTGCAGGATACTCCAACTGGAGTTCCATGGAAATAAAGATATCTTGAATTATTGAGGGAGAAATACATATTATTAAGAATAAGTCTGCCGACAATTACTATTTATTCTAAGGGGATAATCAAATCTTATTTTCGTTCATTATATGGTTTATTTATACCTTTAAGTATTAATTCGTACGGAATTGTCGAAAATGTTGTGAATGAATAGGGCTCAACTTGAAAATTTTTAAAACTGTTTTTTATTTCAAATATTTTAAAGAAACTGTATAACAAATATTCAATGACGTTTCTAAAGATTTAGTAGTAAAGACTTAGAAATTAAAATATAATTAGAAAACATTTAGCGGTTTACAACATATCTTCTATTAGCCTCTGAAGTCCAAAGTCAAACAAGATCGTTATGTCACCATGTCGTCTGTCATTTCTGCTGGAAATAAATATTTAGGTACGACTTGATACCACAACTTTCAAGTTCATAATTGTCAACAGCATTACGTCAACTACGAAATTCTATGTTCAAAATGATATTCGCGTATTTGGTATGCAATATTATATTCTGTCTGATCTAGCAAACAATTCATAACAATTCATTAGCTCGTCATTTATCAATGCTGCGAAGTCTTGCGAACGCGCTCAATCAAACAAGTTTTCATTCATTTGTAGCGTTCGGGCAGCTCCCCGCCTAAAACAAATGCCGGGCGTCGCGCGGCGCCGCAGTGTAAATGCGCGCGGCCCACAAAAGGGTTGCGAGAGCCGTGGCATTAGTCTGCGGTAGCCCCCGGCGGCCCCCGCGCCCCGCGCTTTCGCCTGACAAACGAGGTTCCCGGAAAATAATTTTCCCCGCCCGCCCTCGCGCAGCGCGTGGCGTAATTGCCGGGGTTGCGCGCGCAACGGCCACCGCGGTAGGCGGCTAGGGGGGAGGGGCGGGGGATGGGAGAGAATACTCGCGGCGCCAGAATACTCGTAAAGGTGACGTGGGCGGCCGTCAATGGGAAGGGGGCGAAGGGGGTGGACGACTGAGGGAGGCGGACGGCAATGGGCGAACGGGGCGGTGGGGGGCGGACGGGAGCAGGCGAGGCAGTGAGGGGCCGGCCGGGGCGGGCGGGGGTGGCGGAGGTGGCGGGGGTTTGCGGAGGCGGTGGTGGAAGTGGTGAGGCGAGGAAGCGGGGGGAGCGGGGTGGGGGTGGCGGGCGGGGCGCCGGGAAGGCGGTGATGGGGCGAGAGTGGAGTCGGGGGGGGTCGTTGTGGTTCGACAGATTGAGAGGTGGCGGCGGGTGGCGGAGGGGAGGGGGCGGTTGGGTCGGCGGGGGGCTGAGGTCCAGAGTGAGGGGGGGGTGCTGCAGAGGGGAGTTGGCGGGCGGGGGGCGAGAAGCAGCGGGGTACATGGAGCGGCTACGGAGGCGGCTGGGGGCGGAGCTGTTGGGAGCCAGGGTCGGCGAACGTCGCGGGGGGGCTGGGTAGCGAGGGACGCAGTGGGGGGAGGCGGCCGGCCGGTGGAGCGTGCGCACTGGGAAAGGAGCGGAGGCGGGCAGTGAGCGGTCTGTCGAAGTGATCTACGGAACCACAAGCGAGCGGGGCATGGAGGCTCGTGATTCGAAGTTTTGCAACAGGGGCTCTGGGAAGTCGATGGGTGAATGTGGTTGAAAATTGATGAGATTGTGATGATTGCTAGTCCAATACATGGCCACACATCGAACAAGGAAGCGCAGGTCAGAGAAACGCGGTGGTCGGTTGAAGCTGTTGTGTGTGGAGCCAGTAAAATTAGTTCGGGGAAGTAAAATGGATTTTTGGATTCTTCAGTTTAGGAAATGAATTGAACTGAGAAAATATACCTCAGACGTTATATTTACTTGGGACAAGGTCAATTCTTTTTAATATAAATTTTTATTTATATTTTATTCATCTGTAATTGTATTAAATTTACTTTTTTTCTACTCTAATAATAATGTGTAATGCAATGGTATTTCAAATTTTAATTAGAACACAACATTACATATATTTATTCTTAACAATCTTAATTCTAGCAATCGCCAAATTTTCTGCACTATAGTGATTTTTGAAATTACTATCTTTCTAATTACTTAGGGTACATTTATGTCAGTTTCATGTAATTTAAAAGCCTGAATTTTTAAAGGTAAATACGAGTATTTGAATGCTATTCTGTTTCATGTTTACTTCATGTTTAGAAACGAATACTGTTTCATTAACATTTGTTATATTATTCAAGCATATGTTTTGCAATTTTTTTCTTTAGGGTATCTTTACATTGTTTTAATAATAATTATACATGCAAAAATTAATTTACAAAACTATACAACGTAACCTTTTTTGCAGAAAACCGGTGATTTCATTGTTTTTACGTCATATTTAGTTCGGATTTGGCCTAGTCAAGAGAAAATGAGATTAAAATATTTTGATACAACGTAAACTGAGTAACTAAGCAGCGTATATAGTTGTAAAGTGCAAAGTGAAGGCAGAAATTATGGCGAATCAAGGTATTGTAGACATTAGAGTTCGAGGTTCAGCTGCCTGAACTTCTTGAAGGTCACCCGTAATTGGTGCGATCGCCGTTGAGAAATTACTCTCGCGGCTGAGGGCAGCGCCGCTGTCACGGCGGAGTCCAGAGCCAACTAGACGTAAAAGCCAATTAGACACCACAGCCGTCGAAACAACCGCGGACGTCACGGCCTTGTCGTCTGCGAACGCGTTCAGCCGCGTCCTCCCCCGCAGCCGTCGCTCATCGATTGTGACGCTGACACAGCGCGGAGCGGAGCGAGAGGAACGAAACGACACGGCACGACACTCGCGTGGCGCGACAACCTCATTATACCACTCGGCCTGCTCTTTTTCGTTCATTAGCGACCCGATGCATGACATTTTCGCCTACGTTTCCCGTTGTATGTTATGGTTCTCGTCACGTGGTCGAACGTTAAGCTCCGTGTAATCTGGAAAATATCTGCCCCTTCAATCGGAAACAATAGAGTTCTTGTTGCAGATTTACTTTCTAAGAAGGGCTTCGCTTTTGCTTTCGATCTTTCTCGCGCATAGCCAATTTGATTATGAGAAACTTCTAGTTCGTTTCAGCTCTTAACTTAATGACAAACATCTCAGATTAGGCCAAACATATTTAAACTAACCAAAGTTGCATATATTTAAAAAAAATAGATGTAACTCATTAAAAAACTATTTCGATTCGTTATTTCTCTAATATCTTTGTTATTGGGCGGCATTACAAATATACCCTCCATAACGTACCCTCACATTTGTAGTGTTAATTTTTTTAAATAAAAATTTGTTAATATACTTATTTTGAAAACAAGAACATCGTGTAATTTAAGACATGAATTTAATTTACTTAGTTCAATTCTTAAATTATTCTAAGTCGTGGATTGTATCATGGGATTGTGCACACCCCTTACATGCAAAGCTTACAAAAATATTCTGTGATAAAAGGAAGAATATTTTTTTGGTGTAAAAATAATATATTTCAGTGCTTATAATGCCTGATATTCAAATGGAAAATTATTAATAATTAAATTAATTTTCACAAACAGGGGTATCTATTAATTTATTTCTGTGGACAATATAATTATTCAATTCTTTTTATTTGTGACAAATAAATACATATTTTATCCAACTTTGTCAATTATATACTAATATCCGTTATGAGAGACTGAGAAAGGGCAGAAATAAGGACATTAATATCAGAATTAGGTGTACAAAACATTACAATATTATCATTCATACACACACGAGTACAAAGTGACATGCAAAATATATATATTAATATGAATAAATACACATTAGAAGTAAAAGACAAGCATTAACTTTAACTCACAAGCGACGACACATTATGAATGGAAAAGGTCTAAAAACACATTCCGAAACTCTGGAAGTCAGAAACAACAAAACATCGAAGAAAGTTTTAAAAGATCATTGGTTAATGAAGAAATTAATTTTTGTACTGTTCATTTATTAATAATAGTTTTACTTATTTACATAATTCGTTTACTTATTAACATAATTCATTTTCTTATTTACATTATCAGTTCACTTATTTACAGAACTCATTTTCTTATTTACATAACTCGTTTCCTTATTTACAGAGTCCGTTTCCTTATTTACAAAGTTCATTTCCTGATTTACAGAATTCATTTCCTTATTTACAAAATGAATTTCCTAATTTGCAAAATTAATTTCTTTACTTACAGAATTCGTTTACTTATTTTCAAAATTCGATTACGTATTTTGAAAATTCGTTTACTTATTTTCAAAATTCGTTTGCTTATTACAGGATTTGTTTGTTTATGAAATATTTATTCTTTTATTTATTGTTCGTATTTAAAGAAACTATTATTTCAGTGAAGGAAATACGAAAGAAGGACGTGAGCGCAGTTTGCCGAAGCGGTTAAAATTAATAGATACTGAAAAAAATAGTAGGGAAGATTATTCCTCATTTCTCTCCCTGTGTCCGTACCTGCAACAATTTAGCTATTGAAATGGCAAAAAAAACCTACTATTAACTGCTGTACTACAATTCGTGCAGAGATATTTTTAGACGCTTTTTAGTTTTTAATCCGCCATATTAGATCCACCATTTGTTTTTTATTGCTAACATTAGATTCAGAATGAGCGAAAGCATAAAACTCTCTTTAGAATATTTTGGGTAAATTTTAGGTGTATTTCAATCTTTTATCCATCATATTAGATCCGCCATTTTTCTGTTGCAATTTTGACATTGGAATCCTAAGGTGTGCTCAAAAACCATTGTATAGAAAGTTTCATGAAGCTTGGCTAACATTTTCCCGCCTTTCGGTACCTCGCGCCAACGCGCAGCGATCCAGCGCGGCCCACGCGCAGGCTCAGGCGCCCCCCGCGCATATTCGCAGCTAATCTCGCGTCACGGAGCAACTAATCTCCCGGCGGCCGCGAGGCCGCGCGCTCGACCTGCGCGGCGCGGCTCGCCACAGGAACGCCCCGCGCCGTCTCGCCGCAGGAGCCATCCCTCAACTTCGTCGCGGAAACCACGCGGCGAATGCACAGCACTGGCTCGGAAACGCTGTCGGGCTCCACCAGGCTGCTCGCCCACTAGTGGAGACGTTGCCGACGCGGGACGTGGCGCGGTAGGGAAATGCTTGTTTTACTCGCCGCGGTTATAAATTGCTGGCGGCACAAGCGAATGTTTTACTGAGAAGAAGTATTTATACAATAGCAGCTACTTCTAGCTATGATTACTTGATTTGTAACCCTTTAGCTCACTGGAGCAAGCCATCGTTTTACTTCCTTGCGTAAACCACGCGATGAATTTAGAACAAATGGCTTATCCAGCCAGTCTCCTTGTTCAGCATTGAAGATGATGTCGCAACAAGTCTTTAAGTGAGGAAATGCATGTTTTACGCCGTGTATCTTTTAGGTGGTCTAAGTGATTAGCAAAAGGGAATATTTCACTAGGAAGTAATACTGCGCTGTCGCTTGTGTCGGCGCCAAGGATTCAGGGTGAAAGAGAAAGAAGGTGAATTTTCTATATTTTAATAAGGATTTCAAAGGGAATATAATAATATTTCCAATAGTTTAGTTATTTTCAATAGAGTGTTTAAATATATTGATGTAGCCAAAAATATAGAATAGGCGTATTTAAAAAACAGGAAGATAATTTAAAGCGTGTTTAGGCATTTCAAATAGATATCAGATAATTTGAAATAGATATCCGATAATTTGGAATTTCTAATCATTTTAATAGTCTGGAAATTAATTTCGCCTTTTACCTATTTCATTGCTGAATGCGTGTTACGAAGAAGACACAAAAGGAACAAAGATGGAAGGGAAGAAGACGAAGAACCATCCGCCCACACGTCGCCTCGCGGCTCAGAAGGCGGCGGCGCTTTCTCTGCGCATCGAACCGGGGCCGCGGGGGCGGGGCCGCGCCCGGGACAATGGCGACCTGCCCCGGCCGGGCCCACGGCCCACGCCACGGCGCGGGCGAAGGCGCATAAGGCGGACTGCGCATGCCGCCGCAATGCACGACTGCGGGCGCGTTTCGTCTTCGTGAGCCGCGAGGCACGTGTGGCGGATGTTCTTCGCTCTTCTCCCTCCATCTTTGTTCCTTTTGTGTCTTCTCCGTAACACGCATTCAGCAATGAAATAGCGTAAAAGGCGAAATTAATATTTCCAGTCTCTATGTTAAAATGATTAGAAATTCCAAATTATCGGATATCTATTTCCAAATTATCTGATATCTATTTGAAATGCCTAAAACACGCTTTAAATTATCTTCCGTTTTTTAAATACGCCTATTCTATATTTTGGCTACATCAATATATTTTAACCACTCTATTGAAAATAACTAAAACTATTGGAAATATTATTAATATCCCTTTGAAATCCTTATTAAATATAGAAAAATTCACCTTCTTTCTCATTTCCACCCTGAAATCCTGGCGCCGAACACAAGCGACAGCGCAGTATTACTCCTTAGTGAAATATTCCCTTTGCTAATCACCTTAGACCACCTAAAAGAACAACGCGTAAAACATGCATTTCCTTCACTTAAAGACTTGTTGCGACATCATCTTCAATGCTGAAACAAGGAGGACTTGGCTGGATAAGCCATTGCTTTCTAAATTCATCGCGTGGTTTACGCAAGCGAAAGTAAAACGATGGCTTGCTCCAGTGGAGCTAAAGGCGTTACAAATCAATAATCATAGCTAGAAGTAGCTGCTATTGTATAAATACTTCTTCTCAGGTAAAACATCGCTTGTACCGCCAGCAATTTATAAACCGCGGCGAGCTAAAAAACAAGCGCATTTCCCTAACCGCGCCACGTCCCGCGTCGGGCAAACGTCTCCACTTAGTGCGCGAGCAGGCTGGTGGGAGCCCGACAGCGTTTCCAGCGCGGGCCGAGCCAGTGCTGTGATTCGCCCGCGTGGTTTCCGCGACGAAGTGAGGGATGGCTCCTGCCGGACGAGACGGCGCGGGGCGTTCCTGTGGCGAGCCGCGCCGCGCAGGTCCTGAGCGCCGGGCCCCTCGCGGCCGCCGGCGAGATTAGTTGCTCCGTGACGCGAGATTAGCTGCGAATGATGCGCGGGGCGCTCTGAGCTGCGCGTGGCCGCCGCTGGATCGGCTGCGCGTGGCCGCGAGTACCGAAAGGCGGGAAGAGAGTGTTGGAGCGCGGCAAGCTTCATGAAACTTTCTATACAATGGTTTTTGAGCACACCTTAGGATCCAATGTCAAAATTGCCAACAGAAAAATGGGGAATCTAATATGATGGATAAAGATTGAAATACAACCTAAAAATTACCCAAATATTCTAAAGAGAATTTTATGCTTCGCTCATTCTGAATCTAATGTTAGCAATAAAAAACAAATGGTGGATCTTAATATGGCGGCATTAAAAACTAAAAAAGCGTCTTAAAATATCTCTGCCACAATTTGTTAGTACAAAGCAGTAATAGTAGGTTTTTTTTGCCATTCAATAGCTAAATGTTTGCAGTACTACACAAGAGAAATGAGGAATAATCTTCCCTACTATTTTTCAGTTATCTATTAATTTTAACGCTTCCGCAAACTGCGCTCCACTCCTTCTTTTCGTATTTCCTTCGCTGAAATAATAGTTTCTTTAAATACGAACAATAAATAAAAGAATAAATATTTCATTAAACAAAACAAATCCTGTAATAAGCAAAACGAATTTTTGAAAATAAGTAACGGAATTTTCAAAATAAGTAATCGAATTTTGAAAATAAGTAAACGAATTCTTGTAAGTAAAGAAAATTAAGTTTGTAAATTAGGAAATTCATTTTGTAAATAAGGAAATGAATTCTGTAAATCAGGAAATGAAACTTTGTACAAGTAAGAAGACGGACTCTGTAAATAAGGAAACGACTTAGTAAAAGGAAAATGAGTTCTGTAAATAAGTGAAACTGATAATGTTAATAAGAAAATGGAATATGTTAATAAGTAAAACGAATTATGTAAAAAGTATAAACTATATTAATAAATGAACAGTACAAAAAATTAATTTCTTCATTAACCAATGATCTTTAAACTTTCTCGATGTTTTGTTGTTCTGACTTCCAGAGTTTCGGAATGTGTTTTTAGGACCTTTTCCATCATAATGTTCGTCGCTTGTGAGAGTTAAGTTAATGCTTGTCTTTTATCTTCTAATGAGTATTTATTCATATTAATATATATATTTTGCATGCATTTTTGCTACTCGTGTGTGTAAATGATAATATGAATGTTTTGTACACCTAATTCTGATAATTAATGTCCTTATTCTGCCCTTTCTTCAGTCCTTCTCATAAACGGATATTAGTATATAATTGACAAAGTTGGATAAAATATGCTATTTATTTGTCACAAAATAAAAAGAAATTGAAAATTATATTGTCCACAGAAAATAAATTAATAGATACCCCTGTTTTGTGAAAAAATTAATATTTAATTATTAATTAATTTTCCATTTGAATATCAGCATTATAAGCCACTGAAATATATTATTTTTACCACCAAAAAAATATTCTTCCTTTTATCACAGAATATTTTTGTAAGCTTTCATGTAAGGGGTGTGCACAAATCCCATGATACAATCCACGACTCTAAATAATTTAAGAATTGAACTAAGTAAATTAAATTCATGTCTTAAAAATACACGATTTCTTGTTTGTTCAAAAATAAGTATATGAAACAGAATTTGTTATTTAAAAAAATTAACACTACAAATAGTGAGGGTACGTTATGGAGGTATATTTTGTTAATGCCGCCCCAATAACAAAGATATTAGAGAAATAACGAAATCGAAATATTTGTAATGATGTTACATCTATTTTTTAAATATTATGCCAACTTTGGTTAGTTTAAATATGTTTGCCTAATTCTGCAGATGTTTGTCATTAAGTGTAAGAAAGCTGAAACGAACTAGAGTTTCTCATAATCAAATGGCATGCGCGAGGGAAGCATCGAAAGCAAAAGCGAAGCCCTTCTTTTAGAAAGTAAATCTCAACAAGAACTCTACTTGTGTTCGATTGAAGGGGGCAGATATTTTTCCAAGATTAACACGGGCCTTAAACGTTCGACCACGTGACGAGAACCAAACATACAAACGGGAAACGTAGTGCGAAAATGTCATTGCATCGGGTCCGCAATGAACGAAAAAGAGCAGGCCGAGTGGGATAATGAGGTTGTCGCGCCACGCGAGTGTCGTGCGGTGCGTTTCGTTCCTCTTCGCTCCGCTCCGCGCTGTGTCAGCGTCACAATCGATGAGCGACGGCTGCGCGGGCGACGCCGGACTGAACGCGTTCGCAGACGACAAGCGCCGTGGACCGTCCCGCGAGTTGTTTCCAGGCTAGTGGCTGTCTAATTGGGCTTTTACGTCTAGTTGCTTCTGGAATCCGCCGTGACAGCGGCGCTGCCCTCAGCCGCGAGAGTATTTCTCACGGCGATCGCCAACCAATTATCGGTGACCTCAGGAGTTCAGGCAGCTGAACCTCGAACTTCTAATGTCTACAATACCTTGATTCGCCATTAATTTCGCCTTCACTTGTGCACTTTACAACTATATACGCTGGCTTAGTTACTCAGTTTACGTTGTTATCAAAATATTTTAATCTCATTTCTCTTGACTAGGCCAAGCCGAACTAAATATGACGTAAAAAACAATGAAATCACCGCGTTTTCTGCAAAAAAAGGTTACGTTGTATATTTTGTAAAATTAATTTTTGCATGTATAATTATTATTAAAACAATGGTAAAGATACCCTAAAGAAAAAAATGCAAAACATATGCTTGAATAACTTATAACAAAATGTTAATGAAACAGTATTCGTTTCTAAACATGAAGTAAACAATGAAACAGAATAGCATTCAATACTCGTATTTACTTTAAAAATTCAGGCTTTTAAATTACATGAAACGACATAAATGTACCCTAAGTAATTAAGAAAGAAATAGTAATGTTCAAAAAATCACTATAGTGCCAGGGAAAAATTTGGCGATTGCTAGAATTTAAGATGTTAAAGAATAAATATATGTAATGTTGTGTTTCTAATTAAAATTTAAATGACCATTGCATTACACATTATTATTAGAGGTAGAAAAAAGTAAATTTAATACAATTACAGATGAATAAAAATATAAATAAAATTTTAATATTAAAAAGAATTTACCCTTGTCCCAAGTAATATAAACGTCTGAGGTATATTTCTCAGTCAATTTTCATTTCCTAAACTGAAGAATCCAAAAATCCATTTTACTTCCCCCGAACTAATTTTTAACTGGCTCCACACACCAACAAGCTTCAAAACGAACCACCCGAGTATCTCTGACCTGCGCTCCTTTGTTCGATAGTGTGGCCATGGTATTGCGACTACAATCACACCCAATCCATCAATTTTCAACCACATTCAACCCATCGACTTCCAGAGCCCCTGTTGCAAAACTTCGAATCCACCGAGCGCCATGCACCCGCTCGCTTGTGGTTCCGTTAGATCACTTCGACAGACAACGCTCCACTGCCGCCTCCGCTCCTTTCCCAGTGCGCACGCTCCACCGGCCGGCCGCCTCCCCCCACTGCGTCCCTCGCTACCCAGCCCCCCCGCGACGTTCGCCGACCCTGGCTCCCAACAGCTCCGCCCCCAGCCGCCTCCGTAGCCGCTCCATGTACCCCGCTGCTTCTCGCCCCCCGCCCGCCAACTCCCCTCTGCAGCACCCCCCCCTCACTCTGGACCTCAGCCCCCCGCCGACCCAACCGCCCCCTCCCCTCCGCCACCCGCCGCCACCTCTCAATCTGTCGAACCACAACGACCCCCCCCGACTCCACTCTCGCCCCATCACCGCCTTCCCGGCGCCCCGCCCGCCACCCCCACCCCGCTCCCCCCGCTTCCTCGCCTCACCACTTCCACCACCGCCTCCGCAAACCCCCGCCACCTCCGCCACCCCCGCCCGCCCCGGCCGGCCCCTCACTGCCTCGCCTGCTCCCGTCCGCCCCCCACCGCCCCGTTCGCCCATTGCCGTCCGCCTCCCTCAGTCGTCCACCCCCTTCGCCCCCTTCCCACCGGCGCGCCCACGTCACCTTTACGAAGTATTCTGCGCCGGCGATATTGCGCTCCCATCCCCGCCCCTTCCCCACCTAGCGCCTACCGCGAGTGGCCGTGCGCGCGGGCAACCCCGGCAAAATTACGCCACGCGCTGCGCGAGGCGGGCGGGAAAATTATTTTCCGGGAACCTCGTTTGTCAGGCCGGAAAGCGCGCGGGCCGCGGGGGCCGCCGGGGGCTACCGCAAGACTAATGCCACGCTTCTCGCAACCTTTTGGGGACCCCGCGCGCATTTACAACTGCGGCGCCGCGCGACGCCCGGCATATTGTTTTAGGCGGGGAGCTGCCCGAACGCTACAAATGAATGAAAACTTGTTTGATTGAGCGCGTTCGCAGACTTCGCAGCATTGATAAAATGGACGACGCTAATGAATTGTTATGAAATGTTTGCTAGATCAGACAGATATAATATTGCATACAACAAATACGCGGTAATATCATTTTGTGAACAAGCAATTTCGTGGATTGACGTAATGCTGCTGACAATTATGAACATTGACAAGTTGTATTCAAGTCGTACCTAAATAATTTATTTCCAGCAGAAATGACAGACGACATGGTGACATAACGATCTTGTTTGACTTTGGACTTCAGAGGCTAATAGAAGATATGTTGTAAACCGCTAAAATGTTTGTTCTAAATTATATTTTAATTTCTAAGTTCTTTACTACTAAAATCTTTAGAAACGTCATTGAATATTGTGTATACAGTTATCTTTTAAAATATTTGAAATAAAAAAACAGTTTTAAAAAATTTTCAAGTTTGAGCCCTATTCAATTCACAAACATTTTCGACAATTCCGTACGAATTAATACTTAAAGCGTAGAAATAAACCATTATAATGAACGAAAATAAGATTTGATTATCCCCTTAGAATAAAATAGAATTGTGGCCAGACTATTCTTAATAATATGTATTTCCCCTCCAATAATTCAAGATATCTTTATTTCCATGGAAACTCCAGTTGGAGTATCCTGCAGTTTCAATATTTTTGAAATTAGTACGAGAGACCTGGAAACCCCAATTATCAACCAAATTTAATGTAAACGCCTTTAATCATAGATACATTGGACGGATCCTAGTGTGGTTCTGCACAGTCATTGAATTGAACCTGAACTTGATACTTATTGTTTCACTGTTGAAGCTTTCGAAAACTTTACAAATAAATATGATTTAATGCTTTCCCTCAATTGGAAAAATACAAATTTCCGTCTATAACAATACCTTCTCCTTGCCCCCACAAATTTGACACTTCTAATTATCCCTGCAATGAAACCGCCCTCCTTCTCCCTCTCTTCCTGTTTTTTCACCATTCCCCACCCGTTCTTGTTTCTCGCACCCCTTGTCGCCTTCTAGACAGCTTACATCCTTTTGACAATACATTGCATTCTCATTTCCTTCGACCGTCAACGACTTCCCTATAGCAGGATATGCTTACAGTCATAAAAACTTTCAACTTCTTCAGTCAGAATTATAATGGTAAATCAACAATATTAGGTGGAGTCAACTTCTTGTTTTGCATACTCGTCCAAATATGTATATTTAATATTTAACGCGCTTGGTGATATCAAAAACGTTTTCACATTTTTAAATGCTGTTAATGAATGTTCATTTGAACTTAACAAGTGTACATGGAATTGCCCGTATAATGTAAATGTTGTGGTCTGTTGACACATTGTTAAATTTCATTCATCTAGTTAAAAATTGATATCGTCAAGCATCTGATGAGACAAGTTACAAGTAATTTAATCCTTAAATATTTAATAAAATATATTTACTAAACACACTTTAATGACCTGCGATCTTTTTTTCATATTGCATTGACTTATTTTCTTTTCTTTCACACCCAATATTACTAGTTTTCAAGCAGACTCTTGCAGAATAACGGAGCCACTACAACAGATTCTTGTCCCCCTCCTCCGAACTCCCTCGCCCTGTGCTCGCCCGTCAGAGTCACGAGAGAAGCAGGAGAAGTTTTGAAACGCGCGCGACAGCGGGCGGAGGGGGCCCCGCAGGGAAGTCGGTCGTTTACGGGAAATCACAAATACCGCGGAACCACGACACGCTCTCGCGGGCGCTCCCCGTGCACCGCAGGGCGCGCCGGCGCTGCTTTTACGAAACCCCCGCGTCTGCTCCCCGCGCGTTTGCTGCCTCCCCACCGCCACACGCCGTCCCCGCGGCCGCACTCGCCGCTCTTCTCACTGCCACGTTCGCAAGCTTGCGTTCCTCCCGCCGCTCACCTCCACCCGTCCCTTCCCGCCGTCCCTCCACCGTGCTTCCCGTCGCCCTCCCCGCCCGTCCTCAGCGCACGTCCTCCCCACCGTCCTCCACCCCCTGACCGTGCGTCTCCACCCCTGTCCCCAGCGCCCGTCTTAGCGACCGTCCCACCGCTGCCTTCGCAACTCCATTCACTGACGTAACTGTCTTCATCGCTGTTCCTCACTCCCTGCCTTCACCACCATCCTGGCGCTGCCTTTCGACACTTGCTACTGCTGTCAGACGCTCACCTCACCCACTGTTCTCATTGCTGCCGTCATCATCATCCCCACTACCTTATTCACCGCCGTACTACTTGTCATCACTCACACGTTTACAAGTTTATTCCTCCCACTGCCACCATCCTCCTCCCACCGCGTAGTCATTCAGATCACGATTCATCATTACTGCCCAGCATCCTCACCGTTGCCCGTCCCCAACGTCCCTCACTCTCACCCAACAGGACGTTTTTCAAAGTTCTTGATCACAAAGCTTCCAATCCCAAAAATCTGCCCGCCGCGCCAGCATTCTTCGTCATCACCATTCATGAATCCTCATCCTCATCTTCTACCCTCGTCGCTACTTGTCCCTGCCAAAGCCTTTTCCAATATCAAAGTATCCGCCGTCCTCTCCAATTCTCGCTTACCTCCCCGCCCCTTTGCCACAACGCTCGCATGCACAGCCCCCCAGCGCAGCGAATCCTTGTAGCTCGTTATACGCTGGCGAGGGGAGAAAAAGAACCGGAGAGAATTTGCGTGGCTTGTAATTCTTGGAGGGCCATTTTGAAAGGATTTGTGGGATCATTTCTTCGATGTTTGCTTGCTGCCATCAATCTTTGGAGCCGCCAGTCGAAACCCGGGTCAGTTTGTGTGGAATTTTGTAACGGTTGCTGTAGGTACTCGTTGATTTTCTCGTCGCTACGTGCAGAGCTTTTGCAAGTATCGCTGATAGTATCATCAGTAATTCAATACAATACATTATCACGTGAAACACGCATGAAAAGCAGTAGAACATTACGTGTTTTACGAAAATAATTCAAGGGGTTTGTCCATTACTTCGCTCACAAATTGACTAATTTTAATCACAGAGGTGGTTCGCCCAAAAGATTAAAAATTCCGACTTTCAAACATAAAAACACTTCAGCTCTCCTTTTACTTTCACAGAAAGCGGATTTAATCCAAAGTGTAAGTACCGAGACCGAGAACAACTTAAATAAATAATATGATATCCTAACTCATGGAAAAATGATGTATGTGTCGCGTGTGAGTGGTAAGCTTGTGTTTCAGAAAGCCATGATACCATTACGGCACGATAGAACAGAAACATATTCCAGCGGGAGTTCAACAAGTGGTGACTATCACAACAAGAGTCGTAAACCAGGCGTAAGTGTATCCCTCGATGGTATTGCCAATAGCGGAGAAACTTCGTTCAGCGGGCGAGTAACAAATCGGAAGCCAACGGGGCATTTAACCAACTCCAAACGTCTGGGTGAACAAAGAACTGCCATAGTTGTTAATGACCTTATCAAGAGCTTATGAAGAAAATTATCGTGCGAAAATTTTAATCCGCCATTAAATTTTAACTTATATTGATACTGAACCACTGTAATGTTTAATAGTAGAATCTATATAGAGGATAGACGTCAATCGATTAATTATGCATTAAAAGTAGATACAGAAATTTCAGACGTGGGTGATGTAATAGAAGTCAACTGTAACAAAAAGGACAAAAATAAGTTTTTTATTTCCATTTCCAACCTAAAATATGTTGTTGTTTTTTCATATGTTGGTAATTTGGAGATCCAAAAACATAGTTCTTCAATAGCTTTTTGAGACCTCTGCGAATTATACCACTTTCATCGTCTTCTTTGATCAACATGAAAAAAAACAATTTTCGGAATTTTAAATAGTACAACACAGATTTAAGATTCTAACAAAACAACACATTAAAAAATATTTATTATTAACAATACCATACTAATGTATATCAGATTCCTTGAGTTTGAATTTTTCGAGCTTCGTGTAGCTTAATCCAGAATTTAAATTACACGATCACCTTAATATCTTTCCGAATTGTTCAGTCACCATTTGTTCAAGCCTATGCAACGGTTTAGAAGCACGTTTAATTCATTTTTTGTTTCTTGACCGTGGTGGAGACGGAACGTAAAGCGGAGATGTAGGTGGAGGCGTAAAGGCGTAAACGAAGAGCGTAGGCGTTGACGGAGACAGAGGCGGAGGTGTAGGACAGACGAAGGCGTTAAGGCGTAGCGGAGTGAACGGCGAAGGCGAGCCGGAGGCGCAGGAGGAAGACGTAGGGCGGAAGCGGCGATGAGGAAGGCGGCAAAATAGCGGCGCCGGCGTCTGTGTAACGATGACGGTGGGCGGGCGAGCCGCAAACACGTTGCCCCCAAATTACAGTTGCGCGCGCGCGGCGACGGAGGCGGAGGGCGCGCCCGCGCGGTTCCCGTTAGCGGCGCGAGGGGCAGGGCACTATGGGGCGTGGCGGCGCGCCGAATTCCGCCGCTCGCCGCCGCCTCTAGGCGTTCACTGCGCGCCACGGCGCACGACCCCAGGTGACGCGGCGGCCGATTGGCATGGGGGAGCGAGTCGGGGCGCTGCTTGCTTTGATGCCGACAACACAACTAACAACTGCATGCCAAACGAAAGTACACATGCTATTACCCTGTCTCCTTGGAAAGTGTGATTCGAATTGCTCGTCAAAACGACAGGTAGTGTAATTACTGCTTCAAAGTATTTTTTAAATATATGTAATTTACATTTTCTGGACGAACATTTAATATTTTCTTACGTCTCCTCTGCAAATATCACAAGAAAAAACTTCCTAGAAGTGCAAACGGTAAAAATTGATTATGGATACCAGTTACTGATTCCGGGTGCCATCAACTTAGTCGCCCGTAAGTTTAGTTCCATGCTTTCTTGCCTCGATCGTTTAGTGCATCTTCCCCCACTGGATGGTGAAGAATCCGGCGCCGACCACTCTCGTCCCAACCAAGCGCCAGCAGAGCGCCGCGACTGGTCTTCCCACGTTGTGGTTTGCGCCAGTAAGTGTGCGTGTGTGTAAATGAGGGGCGGACAACGGTCGAGGGTAGGGAAAAGGAAGAGAACAACATCGTGCGTTGTCTCGTGGCCGGTTTGTTTGGGTACTACTCCGGCATTCGAGTGTTTTTTTGAACAGAGAAACCACGCGAAAACTACCGATCAGAGCAGCGGCCTTAGAATTCCCTCCAGACAGCGACTTGAAATCGACATAGCTTAAAGCTCGAAGTGTCGAAAATGTATTCTTAAGCTTCCGCAGACAGATCTTTGGATACTTGTACTGCTCCGGAAAATGAGCGGCGTCTCTGTCTGTAATCAGGCTGCCACCGTCCGGACTCGAACCTAGCAACCTCCGTGTCAGCAGGCAATTCCATGACATCAGTTGATATCCTGACACACACTTCCGCCCACCTTTACGCTAAGTAAGAAATGTTTACCCAAAAAATTATATACACCAGTACTCTGCAGCATAAGCCTTTATTACCAAGTGAAAGCCCGAATTTGTTTACAATATTCCATGAAAGAACTAAAAAATGGCCGAAAAAAGGAAACGACCCACGCGCCAAATAAAACTCGCCTCCCACTCGCTCCGGTCCCTGGCTACTCCCGCGACGCGTCCAGCTGAACAGCGCGCGCCGGCACCTGCAGCCTTTGCCCGCATCAGCCATCTGCCGCCGTCCTCCCGGGCACGCAGCCGCCGCCCCCGCCCGACCGCTCCGCGCCAGATCCATTGGCGGCGGCGGCCGCGACCTCGTTAACGTCGGAATAGCCCCGCAACTTTGCGCCGCCCATTTTCCTCTTCTCTGAAGCAGAAAGGTGATAAACAAGCGTTAATGAAGGCACTTCTCCATAACAGTTTCTGCCGCGTTCATCAGCCCTATCGCCAAACACGCGGCAGAGTATCAAACCCCCGTCCCCTCGCTCCCCCGGCATCAGTTCTTCACGATGTACCTGTCGCGATTTGTTGTTGGACTCACGAGAGCGCGCGGCGGTAACTGAATTAAAAAATGTGCGGCCAATTCGATGGGAGCAGCCATGTAGAAGGGTGCGGATGTGCCCTCTTGTGTTTTATCGTCGCGAGTTTTTGTACCGAATGCAGGCCTGAGATGGTGTAACGCTCCGCGCCTTACGTAGTGAGGAACATAAAAAGAAACAGGGCGCAGTCGTGATAACGTCGAGCTGTTTTATACATTAGTATTCAATATCATATATACGTCTTGAGTAGGTTGCTGTATAAACGGAGCAGGTTCGATGGAGCTTGCAGTTGGATGTAAAAGGGTACGAGTGAAAACAATTGAGTACAGCGTAGAGTCCAAGCCCTTTTATGAGGAGTTTCCTTTGAGAGATCGTGAATATCCTAGAATTGACGGTTGTAAAAAAGCTTCACATTCTTTTTACACCAAATATCAACCACCTTAAAATACTCAGATGATAAACATAACTGGTTATTTAATTATCTAATATTATAACAGCAGGCATGAATATTTTTGTAAACTTTTCTGGTAACGCTTATATTTAATCTATTCATACAAATTATCCAACTAATAGCTTTTCTAGATGAAACACTAGATAATCAAAAAATCCCAATTAAATGAATAAATACGTTAGTAATTCGCCAATTATCACGTAGAGCTACCTGAAAATTTCAAAAAATATTTCTATAGTATTGAGCCATAAAAGCTTCAACAATTTTAGTTATTGTGAATAAATAAACATCGTTCCATAAGCACAGTGATCATTTTCGTGAGTCACCCGCACTGAGCATACATGCGTAGTAACAATTTTCAGATCAAAAGCTTTAAATCTATTAGTTTTATGCGCGAACCAAACACTTCCATCCAAACAAGACAACCCCGATTTCGGGGTGTTTGCTTTGTATCTCCTCCCCACTGATCTTAACCGTGTTCGAAATCGCTTCTAATGTTTCTTTAATTCCCTGCCCGTGAGTGCATTTACCTGTCACAAATAACTTGAAAACCCCTGAGTTTTAACGACACCAAAATTAACTATCATATTGAATGTTGAGCGTGCATTGTCCGCTTCCTTTCATCTCTACCACTATAGTAAAGGTAGATTAGTAAAAAATTTGGTTCAGCAGTTGTTATGTTATTGATTTAAGAATCCCAAATCATATTTACTTGCAATTATTTTTGCTTTGTATTCTCAAAGCTGTTCAGAGGGAAAATAGCAAATATAAATACTGAATACCCTTATGAAAGGAGATGAATATTAAGAAAAAAAGGTTGAAAATTATTTTGCCCATATTTCACGCAGGCTCGTTCTACAGCACTCCAAAAACATTCATAATGATACTCTATTAAAGAATCACCGAAGCTGTTTTCTTACCGTTTTTCTTTAGAATGACTGGCAGTAAATTTAATATACATAGCAAACAATCAATCAGTTAAAACGATCATGAAGAGGAAATCTGTAAGAATATTAAAAACATCAAAAAGCGGGAGAATAAGATATGAAGCGAGAAGAAGAAGAAGGCATAGAAAGAAGAAGAATAGGAAGAAGAAGAAGCAAAAAAAATAGGGAGGAGTAAGAAGATATGCAGTAAGAAACGAAAGCGATTCCCATTATTCAGCAGTGTCGCCTTTTCTCCGACAGCCAAAAGCCCTTCCAGAGAAAAAGCGCAGCAAGCATTGCCCGGCCACGCTGCTTCCGGGCACAAGAGAGCCACCACCGGGGCGTTAACCGTGCCTTTCGGGATGCCATTTACGAAGCGCTGCCCGCCCCTTTCTCTTCTTCTCCGCCTTCCAAACCCCAACCCTCCCTCCCCGCAGTCAACAACCGCCTCCTCCTGCCGGGACTCGAACCCGCTGGCGGCCCGGTGCTCATTGTAATGCAGCCGCCTTTAAGTACTTCCTTCATAAATGTAAGGAAACTCGGCGAACGTTATTAAAACTTTTTCTCCACCCGCCCGAAAATCTGTTGCGTTCCAAAAAGGGCCGGGCACTCGCCGCAGCTTCCTCGGTTTTGCGGAAAATTTACCAGGTTTCTACGAATTTCCGTCGGAGGTGGATTTTGCTTGGGCGAGGCGAAACATTACGCCGGGGGCCGTTAGTAATGCAAAACCTTCACTTGGTGCCTCTCGGCCAAGCCATTAAAAAATAACAATCAAGGCTTATCGTTTTAATGAAGGCGCGGTCACGCTTGTAAGTGGCCTTACTAGTTGGCTGTTTTATTTTCCTCGGTGCTTCGGTAATACCACAGGTGCAGAAGGCCGGATCCTTGACTTACGGAGATGCCGCACAGCGTGGCCGGCCTGCCCTTTGCAAACGGGCATCGTTTCATCTTGGCAGGCATATCTCGACCTTTTCAATCGTCAAATCGCGCACTCTTAAGTCCCAGTTAACCGAAGCGTAGAAACTCTGCGAGCGCAATACACCTGGCTCAGTGCCGTTTAGAGTTCGACACGAAATATTAATCAAACGGCAGACCGTATCCTTCCGATATGTTCAAAACTCGCTGGCGGCCGGCGGCGAATATCGCCGGTCGGCGAGCAAATCCGTTTTTTAACCCGCAGGATACTCTTCTCAAACGCGGACATTGTTTTCTTTAGCAACCCCTCTTCGAAGGCTGAATGATAAAAAAATAAATTCAGTTTACGTTCCACCCTTTGCGCGCCCAAAAAATCGCCGTATCATCAGTCACCCTGTCACCTTGAATGGCCCGCTGGCACCCCAGGTAGCCTCGCCGCATTAATCCCACCATAATGCCGCCGCGCGCGCGTTACCTGCTGCGTGGCCCGAGAGAGCCTGTAAATTATATGTAAAACAGCTGTGCAAGGCTCTCCTTTTTGCCCGCAGCCAGCGCGGCCGTCAGGCCGAAGGAGCGTCTTCGCCGACGGACAAGGGGTCCTCCCCCGAGCCGGCCCTCGAGGGGCGGCGCCCTCTTCCACCCCTCGGAGGAGGGGAGCGGAACTCTTGGGACCGCCGCGCGACACGTAAGAAGAGAGCGGCCGGCTCTTTAAGGAACGCGAATGGGACATTTACTGTGACGCGGTATTGCTGCCGCCACAATGCCTTCCCCTGCAACGCCGCTGACCACAGCGGGCTCGGCTCGCGAGGGCCAGCGGCAGCGCCAGAGCGGGTCGATGTGCCCTCAGCCTGGCCGGAGTTTTTCCTCACCTCACGCGCCGGTTGCATTGGGCGAAAGGCTTGGCGAGACGCCCCCGGAACAGGTAGCGACGACGGCGGAGACGGTGAGTGGAATGCAAGTGTTTGCCACCCTCCGAATTTCAACCCCGACTCTCCATTTGTACCACCACCTTCGATTTTTAAGAAATGAGGTTCTGTTTTTTGGGTTCATGTTAAACATTCCTGATTCAAGTGATCAATTTAATGCCAATAAAAGTTTTGTTGCACTCTGAAACCCGCAACGTGTTAATTAACTAACTTAAATGACTAGCCAGCAGCCAATAGCTCTAATTTCCACAAGGAAAAAAATAATTTATTTTCCTCAATAGCCTAAAATGAAAAAAAAATTATACGGCCCCGACTTGCCTGGTATATGAATTAACGAATCAAAAAAAATAAGATAAAACCTCTGTGAAACTACAACCCTGAAAAAGGTGCTGAGAAAAATGTATCTTTTCAAACTTTCTTACTAGTTAGATGTTTGAAAGATACGAATGCATGTAACTGTTCTAAAATGCCTAAACTCCTTATTCTTCCTGGAAGCGTGTTCACTTGTAGTGGAACAAATCCTCTGGAAACCACCAGGAAACATAAAATTTATCAGGATCAGTATTAAGGGCATTTTCATTAACGCTGAATAGTCATAAAGTCCTACTAAAAAACCCACAATCTAAACACCTGCAGATGATCATTTAAAGCCTCTTCCAGAACTTTTTGCTAGTTCTTATATCATTTAAGATTCTATCTACTTTTTTAGTGAGATTTTCTACATTCTAATGTTCCCTTTAAATCTGACTGGAAATAACGACGAGAAAAACACGGGTCGCTTGACAAGGCACTTAAAACAACTATTTCTATTTCGCTGTTCCCATGAGAATAAAACGTTCATAAAGGAAAATGTCCTTCAATTTTTATTGGTAATTTATTAATCACTTAACTTTTTAGTGTTGCAGTACGTTTCCCAAATCCTCCTGTCTTTGTAGGTCCGCTAAAAGCTCAGTCGAACATCGCAGGAAGAGATGGCCAACTTTACCAGCGTCTACGCACAAAGATGCGGGGCGAGGACTTGGGGAGAAGAGGCGAAATATGCGGGTGCGGGATAATGGCGACATAGTGCGGGAGTGGGGTGATGGTGAAGGGTTGGCGGGAGAGAGTTTTCCGTAGGTGGCGGCGAATAATTATGATGAGGTGAGTGAAAGTCCTGTTTGGGAGATGGTGCATGCGGACTAACATTAGTAAATAAGAGCCGCAAGCAGTCAGACGATAACGAATGGCGTCGACCACGTCGTACACACCTTCTTGCCTGTGTGGCTCAAACTTACCTATTGAGCTCCACAAATAGCATAACTGTTTCTTCCCATTTTCTTTCCACTCCACACTTCTACCCTTTTCATTCAAATCTAGGAGCCTTAAGGATGATCTGAGCAGCTCGAAATTCTTCCACATTCTTGCTTAACTTAATTAATCTTGAAGTGACTCTTAATCAGTTTTTGTTGTTTTTAAAATGTTAAATGGGTTTAGGTTTTCTAAAGCACTTAGTAATCCACGTTTCCTTCTAAAACACTTTGTAAAATTATATTTACTTTGTCAGCTTGGCCATGTTTTAAAAAATTTGTAAAATCTGTTATTACGACTGCAAAATAAGTAAATGTTTTACAGAACCTAAACATCATAGAATTAGGAGAGAAAAAAAATCATGAGAGATTGTGATAGTGACCAGTAAAGATGACGGATTAATTCCATGTGTAGAATAAAAATGTGATTTTTGTAGGTGTCTAATTTAATCGTGAGAGAAATAATAACGAGGCTTCAGTACAAAAGGCTGCATTCCTTTGCCTATTATAACTACTTACATTGAAGGTATGAGTACTCTACGACATATTTATGTTGCTATAGTGATGGTTTTATTTCGTGTATCAAATTCTTTATCAACTCTTCCATTTGAATATTTTGATAGCCTGTGACAACAACTGTTGAAGCTGCATGTTTTTGGGGACGGAGGTGGATATATTTCGAATATGACATTAACAGTTATCATCAGTTACTTAGCTCTTTAAACAGTACTTCCACTCTCCGCTACGAAGAATGGTAAGAAGTTCATCGCATACATTCCAACACTTTCCCGATATTTATTCTATAAATATCTATTTGAGATATTTTCTGTTTTGGCTGTCTTGGAATCGCTACGGTGCTTTGTAGCACTTAGGTCTCTGACTTAAATTTCTTCGCTAGTTGGTGCAGTTGAATAGGCGAGCACTGTTAGACACTTGTAAGGACCTTCAAACTTTTTGAAATTTAAGCTCGCATTGAATACCTAAGAACAAGTGTATTTTTAATCGAACTTTTAGTACACATGATGTTCATGAAACGCAAATTGAGGGTCGATATTATATTCCTCTTGAGTGTATTCATGGTTTTATCTGTTAACTACCTTGAATCTTAAAAAAACAGATAAAATAACTATCATCTGCGAGGCTTTCTTCCAGAACACCTAACAATTGACCAACGAATTAGTTAAAGAGGCACAGGTTAACATGAAACGATGAGGCAGGATATCAAACATCGTAGCAGATAAAGTGTTTCTCAGATACTTTGAGATGGCGTGACGAGGAAGGGGGTTGCTGGACAGCCAACCACAAAGACTCGTAATTACTTCCCTGAAGCGCGCCGAGCCAGCAGGAGATACCCCACGAAGCCTCTGCTAGGACAGACCCCGCAGCCAAACGCCGGAGCATATAAAATTTAACCCTCCAGTATAAAGCCCCCCCCCCCCCCCCCCCCCCCCCCCACCCCCCCCCCCCCCCCACATTGTCATATGAAGAAAAAAAAAATTTTTCCGGGGGGGCGGGGGCGGGTTTTTTTTTTCCCTGAAGTTTGTCATTAGCGGTTCGTTAACAACAAATATTGCATTATAACCGAAATATTCACACGGCAAATGTCCAGAGGTCCGGCCCTGGAACCACGGGCGGTAGCCCTCGATCCGAATTCTTATGTTCTAGACGACCCGCACGCCCGAGGTTGGCGACACTGCCGTGTACAGTGGACGTGATCGGTTGCGGGGAACTCCGCGTCGCCTAATGAAGATTTATTGTCCCGCGAAATCCTTTTAAGCGTGGCATTCCTGCTTCGAGGACGCTGGTTGGATCGAAGAGATCGTGATGCTAGCGCGACCTCCCCGCAGGCATAGATACTCGGGAGCTAGAAGATCTATTGGCCGTAAATATGTATGCACGTGTTATTTTACGATGAGAAATTTCTGGATTTTATGAGCGGAAAGGAATTAAGTGTTATTGCTGCTATTACTTTTTTTATTATTTGAACTTTTTTCTTCAAGCAAAAAAACTTATGATTCAACCTTACATTTTTACAAAATGAACAATAAAATTATGACTACGAACATTAGTTTGTGTACTTACCTCATAGTCTTTAGGAATAAGTAAAAAGTTCATGAGGAAGTCCAATAAAATTTAATAATATTTGGAAAATACCTTGTCGGGTAAATAAAAATGATTCTTCGTATCGTATTCGGAAACGTCATATACTTTCCACAAACCTCCGAACAATCTAGCTGCTTACGTTACTTTAAAAACAAACTTTTTCCTCTTCAACTCGTTTCCATTACGCCTTCCCAAACGTCACCAAAACCTGTCCCGAAGAGCTGACTCCAATTACATTAATTTTCATGTTAATGTCGAATCTAAAGGCTTCAAGGGAACTGGAGTAGTTTTTTTTTTTGGATTTAAACCAAAACCACACTTCTGACTTCAAGTTATTGTTTCGCATATTTTTCTTCCTTCTAAAAGATATGTAGCTGGCGTAGGAAAAGTAAATTTATATAAAAATGCTTATAAGTGTATAATATCGGGAACCAAAGTATTAATTTTATATATCAGTACATTAATAACTAATTCAAATATTTATTTATTTATTTATTTACAAATAGCATACTCCAAAATTTCTATACCCAATATTATTTACAAGGCAGATTAAACAGCATATTTTAGAATTTTAAACAAAATTTAAAAAAGGAATAGATAAATATACAAAACAATTCAATATTTTAATTAATGCTATTACCAGTATTTACATTTCGTACATTCTTAATATTTTTGTATTCACTATCTTCCAACCAGCATCTCTAGTCTTTCTCTAAATGTTCCAACTGATCTAGATTTTCGAACTGAATTAATTCATACGAGTAAGCCATTGTTAGTTCTCCCTGAATATTGTTTCTTGTACCATATGTTTGCAACTTTGACCAATTTTCTCCATACCAAATTTATTAGCCAGTCTTGAAGACCATGATTAACTTCACTATTTGTGTACCGAAACAGTTTAAACATTCTAATAACAGTTTAATTTCCTATCTATAAATAAAATTTAATACATATATTTTAACTTTATTTTGCAACTAATAAATGTAATTCTTTTAACACATTGTTGCATTGCACTACCCTTTTACGAAAGTACTTTCCGTAATTTAAATGGCTGATATTTACCTTTGTCCCTTGTTACAGTTATTTGTATCTGTGATTCTTTGTGAAAATATAAACAGTAGAGCTATAATTTAAAACCCTGTGGCACTCATTATTGCATTTTTCATCTGATTGCCCCATTATTAAGTCTGATCTTTTTGAGTATCTGTCGTTTAGACATATAACCATACATACATATAAATTCATTGTATATTTCTCCGGCAGATATTTTTAAAAACCAGCGTCCCTAAATCCTCTGATTTAAGGGTTTTTGTCAATTAGTGAAGATTACACAA
>BOPP01000196.1:1912519-1923017 GCA_017312745.1 Gryllus bimaculatus | reverse complement strand
AACCCCCGGGGACCCGGCGACCGACTGGGCCGTGTGGGTGGTCGCGAAATATTTGTGCAGACAACTCGGTTTTATAAGAGGCGGCGCAGGGTATTAATTGATGTCACTGCAGAGCTTCTAACCGGGAGGGCCTAACGCTTCTACTTCCGACAGTGGTAGAACTTTCCACACTAGCTAGATAGCTTGGTCGAGTCCAGTCGCTATTTGGAGGAGAATTCCTGAGGCCAGCTGCTCTGATCGGTTGTTTTCCGTGGTTTCATCGATCAATACCAGGCGAACGCCGGAGGGTATTGGTACACTAAGAAACGGGTCACGGACCGCGCGCGATCTTCTTTCATTTTCCTTGTCCTATCCTTCGATGCACTACACTCCTACACATGTTGCGAGACCAGTTGGTGGCTTAGAGCGTGTCCCGGCTGGGGCGGTTCTACGCTGGTGGGAGATACCTCGCTGGGAACAACCCCGCTAGATACTGTAGGTCGGAGTCGGATATCATCATCTAGCGAAGGAAGATCACTGGCACCTCTTGAGAAAAAACATGCACTAAACTTACGAAACTAATGACCTTAGCAGTTGACGTGCCCGGAATTACTAATAAATCAATCTGGTATTAGGCTTTTTTTACTGTTACCTTTTTGAAAACTGTTCAATACTTGTCAAAATATGGCAATATGTTTATATGGCGCTTATTAAGTAACTGGCCCTATAGACTTTGTTGGCCCTAGGTAGCTTTTGGTAGGCTGATGTGATGTTAGAAGTAGTATTGTCGGGTGCTCGAGGTGGGAGGTTTGCTGGAACAATTGGTGTTAAAAATTTGTTACTGAAAGAATCTTGAGAAACGTAAAATATCTTGTCATGGGCTTAAGTATTGCTGAAAGTCCAAGAACCGCCTACTACAAAATTAGTCCAATTGTCTTGTAATTGCCCAACTGACCCGTAATGCCTTACGGCTGAGCTCTAATATGGCTTTCAGAAAGTTCTTAAGACTCTTAATAGATTTTATCGCTGTATGATGACAGATGTAACGCAGTCAGTACTCGCGTTTTCGCGAAGAATTCGTGGAGGCAACGCTTTTTAGACATTTTACTAGAAATTATTTCTGGAGTTCTCCAGTAAACCGGAATAATTGAACTTCTTGCAATATTTGAGTCAGTTTCACTAGTACTCAACAGCTAGCCAAGCAGTCTCAAGAAAGGCGTGGAGTTGGAAGTGTTGCCTTACAAAGCGATAATGAGTTCCAATGGCCTGTAATGCCATACACAGGCCTTTAACGGACTTCTGAATGTGCTTCTGAGATGTAACGGTCTTCTGAGTTCGAGATGGGTGGTCGCCAGATGTATGCAGTCACAACCTGGTTTTAGATAGCATTGCAACATAGACAAATTGGTACGAAACAATTGGTTATAGAAACGATTAAATGAGTAATCGATTACTGTATCGAAGTTTTGAGGAGGGCTCTTGTACCGGGGGCTGAAACGGGTCTACAAAGCCAACGGGATGTCCAAAGAAGATTCTTAATGGTCCTCGAGTGGTCCTCATGACGCGAGTGGTGATGGCCTCGACTGTAAGCAGTGGCTAGCCGCGAGATGCTTGTGACAGCTTAGCATTTCATGGGGACATTACGTATGTTCCTGCAAGGGTAATTAGGGTTGGTGAATAGTCTTCTTCGCGACGTGTATGCCGAAGTTGGACTACTGGAACGGTATTCTTATCATTACATTGCTGCCACTAGAGAAGAAGGTTCGCCACATTTGACAAGGTATATTGAAGCCTAAAGAAATAAAATAAATATGTGGCAAATGTTGAATGTATTACAGCTAACTTTCATAATAAAATATATAGTTTTATATAAATATAGAGAAGAACGTTGTAATAACATTTCCCTTTGTTTGGCGCCTAAATAAAGCTAAACAATGGAGTGAGGTCAGTTGAGATGGAAAGTATTAGTATATTTCTTGTTTGTTGAAAAAAATTAGAATATTTTCAGCAAATATCTCTTATTTACGGAAGTTCACATACATTAAATACACACAATATCTCAACAGGTATTTTCGTTGCTTATTTCTACTCTTTTAAGAGTTACAAACACAAGTCCTTGAATCATCAATACTCCATGTTTGAGAACAAGAAAAATGAGAGGTCGTTTACATTAAGCACATTTTTGACATTCACTCACGATCCAAGTGTAAATTGTGTGAAGGACTCAAGTAGCAGGTGATTGAGAGGTGAGTAAACATTTTTGGATTATTTCGTGATTAATGGGAGTTCTTATTTACTTTGGTCTGAGTGATCAAACTATGTATCGCGGAACGATTAAGGAAAGTGGTATTTACAAAAATTATTATAAAACATTTGAATTATATTTTTTACAAGAAACATATGTATTTGTATCATGTACTTTGATTTAGTTTCATTTCGAAATATTCACATTCACTGTGCTAGATGGAGAAACAACATTTTTTTTCATCATGAAATACATACCACATTTTTGCGGTGAATCAATTGTTTTTGCTTCGACCAGCAGTGAAATAAATAAGGTAAAAGTTTGAACTTTCATATCTAATTAACTACAAATGGAACTTACAAAAGTTGGAGAAATTACTAGAAAATGAGACTAACAATATTTAGACACTTAACTCCCTAACGTATAAAACCTGTACGCATATTTCAATAATCTGCCAGAAGTGTCGGCATCATTGTAATCGTAAGAGATATGTCTTAAAGAGATGGGATTCAGTTCAGTGCATGGCACTAAAAGATGGCAGGAAGAAAAGATTGGGGAAAGACGGAAATTTTAATGATTCCAGTACTTCTTCAGCATTAGTTTGGAATTCTCGGGAGTAAATCACGATAGTGTCACAGCAAAAGCAGCAGGGAGCCTATTCCTGATGATAGCATTACTCAATTTGATAGCTGGTAACGAAATTCCGTCATTATCGACTCAAGAATCTAATACCTCTCTCTCTTCAAAACTGCAGTCCAGAACTCGCAATAAACGTGAGATAGCGCACACTATAAGAATCAATACAATATAAAAATGTGTTTGCTAAATAATGTATCTTAAGGAATGTGTATGGTTAGTTAACGATCACTTCATATGTTTACCCTAGCGGTCTGAAATAATCCTCCCACTCCGCACAGATGCGCTTCGGAGAACTCAGCTAGGATTGCTCCATCACGACATCGAGTTCCTCGCATGAATCGAAGATGCACCTCGTAATTACTGCCACGTGCCTCCGCTAGATGGCGGTCGGAGCGGCCTACTCCGTGCCGTAGTAAACAGTTGCATAACAAGCATTCCGACAGCCTGTGTATCAACAGATAAATCCCCCGGGGAGACGATATGAAAACAGGTCTCGCAACTTGCGGTGAGGTGCACGCGCGCGGAGGGGGAGTTGGGGGGGGGCGGGAGGAGGATCGGATGCAGGGGCGGGGTGATGAGGCACGTTTGCCGCCCACGCCCGCGCTGGTAGTGGGCTAGTGGGCGATTTGTTCTCGTCCCTTTCTCCATCACTTAGGCGACTTGGCTGGTGTCGTCATTTTTTCGTGTCGCTCGTTGTCAGTTGTGAGGTGTTTCTGCTGGGCCATGAAAGTAGCTTCGTGTATTTCATCAGTATGATGCTTTGTTGACGCCAAACGCCGTCGTTATCTGTGGCGTTGCAATCGCAGCTCTCGTCATTTCTTGCCGTGACCAACGCATTTATCTGTTTCGTGTTGTCATCAGAATTCTTACCTTCGCCGTCATTGCTAATTGCCCTGTGGCAATGAGGGTCCACCAGACGCTTTAACCTCATTAGACTACCAATGTGTAATATACCGACAATAATGCTGACTCTTGTGACACACAAGACTATGTTTCAAACGACATGTCAGAAATGAATTTTAAATGTTAATTCTCTCTCAATATAATTATCTTTTATGAATTCCAACTTTCCTTACAGTAATCACAAAATGTCAATTTTATTGATTTCTTCAAATTGTCACAATAAGTCCGTCAAGTAGGTGATGTTGTATATCTTAATAATTCCGGAATCAACTCACTGATTCATCTCCGCTGACTCAGCACTTTCCCTGCCCACAAAGCTCACCCCATATCTAGTTTCTGCTTGTCTTTCTACTGCGCTACAGGAAGCTATCGAAATGCAATAGATGCCTAATTGACTACAGTCAATTAATATTCATCAGCTGACTCAGCTTAGTTCAGATCCGCTTATCGCCAAGATTCCGAACTTTCCGAAAATGGTGGTGGATTTTCTCGGCGCTAGGTCACATTCAGACGATTCTGAGGCAAGACACCTAACAAACGAACATTGGAGTGTCCGCGATCTTTTCTATTTCTTCTTGGTCTATTTCTCTTCTTACGCAGACGCGACACGTTTCTTTCACTTAGATGCACTGCATTACCCCACATTCCGAAGACAAATCGACAGCTGGAGCTATTCCGGCGGTGGCGGGCGGTTTCTCGCTGGAAGGCGATACCTGCAACGGGATCTCGCGCAAGTCGACGTGTAGTTGTTACTGAATATTCACCTCCCGGCGAGATCTTTCTGGATAAAATATTCACTACATTAAGGGGAAACATTACCATAACAGTAGTGCATGAAATATCAATCAAAATCTTCTACCACTGCTGGTCAACCATCGTTTGCCATCGGCCACGTGATCCTCTGATGGTACTATGTTCTTCACTTCTCCACTCCGGGACGCCCACACTCACAGCTGGCGATTGCAAAATTTTCGCCACACGCCGTCTTTATTTTTAACCTCCCGCCCACACTACCACAACCCACCCCCCACCTCTTCCATCCCTCCGGAGCTTACCCTTCGGCTGTTTCTCTATTACCACGCCGCCCCACTCCCTACACCGACGGCTTCTGCGAAAGGCCGCCGCCCGCCCGCCCTACCTCCGCCCCCGCGAGCGTCCATCTGCGGAAGCGCCGTCGCCGCATGTAACGACACGGAGCCCCCGCGGCGCGCCAACCGTATCTCGGAAGGCGGAGCGCGCCGCCGATTTGTACTTGTCGAAGCGCTGCCCGGGCGCCGCCGGCCACGCGGAGGTCACCGGCGGACACGAAGTCCGCGGCGGGATGAGGAATGGGGGAGGAAGCGGCTCCCGAGGCTTCTGCTGGCCTCACGGTGGACGCATTTCATATACCCGAGGTTGTGGACAAACCGAGGGGAATGGACTTTTATGGCGATGAACATTCACATTACATTTATTTCGCGAGGTGAAGTGAAAAGAAAGCAGTGGTCCCGTGTGGTAGGTTTACTGAAATGTTAAAAAAATAGTTAGCATTTATGTTGTCGGTGTCGATACTGACCTACTAATACTACTCCTAGCAAATTTCTAATTAATTGGTTGAATGAGAGGGCAATATTCTTGATACGAGTTTCATTTTGTTGCTTCGAATAGATGTGAATTCAGATCACGAGTCTGAGCAAAAGAGTAGGAAAAGAGAACGGAGGTAATGTAATGGGAAATAAAAGAAACAGTGGGGTAGAGTGGGCGATTGCGACGGAGCATGACATAGATGGTCAAATCGGTGTCAGAGGACAAGGCAGAGATTAAGTGAAGAGAGAGCTGGAGACAGAGTACAACGAACGTACAACAGACACATAGAGAGGCGAAGATGTATATTGACGCAAGGAGTAAATGGCAGCATAAATAAGAGGTGAAAGCGGACTACATCGGGGTGATGAAGCAAAAGCGTTGAAGATTTGAAGATTTAAAACACTCACTGAATCACTATAGGTCCACTTGTGTTTTGAAATCTACCATAAATTTTTATTCGAAAGTTAGTACATAACTATACATGCCGTTTATAAGTCGCTTTATAACCATTCAGGTGTGCGAAAATCACTTATATTTTCGAATGTTTCCTACAAATAAATCAAGTAAGTATGCATTTTGTCTTAGATGTTCAAATCTTCTCAATGGAAGTGAAGTCTGGGACTACTCTATATGCACTCTTTTTATTATTACGTTATACACCGTTGGAAAAGTATCCTGTAAAAAAAATTCTAAAAATGTTTGTCGTCCTCTCCGCGTACGATCGAGTAGTTTTACAAAAAAAAATTTCACTATAATGTTAAACCGGCGAACACCTCTTCCGGCTTCCTTAGAAAGTTCCACCTCCCCAACCCCACGTGCAGCAGCCATGTACGTGCCCTCACGCGCTTGGTCAGTAGCACGGAGCAACCTTATTATCGGATTCCTCCTTGGAAGCCAGCCTCGCACCTCCTCCTCGTGCATTGTACGGCGCACATGCAGGTCGAACACCGGCGAACGTCGATTTGTATCTTGTCGAGCGAGTGCCCGAGGCAGTCCTAGTTCGCTCGCCCCCGCACGGCGACGGCGCAGGCGGAGGCGGAGGCGGGAGCGGGGTCAGCCGCCCTCGCCTACTTGCCTCCGCCGACCGTCGCGCCCAGCGAACGTCCGCCGTCACGCGCGGCGCCCGCGCCACCCTGCGCGCTGACCGACGCGAGGTCAGCGGGAGTCGAGCGCGCAGCCCCGGCGGCGGCGGCGGCGGCGGAGCAAGTAGCGAGGCGGCCTGACCCCGCCCCGCCTCCGCCTCCGCCTGGCGCCGGTCGCCGTGCGGGGGCGAGCGAACTAGGAGACTGCCTCGAGGGCACTCGCTCGACAAGATACAAAATCGACGTTCGCCGTGTTCGACCTGCATGTGCGCCGCTACAATGCACGAGGAGAGGTGCGAGGGCTGGCTTCCAAGGAGGAATCGATAATAAGGTTGCTTCCGTGCTTACTGACAGCGTGTTGAGGGCACGTACATGGGCTGCACGTGGTTGGGCGAGTGGAACTTCTAAGGAAGCCGGAAGAGGTGTCGCCGGTTTAACTTAATAGGAAATTTTTTTTTGTAAAACTACTCGATCGCTACGCCGGAGGTAGGACGACAACATTTGAGGCAATTTTTTTTACAGGATACTTTTCCAACGAGTATAACGCTAAAATAAAAAGAGTGCATATAGATAGTCCCAGACTTCACTTCCATGAGAAGATTTGAACATCTAGACAAAATGCCATACTTATTGATTTATTCTGTAGAAAACATTCGAAAATATAAAGTGATTTTCGCACACCTGAATGGTTATAAAGCGACTTATAAACGGCATGTATAGTTTATGTACTAACTTTCGAAATAAAAATTTATGGGTGGATTCTCCAAAAAACACAATGTACCTTATAGTTATCAGTTGAGTGTTTTTAAATCTTCAAATCTTCACGCTTTGCTTCATCACCCCGATGTAGTCCGCTTTCACCTCTTATTTATGCCTGCCATTTACTCCTTGCGTCAATATACATCTTCGCCTCTCTATGTGTCTGTTGTACGTTCGTGTACTCTGGTCGCCAGCTTCTCTCTTCACTTAATCTCTGCCTTGTCCTCTGACACCATTTGACCATCTATGTCATGCTCCGTCGCAATCGGCCCACTCTACCCCACTGTTTCTTTTATTTCCCATTACATACCTCCGCTTCTTCTTTTCCTACTCTATTTTGCTCAGGACTCGTGATCTGAATTCACATCTATTCGAAGCAACAAAATTGAAAACTCGTCCATCAAAAGAAGATTGCCCTCTCATTCAACCAATAATTAGAAATTGCTAGGAGTAGTTATAGTAGGTCAGTATCGACAACGACAACATAAATGCTAACTATTTTTTAACATTTCAGTAAACCTACCACACGGGACCACTGCTTTCTTTTCACTTTCACCTTCGCGAAATAAATGTTAATGTGAATGTTCATCGCCAATAAAGTCCATCCCCGGTTTGTCCACAACTCGGTTATGGAAATGCGTCCACCGTGCAGGCCAAGCAGAAGCCTCGGAGCCGCTTCCCTCCCCATTCTCATCCGCCGCGGACTTCGTGTCCGCCGGTGACCTCCGCGTGGCCGGCGGCGCCCGGGCAGCGCTTCGACAAGTACAAATCGGCGGCGCGCTCCGCCTTCCGAGATACGGTTGGCGCGCCGCGGGGGCTCCGTGTCGTTACATGCGGCGACGGCGCTTCCGCAGATGGACGCTCGCGGGGGCGGAGGTAGGGCGGGCGGGCGGCGGCCTTTCGCAGAAGCCGTCGGTGTAGGGAGTGGGGCGGCGTGGTAATAGAGAAACAGCCGAAGGGTAAGCTCCGGAGGGATGGAAGAGGTGGGGGGTGGGTTGTGGTAGTGTGGGCGGGAGGTTAAAAATAAAGACGGCGTGTGGCGAAAATTTTGCAATCGCCAGCTGTGAGTGTGGGCGTCCCGGAGTGGAGAAGTGAAGAACATAGTACCATCAGAGGATCACGTGGCCGATGGCAAACGATGGTTGACCAGCAGTGGTAGAAGATTTTGATTGATATTTCATGCACTACTGTTATGGTAATGTTTCCCCTTAATGTAGTGAATATTTTATCCAGAAAGATCTCGCCGGGAGGTGAATATTCAGTAACAACTACACGTCGACTTGCGCGAGATCCCGTTGCAGGTATCGCCTTCCAGCGAGAAACCGCCCGCCACCGCCGGAATAGCTCCAGCTGTCGATTTGTCTTCGGAATGTGGGGTAATGCAGTGCATCTAAGTGAAAGAAACGTGTCGCGTCTGCGTAAGAAGAGAAATAGACCAAGAAGAAATAGAAAAGATCGCGGACACTCCAATGTTCGTTTGTTAGGTGTCTTGCCTCAGAATCGTCTGAATGTGACCTAGCGCCGAGAAAATCCACCACCATTTTCGGAAAGTTCGGAATCTTGGCGATAAGCGGATCTGAACTAAGCTGAGTCAGCTGATGAATATTAATTGACTGTAGTCAATTAGGCATCTATTGCATTTCGATAGCTTCCTGTAGCGCAGTAGAAAGACAAGCAGAAACTAGATATGGGGTGAGCTTTGTGGGCAGGGAAAGTGCTGAGTCAGCGGAGATGAATCAGTGAGTTGATTCCGGAATTATTAAGATATACAACATCACCTACTTGACGGACTTATTGTGACAATTTGAAGAAATCAATAAAATTGACATTTTGTGATTACTGTAAGGAAAGTTGGAATTCATAAAAGATAATTATATTGAGAGAGAATTAACATTTAAAATTCATTTCTGACATGTCGTTTGAAACATAGTCTTGTGTGTCACAAGAGTCAGCATTATTGTCGGTATATTACACATTGGTAGTCTAATGAGGTTAAAGCGTCTGGTGGACCCTCATTGCCACAGGGCAATTAGCAATGACGGCGAAGGTAAGAATTCTGATGACAACACGAAACAGATAAATGCGTTGGTCACGGCAAGAAATGACGAGAGCTGCGATTGCAACGCCACAGATAACGACGGCGTTTGGCGTCAACAAAGCATCATACTGATGAAATACACGAAGCTACTTTCATGGCCCAGCAGAAACACCTCACAACTGACAACGAGCGACACGAAAAAATGACGACACCAGCCAAGTCGCCTAAGTGATGGAGAAAGGGACGAGAACAAATCGCCCACTAGCCCACTACCAGCGCGGGCGTGGGCGGCAAACGTGCCTCATCACCCCGCCCCTGCATCCGATCCTCCTCCCGCCCCCCCCCAACTCCCCCTCCGCGCGCGTGCACCTCACCGCAATGCGAGACCTGTTTTCATATCGTCTCCCCGGCGGGATTTATCTGTTGAACACAGGGCTGTCGGAATGGGGCTTGTTATTCCAACTTGTTTACTACGCACGGAGTAGGCCGCTTCCGACCGCCATCAGCGGAAGGCACGTGGCCAGTTAATTACGAGGGTGCATCTTCGAATTCATGCGAGGAACTCGAGTCGTGATGAGAGCAATCATAGCTGAGTTCTCGAGCGCATCTGTGCGGAGTGGGAGGATATTCAGACCGCAGGGTAAAACGATATGAAGTGATCGTTAACTAAACATACACATTCCTTAAATACGATTATTTGCAAAAACACATTTTTATATTGTATTGATTCTTATAGTGTGCGCTATCTCACGGTTTATTGCGAGTTCTGGACTGCAGTTTTGAGAGAGAGAGGCTATTAGATTCTTGAAAGTCGATAATGACGGAATTTCGTTACCAGCGATCAAATTTGAGTAGCCTATCATCAGAATAGGCTTTCCCTGCTGCTTTTGCTGTGACACTATCGTGATTTACTCCGAGAATTCCAAACTAAGGCTGAAGAAGTACTGAATCATTGGAATTTCCTTCCTTCCGCAATCTTTTCTTCCTGCCATCTTTTAGTGCCAGCACTGACTGAATCCATCTCTTTAAGACATATCTCTTACGATTACCAATGCATGCCGAACACTTCTGGCAGATTATTGAATAATGCGTACAGTTTTATACGTAGGAGTTATATTGCGTTCCAACTATTGTTTAGGTCTCATTTTTCTAGTAATTTCTCCAAACACTTCCTGTACAATTCGAGTTGTGAGTAAATAGTATATGAAGTTCAAACTTTTTACCTTATTTATTTCAGCAACTGGCGAAGCAAAACAATGATTCACCGCCAAAAATGTGTATGAGTTC
>BOPP01000196.1:1873041-1907075 GCA_017312745.1 Gryllus bimaculatus | reverse complement strand
CGGCGCGGGGCGTCGTGGGGCGTCGCGGGGCGTCGCGAGCGCGTTCGCAGGGGGGGGGAGTGCGCAGGGGGCGTTCGCAGGGGGCGGCGTCGCCCGCGCCCCGACGTTCGAGCTGGATGGGCGGCCGGCCTTGCACCGCGTGCGTCTCCTTTCTTCTCCCCGGGCGACGAGGGCCCCGCATGCAACGATCTCGCGTGGAATGTTTCTTGAAGGAGACCGATCGAGAAGGGCTTGCGAATACAGGGTCGATGGTGCGAATACAAATTAACTACCGCGATGAATATTTTAATAAATTATAAGACTTTGTTTAGAGTTGCAATAACACTGGAAGCGAAATATTATTTTCTTCAAGAAGAATAGTACAAACAAATATTTCTGTTTACTACATTTAATAATTTGGCCTTCAGTGATATAACGGTGATAAATGAAACATGCAATTTAATTGCAACAAGGCGTGATGTCAATATATACAAAATATTTGAGAATACCTGTGTAACATTCTTTTGATAATTTTGCTAGGGAAAAATGGTTTATACGAACCTACGATTAAGCTGTTAAAACGACTTACTTCCTTTTGTTGCCATTATGTTACGTAAAATACCTAATAAATGTATATGGCTGCATTGTGCATTTATCAGATTACGTATGAAGTTATTTGAAAGCCACTCCTGACGTGGCGTTTTAGGACATTATGCTAACCGAAAGTGATAACATCGTAACTGGGTGATCATTTGTGTAGCTTCAATTCAGTCACACTTTCTATGCTGATGGAGCGCATGGACGAGATCTGGCTTCCTTTCTCCGTGGCACGAAGTGGCTTCATGAGCAGGGCACTTCTCGTGGGAGGGAGGAGTACATGCACGTTTATTTCGTTCTTTTTCAGGACTCTTGACATCTCATGAGTAATTTCATCATTGTAGGATACGTTGGGTGAGAGTAAAAGTTTAGAGAGAAGAAGAGAGAGGATAAAGATAAAATGAGGAGGGAGATAGGGATCGAAGGAGAAAGAGCTAGGGAAGGATGTAAGAATGTGCGAGGAGGAATACAAGACGAAAATGGTAGAGGAGAAAATCCACAGAAAATGAGTGCAAAAGAAGATGGTACCGACGAGAACATCCACAATATCAGTAATGGGTCGTTCGATAGTCAATAAAGAATATCATTAGCATAAAGGACGTTGCAAAAAGACAACACCAGCCGTCCGCATAGCAAGACGATTATAAAATTCATGTAGTCATTTTATTCACTTCAAAATACTAGCATTTCAGAAAAAAATAACTAGAATATTTTAAATTGTGTAATTATTTTAGTTTCTGGCATTCAATCAAAAGGTTGGCCCTTATATCCGGGACCATTCAAGAATTCTACATTAGAGTGATATAAAAAAATAATGGCACAAAAATGCCAAACGTTTCAAGGTAGTATTTCTCCAAGATAACTTTGTACCGCAACTGCACCGGCAAACAAACCTCCTGCAGCAGGAACTGTCACCACGTGGTCCGATTCTCGAGCTCATTACGTGCCTCCGCCCCGCGGCCGCGCAACCCGAATGCCACGGTTTCTAAGTGGATAATTCTAGGTGCGGTACCGCCGAGCTAGGTGCGGTCTGCTCGACACTTAGACTTAATACGCTAAAATTATTGTCGCCACACTCATTTCTCGCGTTTCCGGCGGCCACGCGCGCGTTTCATTCGCGCATAATAAGCCACAAATCAACACCAATCACATATTAACCGCCCGCAATCAAAATCCAATCGCCACCCAGCGCCGCCGAGCCGCGTCGCCCAAGGATCAAACCTTGCGCCAAACATGGCCACAATGCGCAATGCGGAGCTTGACCGACGCGATAATAGGGTAAGATTGTGTTTTTCTGCGGCAGGCCGCATTACCCAGGGCAGACTGGAGACAACACTCTTTAGTGAGAAATTGTGACGGCCCGCCATGAAGGTGCAAGTTTATTCTATTCAAGATATCCCAGAACCAAATAGCAGAAATTAACCTTAAATGTTGAATGTGGCCAATATCTAATACTTTGAAATTGTAATTTACCTACAATACCTTAACAAAATTCAGTCTTTCATTTCGTGGAGTCTCTTTTAACAAAGGGTAATGTTCTTAGTTTGCGTGTCTTTAATAATTTATTTAGATCATCTTATAGCAAATAATAGTCGTCGGAATCCTAAAACAATATTACTTTAGTAATGGCTACTAAATAATATCTCATCTAATAGCATTTGCCAGTAGTTTAGAGTTTCTTGGCGTTCTTTAAAACCGAATGCTGTGCAATACTTTGGCATTTTGGTTGACGAGACGATTGTAAGAGTAAGTACCACTAACAATACACAAGACTCATTTAACTCGTACGAAAGTCTGTGGGTAGACGTTCACCATTACCATCCAAACGAAAAACGATCGTCACACAACACACATTTAACTCGTACGAAAGTCTGTAGGTAGGCGTTCACCACTGCCAACCTAACGAAAAACGATCGTCACGATTTTCAACACTTCAAAGTATTGCAGTTGTGCATCCAGCTATAATGTTGAGATCACTGGCATTACGAGCGGTGCTTTTTTTTCTTTTTCGAGCGGGAACCTTGAGACCGTTCCAGAAGCTCGCCGCCCGGGGTCGTGTGAGCGACGCCCAGGGGTGGGGGGAGGTGGGCAATGGAGTGCGTGGCGTAAGAACGCGTTGCGTCACCCGCTGGCGGCTCAGGCGGCACGCACAAAAAGCGTGGCGCGGAGACGCAGGTGAATCGGCGCGGGGAAAGCGGACCGCGCGCGCTCGGTGCCCTGACCCGGCGATGACCGGCGACCCTGAGCGATCTGGAGGCGCGCCGCAGCCGGGCTTTCGACATGTGCATCTGGCGGAATGCGTCTCACCACGTGGGATTTATGGGACGAGGAAAATAGAGGAGATCGACGTGGACTGCGGGCTGGTGGCGTAATGGCTAGTGCGGATGCCTTCCACTGCTGCGAACCCAGTTCGACCGTCGGGCGATTCGTGGGGAGTTTGAGGTGGGCGAAGAGAGAGCTTTCGGCGGGTTGCCCCGTTTTGCCCTTTCTTCCCTACACCGTTCTCCATCATCATGCCCTACATCACATTATTTTGATTGTTCTTTATTCTAAACCCAATAAACATGCTATGCACTTATTATGAAAAGTTATTACTAATAAGACAACTCGAATGCCGGCCCGGATAGCCGAGGTCATGAAGGCTAAAGACCCGAACCTGCATCGCGCCTGAAGGGTCACGGGTTCTAATCCCGCCCGCGGTATTGACGTTTGTGTGTGTCTATGTGTTTGTAATTGTCCATTCATCCTTCATCTTCATCCTTCCAGGGCTAACAACTCAAGGGTGCAAAAAAGGATACAACATGGAAATGATGATCCCCCAAAAATGGTCACACGCACTTACCTCTGCGAAAATATGACTGAGCCTCCGTCGGTACAATTACACATTCACGTGATCCTAAGTTGACCGATTCGCGACTAAAAAAATTCAACTCTAATACAACTACCAATTCACAAAGACAATTATACTACTTGTATATTAAATAATGTTAGATGTCAATTCAAGGCATTTTGGTTCTTCATGCATATCGTACCTAGTGGACCCGTACCAAGATGTTCCTGGTTTCTATCTCATCATGTTCAGAGGATTTTTTCTTTATCATTGGGAGAAGGAAATATCATGCATGATATCTTCCAGAATAAAATTTTTAATAAGACGATAGAAGTTTTGAAGCACTGTAAACGACGTACACTTCAATACATACAGATCCGAATAGAAAGCATGTACTTACTAATAATAGTGTTTGCCGTATTCCTTTGAGCATATTTCAATTACCTACCTGAAAAAAAGAGAAAAATACAATTACTGATAACAATGGTACAGTGAAACCTAATAGAAAAACTTAAGCTTAGCTTTTAGGTGAGAGTAAGCATGGGAAGGAAGACAAAAAAGAATCAACACACATGTGTTGATTGAAATTAGTATACCATATTAAATTTGATGAACTCAAAGAAAATATTTTCTTCATCTCATCAAATTTATTTTTACTTCTTAGGTTCATAATAAATTTACTAAATCATGTTGTTTAACTTACTGATCATATTAGTAATTCTTCCATTAAATAATTTACTTCAAATTTTAAGAACGGCTTAAACAATACACGTTTCAGGTATTTGTGTTTTCTGAATAAAAGTTGAAACTGAATATAATTCTATATTTTGAAGTTGCTTAGTTGTTGGGTTTACGGCCCTATCAATCTTCTTCTTCTCGTTGCTGTCCTTTACAACGGAATTTCAGAAATTGACGTCCCTTCACACCTGCCACTAGTACTTTCCATTTTTTTCAGAACGGGACCCACCCCAATCACAGCTAAGGATTCATTCCAAAGAAACATCTCAGCCTTGATATTACGTAACCAATTTATACGAAGCCTCAACATTTTCCAAACTTTCTCAAAAATGGCTCAAAGCTTTTTCTTTAAATATTTTCCTGGGAAAATGATGCATAACGAAGCGGCGTAGGCAGCATTTTCACTGATCTGGAAGTTTGAAAATTGAAAAAGTTTAATTTTTTCGGCATCTTCCCACAAATATAATATTAAAGATATATATTTCCCGCTTGAATTTCATTTAGATCTGAAGGTTCGTAATACCATGGTAACGCAGCGAAACGGCAGTTTGAAATTTTTAGAATTCTTCTTGTTGTTTTTTGGTCGATATGGATGGAACCATAAGGTTTTGAATTATTTAATATTAATGTCATAATGTCAATTACAAGAACATATAATGGTTCTTAAGATGGTATTATGTAATAACATCGAAGTTACGAATATGTAGTTTGGATATATTCCACACACTACACGCAGTGAGACGATGCTCAAATGTTGAATTTGTGAAGATGTATTTGCTTGAAGAACAAAATCGCCGAAACGCTTCTATTATGTTCCAAACATAACATTTAAGGGATAAAAGACGATTTTTTTGCTTTCGTAAGGCAATATATTGGATGGCCTTCAGCACTGGATGATTAATTTATTCACTTCTTTTTTTAAATAGATTTAATGGCTGATTATGGTATAATTATTCAAAAATTGGAAGCTCACCTTGATGTAATCAAGGCAGGCTTGTTGTAAATTATTCCTGCGTGTCTGAATAATGTGCTTCAAATATTAAAACAGTTGAGATTTATTCACTTTGTTTCTTTTGTTGAAATAAAGAATTACTCATGTTTCTGACTATCGAAATGATATGGAATATGAACCGCAGGCGCTGTGTTGGAATTGGTTTGGACTTTTCCAAGTAATTGTTGACGTGTTAGTAGGGTAGGAATTACAATATTACAATACGTAACTTTTCACAATACTGCACGAAAGTATGTACTGCAGTAGAACATCTAGTTTCTCAGGACTTTTTATTCTGAAGAACGTTTCAAGTTTGACTACCGAAGCATTGCTAACCACGCCTCAGACATTATCAATATGATTTTTCTCAATTGTAGATTTAGCTTGCCTATCCAAATTTAACCTTGATAAAAGTTTGCGTAATCTACCTGGTATTCATTCTCGATTTACGAGAAATTTATTTAGAGCGCCTTAATTTTTAACCATTTTTAATAATAGCAAAAAGCTTTTAATTTTATTCACAATGCAAAACTTCTTGAATCGTTAGTCCAGTTCTGCACTAGCTTAACGTTTTAGGCATTCAAAACAAAAATAAATCTTAAGTGAACTTACAATGCCTAATTATAATATTAACTGATGTAAAATATTTAACAACCTTGGAATACAAAATTGTAAACCACATAGAAATTAAATCAAATAAGCTTTTCGAAATAACTGAGGAGGATGCCTAGAATGTGGAGTCTCACGAAAAAACACAAAACCCATTTGATGTGCTTTTTAAACCGTCCGTGATTTGCCAACGTAGAGATAAGAGTACGTTGCGGTGACGTTTGGTGGAGGTGCTCAAATCGTTTCCTGTGGGTGGTGCGGAGGCTCTCACAGCACACGACGTGTCCTCCCTTCTTCGAGAGATCGACGACCTACACGAGTGCCGCGTACCCTCCCATCCTCCATGCGACCCCATAGCTCGGAACCACCCGAGCGGTACACGCTAAAGCAATCATCTCGAAAGGCTGCACTTGACAGTTCGGAAAACAAATGAACGCGGCCGAGCATGTAGCGACGTTCACCATCTTTTAAGCAATATGGCGACACGAGCGAGGACCATCTGCGTCTGACATGGGGCGCGGATTACTGAACAATGAGGCAATACTCCCGAGAGCTCTCGGTGCAGTAAATGAAATGCCACTAGCTGCGTTCCGATTCCATCTACACGTTATTAATTTTTTTTCGCTCAATGTGATTGGCTTGAAGTGTATTGACATGAAACACAAAACATAAGTTCAATACTTTCTGTGTACAAAATAATAAGAGATTTCTTTAGCAATAAAAGTTGTTTACTCACATACAATTTAAACACTTTTTAAAATTATAATTATTTTACAAACAAATAAGTTTATTGAAATTTCTTAATAATTGATTCGTAAGAGGTGCTTTAATTGACAAAATGAAACAAGAGTAAAGAGATTCATCATTTATGTATACTTGCTTACACGCGATACGCTAGTGCAATTTGTTGTTATGTTTTCTTTGAAAAAGTAGATACTGTAATACTGGTGCAGGTTACTATTTACGGGAGGAACGCTTATGGAGGTTTAAAAGATTTTTCGATCAAGAGTTAATAAAATTTGTGATAAAAGTTTAGAGATCCTCTTTGTGACCAAAATAAAACAGAAGAACACAGTATTCCATTCCCATCTAAACCTTTATTGAAAAGAAGAAGGGACTTACTCTCAGACTTCCTGATAACCACATGCCTCGCGTTACACCACTTGCGTTTATCTCGAGCGGATATTTAATCTGTCTCAGAGACTCAGGTACTGAGTGACTTTCATTTACATACCTCCATCAGATTGAAAACTTTCTCTTTCTAGCAAAGCTCCGTTGCGAGGAAGATTACATTACCGAAAATAACTCTTACAGGAAAAACGACACAACTTAGAATTAGTTCTCTATTACACATATTTGACAGATCTGTTTAGCAAACACCATACGTTCTGACAGCATTTCGAGGTGTCTTTTCTGGTTCACATAATGGCATTTGCGTCCAAGGTTCATTTTTTTCTGAAAACATTTCATATTTATTTCATTTTCCTTGACAAAAAAACGCGTAATGTCTAAATCGTGCCTCTTCCTTTGCGAATGACATGTCAACATACCAAAGTCAGGAGAAGTAAGAAAGAACAAGAAGAAGACTTTCCTTTTCTAGAAACGCCACACGAAAATTTTTATACGCACTTTTAATGAGACCTAAGCGATCACCTTCGTTCGCGCCCCCTCACGAGGACTTCAAAGCGTGGGTGGGGGGCGGCAGATTAGAGTCCATAAAAAAACCCGACAGCATCTGCGCAAGAACGCACACATACACACGCGCACATACATTCGCGCATATACACACACACACATACAGTGTGTACGCGGAGTAGACCTTCCTGGCTGGAGAGCCGCCAAGCGCAGTCCTCATAAAACATGTTGGCCCGCCATCGCTCCGCGGGGGATAAAAAGGCGCAGACTCGCAATTAATAGTCCGGCGGTCCGACGGCCGCCCGCCGCCGCCACCGCCGCACCGGGGCCGGCGAGCCGGCCGAACAAAAAGTGGCGTGCGCGGTTGCCGGGCGGGCGGCGGAGGTGGTGGCGGGGGCGGCGGCAGGCTTAGAACGCCGTCATCCCCCCACCCAGCCTCCACATCCCACATCCGGTGTCTGCCTCCGTGAAGCCAAACAGCACCTTTTGACAACTACTCAGTTCGATATGTTTTGAATGATAGGTAGTGGACGTGAGGGGAACGTGCGTTTGTCCAGGAGGTTTGGCAATGGTGAATTTGCTGGTAGAGAAATATAACAAATTTGGAAGTAGAAGTGGCGATGGTGGAAGCGAGGACGGAGGTGGAGGCGCAGGTGGAGGTGGACGCGGAGGCGGAGACGGAGGCTGCAGCGTGTCGCCGGCGGCGGCGTAGGCGGTGACTCTGCCGCGGACGTCATCTCCACCTCCGCTGCCTCCGCCGCCAACACCGCAACTGCTGCCTCCCACATACTGTCTGTTCTGTGAATCCAAACCCACATTTTGCCAGCACGTTCTGAACGGTAACTAGTGGACGTGAGATAAACATACTTTTGTTAAGTAGGTTTGGTATTGATGAATATGAAGGTGGAGGATACTGAAGTATTGAAGTAGGAAATAGAAGTGGCGAAGGCGGAGACGGAGGTGGCGGTGACGACGCTCTTCGTCCTCCACCACCCTGAACACAGCAACACTGCAGCACTGCCTCGCACTTGTCGCTTGTTCTGTGGACGAAAACTCATCCCTTCGATACGCGTTTTTTAATCATAGTGCTTTTGATTCAAACCAGTTTTATAGCATGTTCTTAACACAATAGATGTGTACATAAAAGCTATTCACTTTTCGGCCAAAATAAGGGCCAGTATCACACATTCAGAGATCCATCGGACAATAACTTCAGTGCAGAAATCCGCGGTGTGCTTATCGAGTACAAAGAAAACAAAACTGATGATGTTAACAAGGATAATTTACAGAAAATCAAAGTAACTCTCTCCTAAAATTTAATAAATTTCCAATGCCATTATGTGCAGTTTAAATGAAAGAATGGTCACCGAAACTAGTTTTGTAATATGTGTATAAGTGTATAATGTGTATAAATACACTATTTCATTGTGGTCTGGTTACCTCTATTATCTCTTTTTAATATGAATTACCACAAGATCTCGGCGATAACCATAAAGATATTTCTAACATTCCCCAAAAGTAAACTTACCGAAACACTCTGTTTTCTGTCTACTATAATATCCTAGGCGATGTCATTGCCAACCATACCTCCTGGTCACGCAGAACATGCACCCCAAACAGAAAATCAAATAAATTTTACTCTATTCATCTGTAAGAGAATCCAGACCGGGGTACCTCAAGATTCGTCTCTGTCCCCAAACTTATTTAATTTCTTAACAGCCGACATACGGAGTGCTACAAACCGTTCCACGGCTTTATACGCAGATGAGACGCGATATTCTGTGCAAACTAAATATTATGGGAAGCGATCATCAACTTACAATCAGCCATTAACACTTTTTGGGGCGATAAAAAATTGATATTTCGCTCTGAAAAGATCAATCGCAAACATTTTCGCTCTCAAAAAAGAATACCCCCCCTCAAATGATCGCAATAACAAATTCTCCAGTGTCTTGGCTACCACCCAACAAACCAGTAAATTACTTGTAAGTAATGTTGGACATTCGTCCCACGTGGAAATACTACACCTTCTATCGGCCAAAGAAAACTTATGCTGCTCTCTTCAATCTATATTCACTAATAAATCGTACATCGGTTCTTCAAACTGACACAACCCTTTAACTTTATAAAAAATCTCTGTAAAATCACCTCTAAGATATGAATGTCCTTTATGGAAGGTGCTGCACTTTCAAACCTATAAGGAATTCAAGTAGTTTTTTGTTGTTATTTTAAGGTCGCATTAACCTCTAGGTCATTGGCGACTACTATTGCATTTAACGGTATGGTAACTGTGAAGATGACATGATATGGTGATTATAGGGGATGAAAGTACAAACATGCCCGAGACGAATCTCGAACCAGTGATCCTTCGGCCCGACATCACTACTGTCTTAACGACCTCGGGCTCCGGATCGTCTAATTCAAGTATTTGAAAATAAAATTCTTCATGCGTCAGATCGAATCGTCTCCACGGTACGGCATGTATCTCCAAGAAAGAGCCTCATAAAGAATTGAACATCGAGACTACCGCTCAGCATATTTCTTCACTAACTAAAAAAGTTAACGCTGCCTTAAACCTGGTCCCTAGAGCTACACTCTGCACGGGAAATACAGTAGTGGAATTACTAGAATAAAATCACGCTTCCCCAAAGGTCAAATCAGACCACAATAACTTATTCCTAAGCTCACACCATTCCTTCTCAACCCTCCACACTCCTTACTGTTTTTATTTAGAATGATACACCATAAATAATCAAATTTAGTGGAGTAAAAGTTGATATCAAATATGTTCAATTTGTGCACAGTATTTTGCCTCATTAGAATTAATGTAATAGACATAAAATGAAGAGATCTGCGTAACGTTGCCTGAAACTCAATACGTAGCTATTCATCTTATAAATTAAGTAGAAAAATGGACAATTCTTGGAGCTCAAATTGTATAGGTATTTTTTTTCCATGAGGGCTCACACAAGTTTACATTTAATGAACTCATATTAGATCGAAGAATACGTATTTCGGAATTAGGAAGAGAAATACTCAATAGAAAACAAAGGATATTACTTTCTTAACGATAAAAGAAGCAACTCGAGTTGGATACACATTTTTCTTCAGCCCAAAAATGAGAACACCCGAAGCCACGCTTAAAATTCCTCTGGAAAATAATTCCAAGATGATCTTGCTTCACCCAACCGGACCTTTAATTAAACGAGATCCGGCAGCAGCAAATTCAAGTAATTGCACTTAGTTACACAAACGACCGTAAAGATCAATTTTCCTCGAGGATTTATACGTTCATACGCACATAGCAATCTGCACTCTCCGACGGGCTCTTCAGGGCAGAGCGAACGAGCACCACCGAACATGGAAATAAGATCAAATCTCATGCCAATAAAATATTATGTAAGTTCCTTTTGTTCGGTGGCGTGGAGTGGCTTGTCGTCGCGGGTGGGCGTTCCATGACCCTTGGGCGCGGAAGAAGGGAGAGGGAGCTGTGGGGGCGTTGATCGGACTCAAAAGGACGGCAGAGATCGTGCAGGGGGCGATGAGGGGGCCAGGTGGTGCGGAGAACAAGGGGTGGAGTACTGGACATTTACTAGAGGAAAGATAGAATATATGAAGTTGCATGTACAGCACAGATGCTCAAATATGGGCCAGGAAATATGTAAAAACATTTTATGGGCACATGATTTTAGCGGAACGACTGTGGAGAAATATCAAAAGAAAAGGGTATTTCTTACTATAAAAGAAATATACCAATATTTGTGAAATAATTATAGACGTTGTCATAATAGGTCAATGTCAAGGTAGTCGTTTTGTGGCTTCCATCCAGCAGACAACTGATGATGATGGCTAAGCCATCGAAAGCTGCTCTTATATTAAATACTATTGTTGACAATGACGTCTATAATTATTTCATGAAAAATGCCAACGATAACGCACCACAATACCTATATACCAATATTTATTACCAATTATACGTGCATTTAGTTAGATGGGACCATATTAAGATAACAAACATTCCAGAGACGGAAACAAATAATAAGAATTTAAACATCTTTTATCAGAAATAATACACATAAAAGACAAGGTAAAGATAGACGTACGGATTGCTGAAGAAGGGAAAGAAGAATTTAGTAGAGTTAAGGCGAAACCGGGCGACATCGAAGTCTCAAGGGCGTGAATTCTCATGTGAGCGGAAATAACGACAAAAACGTGGGTAGGTGGGGTGCGAGCAGAGTGCACTTGGAGCGCGGGAGAGGATAGGCGGGGGGCGGACGGGGAGCAGTTAGGAAGCGGGCAGGATGCGGGAAGGGCGAGGGCAAGGCGTGGGCGGGGCGTGGGCGGGGCGTGTGCGGCGTGTGGGCGGGGCACGGCTGGGGTGCAGGTAGGGCGCGGGCGGTGCTCTGTTCGGAGAGGGTGCGTGGGCGGGGAGTGGGCGTGGAGAGTGCAGGCCGCGGGCGGGGCGCGAGACGCGGGCCGCGCTCCCCGACGGGGGCTGCGAGATGATCTCCCCCGCCTGCTGCTTACGTAAGGCGTCTGGCTGCGCATGCGCGAGCGGCGACCGTTTGACCTTTACACCGCCACCGCCGCCGCAGCCGCGCAGAAGGAATTCAGCCGCGCCCTTCAGATAACGCGGCTGCCGAGCGCTTTCCAATCCCGCAGGAGACTCCAACGCGTGTGAGAGACACGAACTCATTACTCTCCGGGCGCGAACGGCCCACGAACGGCCCGGGTTGCGTGATGTTGGTTTGTTTTCGCGACCGCGTGCTGTGCTTTCCTGCGAGTGTGTATATATCACTGATTATTTATGAGTCTTAAGTGGAAAAACTACAGAAACTGGAAACATGCTGCAGCTTATGACCTGTTGCTCGTCTTCTCAGCTGTCCCGACGTGCCAGCCAGGGTTGAGCCTTGACTGGCGGCAAAGATGCGCGATTACCAAATTACTACAAATGCAGGTGCTCTTAGAGATGGTTTGTGAGATAAATTTCTTCGGAACAGTTTTGTAGACTATTTTATTTATCCCAAGGCGTGAAATTCATAGAGGTAGTTGTGACCGTAATTAGGCAACTTACTTTTTCTTAACACACTGACAAATCCTGGTATCCCTGGCAGAATGTTTTCATTGCGATGTGGCTGTAATAACGGTAATGAAAGATTATGCAGTGAGTAATGAGAATAAAGAGGGAGTAAATGGAAAAATGAGATCGGAAAACGAAAAAGAGACGTGAGGAAACTTTTCATGACTCACTACGATAATCGTAAATCCAAAATTGATCTATCGGGTTGTGAACCGAGATCCCTAGAGGTAGTTAACTTGCTACGCTACAGGTCGCCCAGTTTTGTAGCACTAACATGCGTTCAGTTTCCTGAAGCCCTATCACCTTTGAACCTCCTACGACGTAATCATTGGTTTAGGGGGAAGAAATTACCGTCATTGTCTCGTGATGCCTTGTAGGCATTTGTGGTTGTGAGGAGTTAAGGGCAAACTGTTTCCAAGAACCTCAGTATTGCAATCAACGATAAATCCTTATGTTCACCATAACTGCAAAGTGTACTAGCAAAGTTTCCTTTCTAACAACCCCTTGCAAAGTCAAAGGCGAAAAGTGACGTGTGCTTACTGAAGGCTACAGTAAGTTGCCTTGTGGAATGATCCAAAAGCAAAAAATAAAACAAATAGAAACATATCAACGTTACATAAAATATTAAAACTTAACTTCAAAATCGTTTGTACGACGTCAATGAGCCACATATGCAATAGACACTTCGTATGTTCTCATTTACGCCATTACCAATTTCCCACAGCCTCCCGACAGGTGCAAAAATAACGTTTCGCCACACCGCCCGCACAGAGCCCAACTTTTCTCTGCCTGGTTTTTGCAACGAATTGAAGCGCACAAAATCCGAAAATCCTCCTTAACAAGCAGTGTCGAAGAGCTGACCGCGAGGACCGGTCTAACTACGGGCGCCAACGCCAGAAAAACGGCGCGCCGCGGACTGTGTCGGAGCGTGGCGGCGGCGGTGGCGCGGAGGAGGAGAAGGACGACCAGTGATAAATCAATTTACTGGGGCGCGCGCCCGCCGTATCGAACTGCTTGGAGACGCTGTTTCTTGTGGATCCCCAAGTAGTGGAGGTAGCGGTGGTGGTGGTGGTGGTAGTGCTGATGGATGAATGAACGGTGATGGTGGGGAAGAGGAGGTGGCCGATCGTAATGGAACCAAGTGCACGTTCAGGGTTTGATAATGGGAAGTGGTGATAGCGGTGGCAATGGAAGAAGTGATGGACTGACAGACTGATAAGTGATTTCGGGCGTGTCACCTGCTAAGGTTATTACTCCCGTAAATGTGGTGTGTGGGTTTGTCTCGAGAGGTGGATGTGGTCTTCCCCAATAGATGAAGGGATCCGGCGCTGACCTATCGTCTGCTAACAGGGTTTCTCCAAGTAAGTATCTCCCAGCCGACGGGCACCCCCCCCCCCAGCCAGAGCAAGCTCGAATTTCCCGACCTGTCTCTCGGTATATGTAGTAGTGTAGTGCATGTAATGGTAAGTGCGTGTAATAACGGGGAGAGGATAGAACAAGAGCAGAAGTAAGTTGAAGGAGAGATCCTTGCGCCGTTTCTTTAAGTATTGTTCCGGCATTTGCTTAACACTATTCGGAGAAACTATGGAAATCTACCGATCAGAGCTGTTAGCCGCTAGAATTCTCCTCCAGACAGCGAAAGCGATGATGGAACTGGAGGAGATTACAGTGACAGTGGGAGCGGAAGAGACAATAGACGATGAGAGGACTGTTGTGGTGGTGGTCTCGGTGCCTATGACCAATGAGGAGAAGGTTGTGTTAACAGCAGATTAATCGGAGAATGTTTAAAGCGTTCAGAATCAGATCGTGTGATACGGCGTTGCGGTCATGATGGTGGTATTAATGGTGGCGCCGACAGTGATTGTGGGGAGAGGGAAGGTTCGGTAGCTAGTAGAAGTACTTCAAGGCCATGACGAAAACGCTAAGATTGTGGCAGTGCTGACTGTTACAACGATGTTGGAAACTGTTATTCGATATGGTTTTGGATATTGGTGAAACTGCCATTATCATTACTGTGAAGACTTGGTTAATAAAGATAAACTATGCCTGTTTATAGCAGAATCGGAACCGATTTAGGTGTATGATGCGTTGATGTAAATGTTGCAGTGTTGGTGGTTGCAGCGAATAGTATGATTGAAACACCAACATATGTGAGTCAAATTTGGGGACATTAATGAAGCTGATAGTTTTTGAGACGAGAAGATATGGTTTTGCAAGTAATTCAACTTTAATTGCCAATACCATAAAAAAGGTATCATTTACTGTAATAAATTACAGTTCTTGATAGTACTTATAATGACCACAATTAAATAGTTACATGAATCATTCAATAAAAATAAAAACATTACCTTAGTGACTTAACTGTTTCTACAACAACACAATGGCAGAGAAAATTGATGATGGATGAGAAAATATAGCAGAAAAACAGCTTTAAGTGCGTTAAGAGCTGCGTCACGGATGGAATGATTTTGTAACTGCTACGAGTATGTTGGTAATTATTACCAATGACAATTTATAGCTCTTTTGAAATCTCCAACGAATACTCTATCTGTGAAGAAATGCTTTAGTCTGTAGTTCACCGGACGATGGAATATGTCCAGTAAATATTGTGGTAGGTAGTGGTGCGAGTGGAGACAGTAGATATATTTGTTTTGTGGATGAATAAGTAAATTTTACAGAATACCTGTTATACCATTTGGCAATGAAGGCATACCTTCTCTTTACAGATGAAGTCGGTGTCAATGCAGCTAATGAAGTGCACAGTTGGGTGCGGTGTGAGAGTGCCCAGTGGCAATGGTGGTGATATCAGTGACAATGACCACCACGAATTGTTAACCAGCGACCACACTACGATGACCAAAGGGCCGTTTGAGCGCCTGGGCACCGCAACGGTTCGAAGAGCGACGGGCAGCGAATGGCACAGTTTGACGGTCTCTACCCTGCATTTTGCTTTACTCGTTTCCTACGCTGGCAATGATCCTCGGTCAAACGGAAAAAAGATTACTTGGCGCACAGTTTCAGAGCAAATTCATATTTTGAATCTCAAGTCGCGATTTGTCCAAACACTTCTTACAATTTCTTTTTACTTTACTTGTCATTGACTTGGTGGACCTGAAGGCCTGAATATTACTGGCCAATGTTAAATAATGTATTTATTCTAACTCGGTCGTTTACCAAACATGCATTTTACATAATTTTATTTGCGTTAGTCATTAATACATATTTCTCGTTACATATCATAAAATGACAATCTATACGCTAGCTCACATATACACTAGTCCCATAATCGTACCTTTACCTTTTGTGCAAATTTTATAATTTCGATAACAAAATATAAAATTGAATTAATATCTGTATAGCTGAAATTTGAGCTTTAAAAATTTTAATTTTCTTTTAGAAACAATGCAGTACAAACAAACAGATTCACTGCCCATCAGGCGGAACCAGTTGATCGTAGTATGGCAACGTAACCACAGGCTGTGAAAGCCGTGCACCTTGCTTTGCTCACAGTGACGGCGGCGTGTGAAGTAACGTTTAAATCAAATAAGGCACTGCACTGGAGGATGTTCTCTTTTCCACAACAGCTTGTATACACGTCTACGGGCTAATTGAATAAATGAACGTCTGCCGACTGAGAGCTGTCCAACGTAGAATATTGCGTCAGATTTAACGAAGGATTGCTCGCTCTCTTTACCGAAGCGTAAAAACGCAGAGGAAGCTGTTCCGGGGGCCTGTTTAACATCGCCTCGGTGGAAGGCTGCTAAAGCGCCTCTGAGCGTGCTTCCAGCCTTGTAACTGTTTACCACCTCCTCAGCAAGACCACATATCACGATGCACAGCCCGCCCATCCGCCCACTTGTCTGGGCCGGGTGCAGCTACTCGATCCATTACGGCCCTCACTGGTTTCCGGTTCCGGGCTGCAGCCGCGTGGGAACTGCCTCTTCCCGTCTACACGCGCGTCGAAGTCTCCGGCAGGCCTTGTTGGGCATCGCGAGTCTGAAATCTCTGTCCTCATGACCAACAATTAGCAAGCTATGTACTCATATGGATTAGCCTTAGTCGCATCCCAACCAATAATTGCATTTATTACCCAAGAAATTCTTAGTACATATTGACTGAAAAAACGCCTCCATACTCAGCGTCAATGTCCGTCATCGAATTTAGAATGATTTACAAATGTGTAAAATATTTATAAATTGTATAAAACTTCAGTGTAAAGTAAACTTTTATCAGATTTTACTCTTAGATCCTGATTATCTTGAATCCCTCATAACCAGAGAAGAGTCTTTTTGGTGAATTACACATCCATTAAGCAAAGAGTAGAAATTGCAATAAAACATTGTAGAATTTTCATAAAGGAACTTTACTGTCACTAAATTAGAGTCAATGCATGCAGTATTCCGCCTCACGAGATTCCAACGCGTAACATCATTGGTGTCTTCTTTATACTTGTACTATACAAGCAATCCAAATAAAAACGAAAAGCGACGAAAAAAACACATTTATTTATCAACATGTTCATAAACGACTTATCTGAATTCTAGAAAATCTGGATCACGCAAGCTCAGAAAAAACACTCATTCAAACTCTCTCTAAATTTTATAATGCTTTTAAGTGCTTTATGTGTGTAGGCTGGCCATCATCTTCAGAACAGTGACACTGTTTCAAGGAGTCGGCACCACATGTGTAAATGCTACTGGCAGATGTCTTTATGAACCGTCAGCAAGTCCTCTCCCCTATTAACAACGATATTTTAAGCATTGTCTGTTTCACGATTGCACAGACCCTAAGATGAGGAACAACCTTTTGGAAAGTAGTTTTCATTAATATTTTTTTATTCTACGGTTAGTGATAGGATTTTAATAGCAAATGTTAGGCAATTGTTACAACTCATACATTAAGTAATTCATTAAAATTACTTCATACTTTGATTTCATTGATTACTTCATACTTTTAATAAATTTGACTAATAGCCTTTTAAACTTGTTTTACGTAATAATTTTATTTTTAATTCTGATGGAAGTATGAAGTTGCTTTGACTTATTATGTGCACAATACATGCAGGAATAGGAAATAAATTCATTTACTGTTAAACAGCCATCCCACATTTAATTAATATGCAAACTTTTTACTGTACATTTTATCATCTTTTTATATCTTCGATTTATTGTAAATAATCACTTTGTGCTAAGAATCAACCAACAGAGTTTCATCATAAGCATATAGTAACAATTACATTGATGCAAATTCCATATGAAGTAACCGAGAAAATTAACTCAGCAAGTGCCAAGACATTAGCTGCTAATTTCTCCCCTGACGCTACCGAACAATTTGTGCACTTAACAGATAAAACGAGGTTTTTTATTGGATTCATTAAGAAATTGGCGTCCTCCTGGTTACGTCACCTAGCAGCTCCTAATGCGCGGCACATGACTCGGGCGCAGGCGACATGACGAACTCTGTCGCGTGTCAGCCCACCGAGCGATTTTTTTCCCGCCCGCGGCCGCGGCCGATCGTTGTGTCGGCGATATGGGCAATCATGCACGTGGCCGAGGGTGTTAACTTCTCAGAAGACACGAACATGGGCTGGACTGCGCACGCCGCGTAATGCCACTGTTCGTTGAGAAATCGCGAGCCGCTAAATGACCGCAAGTGAACGCAGTTCGTTCCGTAACGCAACGAGTAGTGCTAAGCAATTAAACGTCATTGTTGGTGAAGTGTATGAACCAGCGACAAGGATACGGGTGGAGCCATTTGCAGCCAAGAGTGAGAGAGAGAGAGAGAAAGAGGTCACTGACTGAGAAACCGATATGTTGCTTCAGTCCCATAAATGATATGCGAGACTCATAATGGCTAGATGTTAATCTCCGAAATGATGCAAGTGTCCCGTGTTCTGGACCTCGTTTCGTCCGCCTGTGTGCCTCGTGCAAGTGACAAGGCTTTTAAAGCGCGAGCGCTCGAACCGTTCAGAGATCTGGACCACACGTTGTTGGAACGAATTCTCATCACGACTTTCATGCTTGGAGAGATTCTATGGTCTACTCTATGGTAACACAACAATACCAGACAAAGGAATGCATCGGTAAGAAACCAGATATGAATATTCAATAAACAATCAGTAAATGATTTATTATTTTTACTGAGCAACACCACCATTTTATGTTACTTTACCATACCTGGCGATCCACTTTTAAAAGAAATCTTTCAACAAAACAAAAATTATTAAATCAGTATTATTATATCAGTAATTATTCCATAATGAATATAGTACATTCTTTACATAAGGATTACCGTATCACGTAGTATTTACAAAAAAATTAAAAATAAAGTTATGCAACAGTTATCAAAAAATCCCTGACACAAGGTTTCGTCAATAAGAATCAACACTTTTGTTCTAATCGTCTGTAGGTTTTGTTGCACAACTTTGTACACTTGCTCGCCTTCAAGTGACATGGTCTTTACTTATGGTAAGTTTTAGCATTATCACCTAATATTTGCTTGCGTTGTTGCGATGAAAACATGGCTACGCCATTATTTCCCGATGTATAAATAGAATAAGATTTGGTAATCCCTTTTTTGTGATCTGAATATATTCAAATATCAAAAACAGTCAAAATAGCATTCAGAATGAGAATAGAGAAAAATATTCAGTATCATCGACTGTTGATACCTATATTGTGAAAATTCGTACCCTGAGTATCAATAACAGATGATTGATAAAGATGAAACTATGTGTACGTTAGTCAAATTCTGCATAGGAGTGGACCGAGATGGGTTGTCTAAAAACATTATTTTGTCGCAAGGCAACACATATCCACAAAGCGCCGTCCAAGATCTTCAAAATCTGTATTATTAGGTGTCACAACATCAAATATACAGTTCTGAGCTTAACATGTTTAATAACCTACTTTTGCATCCTTACAAAGGTACGAGGCTGAAGATTTGTCTCCAAGATATAACTTAGAAAGTAATGCACACATGTCATGCAGCTCGCATTTTTCTATTTATTTCAATTTGTAAACAAATCATGTTTTGTTGAAAAAATACAAATTAGAATCAATCATATAAATATTTAGAATTCAAATTGTTTGCTTTAATATGATGCTGTTCGTGACACACAGAAAAGGGTAGTTTTTAAACGGGACATTCATTCTAACCTTAATCAATACATGCAATGAAAGGTTATGCCATGTTTAAGTGCTTTTAACAGTTACGTTTGCTTACTCACGATTCGCAGCTTCAAGAATGTGACGCACCATGACAAACAATACTCACGTGAAAACATCTGCAGTTTCCCACTTGCCTACTTGGGAGGAAACTGACCCCAGGAAAGAAGGACACATATCATAAAATCAAATCTACGACCAGAAAGGGGCGAGTGTAAGACGACCGACTTCTCCAATTCCGCTTGAAGAATGCCCGCGCATTGAACCTCAAGGAAATAAAATAACAGATTACACCTCCTCACAACAAACAATAACATTCAGTTAGATATTTGCAGTTAAATGTGTTTGCAGGCTCAAAAGCATTGGGTCACTTCACAAAGCTTTTCTGAATTCCTTAATTATCCATCTGAAGTAAATGGTGATAAATATTTATCACTTAAAGTATTACCTTTCATCATTATTTAAATAACTTTAACAACTTATTGTTGGTCTGATTCATTATACCAGCTGGCTCATTTTAAACATGTGCCAAGAAGGAAAGTAGATTCTGGAAATGTGGCTTTGCACATATTTCTAAAAATCAATGTAATAATATTCAGTTTAATAATAGAAATATTGTTCTATTTGAAACTTTGCACACAATGTACGTAATAAAAATTAAAATATCTACCACCAAACTCGAGAGATTAAATTAACAGCGAAGTCTGTTATTCAGAAAGTTATAATAAATGTCAAGGACGCAACAACATATTACAAGACGTGACCTGAGGTGTCGTTTGCCCTCATTGATTACTAAAGAAACAAAAATAGCTCACACCCGCATCGACTTCGCCTAATCGTGTTCTAAATTTTAGATACCTATGACCATTTAACGATAAGAAGATACTTTTTACACATTAATCCGAGAAATTCTAAGAAATCACCAAGAATTTCTTACGAATAGAATCCTGTAATTCCAGACTTCCCAATAAGAACCGCCAGATAGTTTGTTTCACACAGTAGTCAAACATTCGCAACGCCACGGAAGTGTTCTAAGATGAATATGTGATGCCATACACATTTCAGCTTAGGCGAAGGTAAAGGGATATGTCATGTCCACCCGTTTTCTGGGCAGATTATCACAGATGTGAAAGGTTTGACTTTTTTTACCCTACAGAACGGATGCTACGGTGGTAATAAGAGTGAATGACGAATATAGATGAATCGATGGGGATGACCAAATAGGATACCTGGTGAGGTTTTAAACCAAACATTCCGCAAACATGTGGTATAAGCAAGTCTCCTTTTCACATACAGCTCTGCTCTCTTCGACGATGCTTCAAGACTACGCCAATGGCCCCGGTTCTTTCGAGGCTCTTCTTTTGCTCAAACTTCTCGTCGCCGGAAGTTCCGCACACAATGCCGCGCGGCGTAGGCAGCGAGGGCGGTTCGACGTACGTTTTGAGGCGCAGACGACACTGTCGCCCGGACGCAGACACACAATACCCGTTAATTTAACGGGTCCTGCCTCGTATTGATTCCCACTTAACTGTTCACCGAGAAGGCGGCCTTATAAGGCAGCCTGATGCAGCACGGGCATTCAGCTCGGATTCTTAATTTCCTCCGCAGCGACGTGTGTGTTAATGGGGGAGCTGATACAGTTCTCCACCGCACTAGGAAGAGGCCATTATAGCCCCATTTGAGGCGCTTAATCTGATACGTAAACAATGTACCGAGAACGGCGAACGGAGATCGTGAAGAGGAACGCGTGATATTACACATGGAGCCACGAGAGGATCAACATTCAGGAACTTCTGAGTGCTTTTCTCTATCGGAATTACCATTTACTACCGTACGTGCAGTTATGAGGAACTACAACCCAAAAATTAATAATGAGTTGCCACTTTAGCTCAAAAGAGCTGCGTCAGCTGAACAATTGTCACGGACAATGGTTGTGGTTTTCCAATTACATCGCTAATGAATTGGTAGGAAAAAATCCATTCTGTTACCCGTTGCATTACCATTAAAAACCGGAAATTTCGACCGCTTATCGAAAGGCGGACGATTATCCTTTGTGAATCGAGAGATGATGAACCCTGTCAAGGAGATCTACTCGCTTTCCTGGGGCAAGGTCAGAAAGCAAGTTCCAAGACTAACAAATAATCGCTGTATCTAAACTTGACTTTCACTTGCGAAATGGGCTCGCTGCGGCGAGAATCGTGGGTCTTTACCCGGCCTTCGCGGGGGGGGGGGGCAGCGGGCACGCTGAGGGGCGGACTCTCTCCTCAGGTGCGCCGGTGCGCGCCTCTCCGCCCCCGCCGCGCCCACCGCCGCCGCCTCCGTCCGCGCGGGCGACACCAGCAACCGCCGCCGCCCGCTCATACCAGGTTTTCTTCCGGAATAATCGGCGTCGGGAGGCTCTCACACGTAAGGAGAAACAGGTCCCTGAATAGCACGCGCAACCGATGAACTTGCTGTTCGGCGATGGAAGATGATTCGAGATTCATTAGGGCAAGGAACTGGGAAGTACTCTAATCAAGGCTAGTACACCGGGAATTTAACTATTAGGTATTTCCGACTGCCCTGAGCCCTGCGTCCTGGTCCGGCGTGGGCGGGACGGGCGGTCTCCACCTCGCGGCGGTGTCGGGCGGCGAGAGGGGGCGGACAAAAACCGCGAGGCGACTGTGGTTGTTGCAATGACCTGGTGGAAATTCCCTCGCGGCGCAGCACGCAACAACAGACAGTTCCGTAGCGCCACACGAGACCCGTAGACTCACGCCGGAGCGCCCCCGCGTCCCCCGCCCCGCTCCGCGCCCCGCCCCGCGCCCCGCCTGACCCCGCCGCGCGCCGCTGCCACCGCCGCCCGCCGCAACCCGCACCGACCTTGTGAAGGTGACCAGGTCCTGCGCCGGGAACAGTTACGCCTAGGCATAGTCCGGTCTAGCTGGGTCGGGAGCAGGTTCCTCTCCAAGAGGAGGAGACGGTAAAGGCACCCGCGGTGAGAGATGCGACCTGTGGGCGGAGTGGCGAGGCGGGCGGGGGAGAGAGTCGTTTGTTGTGTGGTTATGAAGTGGCGACGACCGATGTCATTCATGGACGCAAGGGGACGAACAGGTACGACAAGACTACTGGGAGTTGAGTGATACCTGAGGGGTACAGTGTAATTGCTTTAAGATATCTTAGGATTAATTGAGTTTAAATACTGTGTCCAGCCAGTTTAAGTTATCAGCTTCCTCCTTAACAGACATTGCTATGTTTCATAGGTATTTTAAGAACTCCATTTCTAAAGTTGAAAAATATACTAATTTTATTTTTGTTTAATAAGTTTATTAGTAATGAAGAGTTTTGTGGCTATAATTAATTTTTTATCAGATCGATGACTATAATTTGTAGATGGGATTTTGTTGTTACAGAAAAAATTAGTATAAAATATTTTGAATTAAGTCCAATAATATGAAGTACGATGATAGATATACGATGACCCCTTCTCTCTTCAAGTGACATACATTGTAGTAGTCAAATACAGGTTTGATTAATTTTTAATAATTATTAATAAACATTTTTTTCTGAAACATACCAGTGCATCTAATGCTCTCAAATGTCAACAGGCAAGAAATGGGCATTGAATCTTCACTAAGGCATACGTGAGTTGATTCTATGGTTATAGAGTGGCAGTAAAAGATAAATCAGCTCTAATATTGTAATTGTATATAAGACCATCAATCACTTATTTCACCATGATCACTAAGTCATGATGATTTGTCATAATATAGCAGAGAAACTTAACAGTATATATCTGTGTACAATACTTATTGACACGTTTCATATTAAAATGGCAGATTTCCGCCTTTACTTTTTACATCTTACGTACAAACAAAATACATAATAATTTCATGATTGCGTGTTTATTTTTCAATTTTTATCAAGTCACAAAAATACCATTTTAAAACTATTTTTTTGTGGCTAAAAGAGTTGAAAATGAATTAAAAGATCCTAACTCTTCACCACTAATTCGAATAAGAAACTGTTTGAAAAGCTGCTTCACGGCAACTATTCGTATTTGTGTCCAGTAATTCATGCTAACTATTAATGTGTATAAGTCAAGAATTCAAATTTATAAGCACGCACTTCGGCTTAGATACAATGAAGTGTCATGCAGCAACATTAGTAGAGAAGACATGAAATGTGATAAATAAACAACGTTAAACAACACAAATATTGGAAAGGAAACATTATAGTATACATCTTTTGTCAGTTCCATCAAGGGCACTGGACGCCTGGATACAGCTGTAGAGTCATTTCCCCTGTTTTGTAGATTCGTCATTCACCGCTAGGTATCCTTCAAGGTACGTTCCACCTCTACCAAGAACAGGTCTGCCAGTTAGAGTCTGAAGAGTCATTCACTGCTGACCGAGGACACATAGGCGTGGTGAGGACAGGCCTGCAAGATCCAGATGCTCGGAGCCCGGTAGGCCACGCGAATTGGGTGAGTCGGTGCGAAAGAGGTTTCCAGTTCGGAGGCGGTAGCGGAAGGCGCGCCCTCCACCTCGCGCACTTGATTTTCCTGAATCTTCACATCCCGGTCCGCGTCCTTCGCTGCATCTCGTTTGAAACACGTTCCGGTGCGGACTGGGAAGAGGATATACTTTCGTTTATGCGAGCGCGGCTATTGGCAACATTCCTGGGAAAACTCGTTTAGCCTTTCATTGTTTACAGAAACAGTTCTGTTCTTACTTTTCATTCTAACGCGTTCAAATGATACGTTTGTAAACAAGGTTTTGCTACATTCTATTCACAGCGAAACTAGTTTACATACAAATTACGATAACTAAGACAGGCCAATAGAATTGAAGTTAATAGATCTCTTGGCCCTCAGATAGCATTACGTCACATCCTCTTTACAGTTCAAGAGACATTTACGACCGTGCTCGAGAAATTCTGTTTGCAATGCTCTTTGGACTTGCACTGGCTCTGAATTCAGCTGGTTTGCGAAAGCGTTTGTCGATGTAGGTTATGTTTGGTTGTTTGATTTACGTCTTCATTAGCATTTCCGTTATATTCTTTTAGATAAAGGGCCGTGAGTCACGATGAGTTACGAAAAGAGAAAAATGAAATGTAGAGAACATTTAGGCATCAGTCATCTTATTTGATAAAATAAAAAATATATTTTCCCTTTCGTTAGTTGCGAGTCAAAAAATAATGTTTTGCGAGAATTTATTTGAAACGAAACGCGTAAGAACAAATATGTGATGATAGAGCTTTTTTTTAGCCAAATCATTCTACGTATAATGTTTCAATAAAAATGCCTAGTTTTTTCGTATCACTTTTCTATTTTTAAGAAGCAATATAAAGAATATGCTGGGACCTACAAAGTAGAACAAACAACGTTCAGAAAGTTTCTAACGAAACATGAAACCACAAATAAAGGCAACTTGCCTCCCAGGTTGAAGGAACTTATTTACAGCATGCTCAAAGAAGATCGTGATTCTACCAGCGAGTTTGGTCCGAGAGATTTCAACGGGAGAACTAAACAGGTTTCAAAGCAAAAACAATTTCTGAGACCAGAGCGCCATGCTTCACTTGAATGGTCAGCACCCTACTACCAAGTTCACACTAGAGGTCATTGTAAGAAGGGTCACATCGAAAACGTTCATCACGTTCCTATACGTAAAAGGTTCAAATGTTTAACAAGATATCTTTAACAAGGTACTCGATTTCATAAAATTTTATACGAGTCTGCAAGAAACTCTTCAATGATGCGTTAACTTCAATTGCAGCAAGCCGGAGCAGCATGCAGCACACAAGAACAAAACCCAACGCACACAATTCCTGCAGCAGATCGTTATAAACCCTTAACGAGACTAGGTATCTCGTCCGCATGTCGTTGACTCGCGGACACCGCGGGTACGGCGCGCAACTTTTTCCCGCTTCGAGCCCCGCAGATGTCCGCGTCGCCCGACGCGATGTTCCCAGAAGCCATTGCGGCGACGGAGCCGTGTGTCACATAGTAAGCAGCTCCGTCTCCGAGGGAGTGGCGCGATTGGTGGGGCCGCGGCGTCCCGCGTCGCAGCGGACGCCGATTGGTTTTCCGGCCGGACGTGACCGGACGCATCTAAACGTTGAATTGGTCTCGGCGGGACGTGACCAGGGGACTGCTGCCGGTGGCGACTACTGCGATGGAGATGGTGGTGGTGGTGGTGGTGGTGGTGGTCTGATGGTCATTGTGATAGAAGTAGTGATATTTGTGATGGTGGTCATTGTGATAGTGGGGGTGATGATTGTGAAGGTGGTCATCGACATAGTGGTGGTGATGCTGATTATACTGGTAGTTAATGTGGTGGTGGACTAGTGATAGTGATGGTATTTATTGGAATGGTAGGTGAAGGGTTTCGCTGGTGATGGTGGTGATTAAGGTAGAGGGGATTGTGCTGGTGTTGGTGATAGTGAAGGTATCGACGGCGGCAGTGTGGGCGGGGTGGTGTTCACTTCCTGGTTCGGTCGCCTTCGTCTTATGGCCTGACCAACGGCCACTCGGAGGGCGCTGGCCACGGCGGCGCGGCGGTGGCGGCGCGGCGGCGGCGGCGGTGAGGGCCACGCCCGACGCCGCGGCGCGTTCACGCCCGCGCTCGCGCCCCCCCTTGCCACCCCCCCCCCCCTCCGCCGCACCTGGCGCCACGCTGCCGCCACCGCTGCCCGGCGCGGTTTCATCGGCGACGGCTTCGGTCTTCGCCTCCTCGCAGACTCTTTGCGCACCACGTTCATTCGCGGCCGCCTTGTTTTCTTAATATTTGTTCAATTTCCAATCGTTGTATTTACTCGGTGTCCTTGTCTTCTTTCTCTATTCTATTGTTCTTCCATGCATCCGATCACTTCACATTCACGATAACGTCAAAAGTGTAATTATTTTCTTTCTCTTATTTCAGTCTTGGTTTCTTTATCTTTCGCAAATTTTTTTCATTTCGGACGGTCAATAACAATGAACGGCGCTCGGTTTATATATAGTTGCTCAATATTTTCGTGTGTTTCTACTTAACGAGAGACGTTTCGTTAATTATCGTATACTCCGCGATGTTTTACTAACACTTTTTAATCACTTAATCTTATTTGCACTAGTCTTACAATCTTTTATGTACTACGTTTGCTCTTCTGTACAATATTTTCATTGAACTCTGTCATCCTCTTTTTATTTTTTGCTCCATCATTGCTTTCAAAAACGGCCTTTTCCGTAGGATTATAGTAAGATTTTTCTGCATTTATACAAGGTACGCAATGTTAACACTTTCGTAACGATACATTGCGTACGAATACGTAACTTGGTACCCGAATTACATGTATTCTCTTCAAAACTTAAAAATATATCATTTCATTATTTTACTTTGTCATCATTTCGTTAGTCGTTTCAAGTGTCTACGTTTTTTACATTTATGTATTTCACCAGGCATGTTGTGCGCACACGTTGTTTTGTTAAATTTTTTTGTACAAAATAGTATTTTTTTACACGTCCATCACTGTTGTTACTAATAGCAAACATATTTGTGCCCATGTATCATACCTTTCCCAACCCTTTCACAGCTATGTATGCGCGTTTTTCCATACTACTTTCATGTGTTTTAAATGAGAGAATGACTTGCGTATTTCTAATGTTGTAATGTTTTTCTGTTTTTATTACCTTTATCTCATTCAATTCCTTATATAATAATTCATATTTCTTCTATTTCATTTTCTTCCATTTCTTTCCATTTCATCTTCAGATTAAATATGTTATTCCATCTATTCCGATGCTAAGTTTATTTATTTAAGTACAGCACGTACTTTTTAATTTGAATTTATTTTTAAAGATTATTTTTGATACAACACCTTCACCACCTGCTGCGCCACTATGACATTGAAGGTTTTCCCGGTTTCAGTTTCTTCTACCCAGGGCCGTGTATGATAAGTGGTTAATCATCTCTGTCAGCGTGAAAGATGCTGTAATTTTCCACTGGATTCGGGGGGTATTTTTCTAAAGTTCTCATGCACGTTTTATCAATCTTCAGACATGATAACATCAGCAATCGTAAAAAAGTTAAATGAATATAACAGAATACTGAAAAAAAGAAAGAAACATAAAAGTGACAACAAAAATGACGAATTTGCGTCTCTGCGCGAACGGAAAATTTAATTTTCTTTTCCGGTGTGTCCTTAACCGCAGCGATCGAGCAGCGCCGAAATCTCCACTGCAGCGCGACGTCCGAAATCTCCCTTTGGGCCGTGTTACGCACGCACCGCTGCACATACGCAGACGCCGCGCCGTCGACGAAAAAGAAAGATTAGCTCTTCTGGCGCATTGTTCCGCAGTCGCGGCTCCGTGACGTCAGGTTAATTCAAGCCGCCGCGAACGACCCCGCCGAGTGCTCCCTTTGATAAGTGCGACGGCAAACAAAAGCGGCGGTGGCGATGGCGGAGGCGCAGACGGTGGTGGTGATGGTGACGGTGGCGGTGACGGCGGTGGAAGAGGAGGCGGCGGCTGCGGCAGTAGCATCGAAGGTAGTGGTGGAAGTTTGGATATCGATGTCGATGGCGGCAGCAATGGTGATGATGGTGGTGGTACTGATGGTGATGTTGGTGATTGTGGTGGTGATGGTGACGGCGGTGCAATAAGGATTGCGGTGGGGGCAAGGGCGCGGGAGCCATGCGTGTGCGCACATGTGCATGTGTGTGTGTGTGTAATCACCGCGGTCGGCACGGCGTCGTCGTCGTCGTCGTCGTCGTCAGCGGCGGTGGGCGCGACGTGGCAACTGCGCAACATGGCCGCCGGGCGCAGCCAGGTCAATACCTCCTGCCCGCGCGGGCCCGCAGCCGCCGCCGCCGCCACCGCCGCCGCCACCACCGCGCCGCCAAGATGCTATCGGGGATTTATAACGCGAGATGCTGGCTGGACCGCAGCAGCGGCGGCGGCACCACCGACCGTCGGCTGGGCTTCGGCGGCGCAGCCTGGCCCAAGCGCCCTCTGCGTCTAGGGGCTGCCGCTGCGTTGCGTGTCCACGACGCCGCCGCCGCCGTTCGCTGCCCGTCAGCCCACCGCCGTCGCCCAGTGGTGGATCCAAGAGACATAACTCCACCTGCCTCAAAGCTTTTTTTAAACGCAGCATTTCACGTACACTTTTTGATAATTTGTATGTTGTTCATAGGATATTGGTCAGAAAAATTAATCTGTGCGTGTCCACATTATTCATTATCGTTATGCTAGTTCGCCAAACTTTCGGAATGTGTTTTACATCATCAGAGCCGTTAAAATAGCAGACCATATAAAAAGAGCAGATAGTGTTGTGTTATTGTCTCCGATGATGTAGTAATGCATTTCCAAATGTCACAAACTAGGAATTTTTTAAAAAAATAACGTAACTGAATTTATTGGAAACCATTACCATACATTACAAAGCATTCCAAAGTATTATGAATCTGACCGCTGAACAATGCCTCAAATCTCCACAAGAGGGCTTTCACATGGGACGATGAATATCGATATATTTTTCCCTTTGCAAGTAGATTTATATTATTTTACGCTCACACGTTTTATTACTAAAGCACTATTTTCATATTTCATTTTAATTTAATTTGTTTGAGAGTGAATATCAATTTCAAGAATAAATTATTATTTTTCTGTAGAAGTGGCGATACCAGGAATTGTCTCTTAAACGTCCATACTTTTAATCACAAAGTACTTTTTTTTATTATTTTAAAACTATTTATGGGGGAAGGATCCAAACTGAAATTGCTGATATCTGAAAATAGTTTCTCGACCCACCCCAACGCCGCCTCCGGCTCCGTCATCGTCGTCGCTCTGGCGCCGCGCGATCTCTGCCGACTCTTTCTTCGCCTTCCCTCCGCTTTACGGTCCATTGGACGCTGCCGCACTCACCACTTTACTATACTGCGTGCAGTCATGAGGGACATAAAACTGAGAATGGGACATTAGTGTTGATCAACTTCTGGCGTTTTGAGTGTCATTGCATAGTTTTATGCTTTTCTCGTCGACGTCAAACATCAAAAACGCAGAATAACTTTTGGGTTTTTTCCCCTGTATTATTATGTACCGTGATATCAATGGTATGACAGTGCTCATGAACTTTCCATTGCTTGAGCATCATAAGTTTTGTAATTGCTTCAGAAGTGATTTTAATATTTGAACGAAATATTCATTGATGGATTATAAATCTTTGTGTAATGAAGATTGTATTCGTTTGTTCGAATGAATTATATATTATTTTTCAATGTAGAAGCTAATGACTCACCAACGAAATGAGACGCAACATCTAAACGGTTATGGCTGTGTGTTTTGTCTACTAGTGGATTCGGTTCTAACTACTGTCTACTGCCTTGTGATTGGCTCGTCTTTCCTGCACAAAATTCAGCATCTTCGCAATGTGGTCTTCCTCTGATTAACTGTGTTCGGTTAAGCCTTTTTTGTTACAAAATCCTTTTTATGATTCTAGATGGAAACGGTCATGACTGAAACGCAGACTGTAATCAGTCCTCTTTACCTTCTTTTCCTTTCCCTCCCAACACAAGCTATATTCACGTAACTCAGAGCAACACTAAGATCGACACTAAACTCAAGGTCTAAGATGCAAAGAACCAGCATTAAATAAATAAATTAGTCAAGAGGTAGCCTCGGGATGTTTTCGACACACTCAGTTTGAGGAATATGCACTGGACTCTCTAACAACCCAGCACAACACAGGAAATGATGTAATTGAGAGCCTTTCGAAATCACAGCGTTTGCCTCTTATAACATGAGATAATACAGTCTCATGGAGTATTTTTATTTTTATGTTACATTACTCATTCGCAAGGCTCGTATAAGAGCACTGCAATAAAATGAACGATAATTTACTCTTAAAAATGTCACAATTTGCATAAAATTTAATAGATTTTATTCTGAAAGAAAGTAACAAATTCTAGTACTTAATATGTTTCCTTTTTTTAAATAAAGGAGGGCCATAATACCAGGTCTCTTCTTATAGCTGCTACCTCGGCGAGGCTAGAACCTTCAACGAGAAACCAAACCTGTGCTTAAAGTAATTAACCTCAGTGGCTTCCAGGCAGTGATCACACACATCGTACCAACACCGTGTGCGTACGTATCTCATGCTCTCGAGCACAGTCATTACGACGTTATTTTCAGAAACGCGTCGTGTCATGCTGGCTTCATCACACAATCGTTTCACCTACGTCATGTTGCGTTAATACCCCGTAAACTTTCATTTGGAGGCCGCATTCAGAGCTACGGCTAAGGGTAGTACGGAGACTTCAATGCGCCAACAGAAAACGAATTTCCAGGGCCCGCTTTTGTAGATCAAATGAGTTGTGTTTACTCAAACAGCAAGGGTTAAAATATAATATTTTTATTATGTAGGAAATGTCTTGCTACAGAAAAATAATTGCTCCGAGGTCACGATATTGTTTCTCTTTTAGTGGAACAAAGATCATTATTCATAAGGAAAAGATGCTGCCAATCGCTTTTATTATGCGGTAATAAAACGAACTATGACCACGACGCCTAAGCAATACAAATAGTCTCGCGAAGGCTAGTAAACGCATGCAGGAAACCATCTTTCATTTAAATGAGGATTTATTTCGAAATGACTGGTAACGTCGTTTCGCAGTGGGTATTTTTCACGGGAAGGCTCACGAATGAGTATGAGTTTCTGCCCATTTATCCCGACTGCTGGTCGTGGCCTTAACGAATGGCCGCCATAACTCCAGCAGCAAAGGCGTCGGCGGCGTCTGTGGCGGTGGCAATGAAGATGATGGTGGAAGTGGCGGTGGCGGGTAGCTCGTGCGTGCAGTCGTCAGTCGGCTATGGCCAAGTAGTGTCATGACCAAATGAGAATGATTTGGATGGTAGAGGTGGCGCCTATAATGACTATATGGTCGCAATATTAATAAAGTCATGATTTGACAATTGCGATAAATTTGATGATAGTGTTAGCAAAAGCGTCGTTGGTAGTGGACAATTTTTCTACGGTAGTTTCAATTCAAGGAGAGATTTCTGAGCAAAAGAATATGATGAGACGTCAGTACTAACAAATAAAGAATCAGAGTCTGTTTCGAAGGAGTAGAACAAGAATGAAACTCCAATGGTAGTGGTAGAAATGATTATGACGGGTTGGAACATTCTACATTGGAACATATGTGTTTATATGTATGTATATGTGTGCCATAGATGTATACAGGTCTGTGTATATTTATATATTGAGTGTATGTTCGAAAGGAGTGTATTGTAAATTGTTTTTATATGGTAAATTGTTTTTGTATTATAAGTGTTCATATATTGTAAAACTGTAGGGTTATGGCTACCACCTGGCAATCAGTCAATTTTAGCCAAATAAATATTATTATTATTTCCTAGGAAAATCTTTGCTCCTGCATTAATTGTGCTTACTACAGTGCAATTGACAGAGACGACAATAATACAATAATTTGTAATAATAACTCCAGCAGGAGTATCACAGGAAGAGACACACATAGCTTCGATAGAAGCGGTGGTAACTTTCGTAACAACGGCATAGATGATAATTAAATGAAATCAGGAGGGATACATAAATGCTGATGAGGAAGGAACTTAACGAACAACAAGTGTTTGTCCTATTAAACAATTTTATTTACTGACGTTGGAAAAATATCTTTTGTTCTATGTAAAAAATACAATATTTTAAATACATTATTTTGTGTGTACTATTTTGATAATTCGTGTAATGAAGCGGAAAGGGAATAGGTATTGAAGTGGGGAGACGGGCTTCCGCGATCAAATGCTTGGACCTTCCCCTGGAAGGTGGAAAAATATTTAGGCAAGGACTTTTAAAAATCAAAGGAGAAAGCATGTGTATAAGAAATATATTTATGCTTTCAATTCGCATATTTTGTTAATAAACCTTTGAAATAAAAACATCGATGTTTTAGCTAAACGTAGTAGTACAGCTCTGAAGAAGGTCACTGTGCGTTGACCTAAACGTAAGTGACTGATCTCGGACAGTCAATGTTTCAAAACGCCTACTCGACTCCCATCCCCTGGCAACGGCGAGAAGTTCGCCACCGCCCAGTGCACAGAGCGAGGTCCCGGGCGAGGGCCCGGCGGAGGGGCCGTCGGAGGAGAGGTCGGCCGCGGGGCGAGCGGCACGCGAGTGCGCGAGCGGAAAAAACGGCGCCGAAGACGACGAACGCCCTGGGGGGGGGCGGGGGGGGGGAGAAGAAGCGTTTAGCGGCGGACTCGCGCACGCACAGGAAAAAGGCGCCTTTTGTCTCCCCGAGAGCAACAAGGGTCGGACGTGCCGCTTCTTGGCGGCTGACTGAAGGCCGCCTTCCATTCAATGAAGATTCGTCGTCGTACGGCCTTTGCAGACGACTGAATGGCTACGTTCGATTTGAGATTATAGATCGATTAATGTCGGAAACAAGAGCATTTTCATTCATCATTAGACAAATGTGAATAGTTTTTCCATTATACACTCTAATGTGAAACTCTTACAAAGGTTATCTTATTGCGTCAAAAATTCTAAGTGGCAAAATAACGTACCAGCTTTACAGTCAGAGACTAGTTTACTCATATCAAGCAGGCGTAGAATGTATGACGTTTCTTCAGAATCCAAATTTTTAAAAACATATGAAACAGACTATTTTTCTTATAAAAAAGTTTACTTACTTTATTTAAAATGCTAAATGAACATTATAAATATTAGTTAAAGTTGTTTAAAATATCATGATTTTTTTGTATCGTGTGTTTGGTATTAAGACTAGGGATGATATTTTAATGTATAAAACGGTTTTATTTGATTTTATGAGTTCAAGTTATTGTTATATAAAATATTTGAAGAAATATATTATTATATGTAAACAATAAAAATTATTATTTTGTGGAAATAAATCCAATGAACGTGATATCAGCAAGGAGGCAATAATTTTTATCATTTCGTTACACCATTGCGACTACGTACTGAAACATACACTTCAACGAGGAACGTTAAATATATCTGTCGACCTAAGATGTACATACCTAGCCAGCACGAAGAAAATCATCGCCCCAAACCCTGGCACATCCACATCTTCATCAATCCCCCACAAAGCGTCCGCTGTCACAACCTCTCGTGGTTGAACCGAACGCGCGCGCTCTCCACCGCGGTCCATCCCTTTCAGGCACAGTTAGGAGCGGCGCTGAAGTATGTAGATGCAACGTCGATTGGGCCCGGGCTGCCCCGTCGCCCGCCGACGTCATGTCTGGCGGGCAGGCCGCTCCGTCGCCGTCCACGCCGCCCGTGAAAGTCTTTTGTCCAAGCGGCGGCGGAGGGCACATCGCCCCGGCCCCCTCCTCCCTTCGGGCCGCTCGCCGGCGGACGCCCCTTCGCCTATAATTTACCTGGAAACTCCCTAATTCCGGTGAGGGGGCGGGGG
>BOPP01000196.1:1862149-1872905 GCA_017312745.1 Gryllus bimaculatus | reverse complement strand
GGGGATGGTGGAGGGAGCTGGGGGCGGGTCAGGCGTAGATATCGGAGACGAAGCGGTTGGGGTGGCAGGCGAAAAGGGAGAAAGGAAGGGAAGAATTTTATAAAGGCTGTAAAGAGAACTAGTTGTTCTGCAAGTAGTACGTGGAGTAGTAGAAAAAAAGTAATACGTATCATAAACGCAGATGGTCCTAGAAAACTAATCCTTTTACTGCTCGGGAAGTAAAGACATAAGAACATTAAAGATTCTACTATCATCTTGCATCTAACATTTATGCATCTTCCGACTCAATTGAGATGTGCACTTTCGTCATTTCTCTCACTTCCTTTTTTCCGACACCTATTCTCAAGTGTTTTCGTTGCCTCTCCTCCGACTTCTCTTCGTTTTTTCTCTGACCCATCTCTTAGCTTCTATTCTATCTCTTTTTACAAATATTTTACACACTTTTTTCCATTACTTTCTTAACATTGTAACTGTCTCTAGTGTCAGAAGAAAGGTGCAATGTTCCTAAGCCTGAGAATATTGGGTGAAGAGGAGTGGTGAAAGTATTGGTTATGGAAGGGAATGAGGATGTACGTGCAGCAATAGACGGAAAATATAGTGTAAACGGAAATAAAGAGAACGAAGAACACGAACGAATTATTTTAAGGCTGCGACGATAGAGGTACTACGAGAAGAGACGAAAAGGAGGAGATAAAAAGGAGCGACAAATATATGGCTGAAAAGCACGAATTGACAACATGGGCAGAAAGAAATAAGAGACGAGGAAAGTTTCCGTCGTGGATGAGATAACCCTATGGCCTTCATATGTAATATATATTATAAAATATACCCTTAGAAAGGGTCTTGATTGTACTCACAAATATTGAAGGTGAACGTTCTTGTTTGTCTCAAATTTGTCGGGTAACTCACCTGAAACAACGTACATTTATATTAGTTTCAAACATAGGAAATGGTAGCAATGGCAATAGAGTAGTAGTCATGTCAACATCAATAAATGAGTGACTGACTACAATGAAATGAGAACCACAAATTAATAAAGATACTTTAGGACAAAAGAAATGCTAATCATAAAAAGGTCTTCATTCTATAACAATGGAAACGCGCATTTAATATTTCTAATGTCATAAAAACAGTGCCAACGCCCACAGAAGTTATCTGATGCTAGTCAAAAGCCTGCTTTCATCCAATATGCGTATGTCAGTCTACTACATTGCTTTCAATACCAGTGCTGCATCTACTACCGCTACTGTCACGTTTACCCATTACACTTCTATTAAGAAATGACGTATTACAACAAAATGACAACAAAAAATTAATAAGGAGACTATAGAGAAAATAAACATGAATTAATGGAAGGCCTCCATTCGAAAACAATAGAAATGAATAAAGAATAATTTTTCGTATGCCATTCAAACTGTGGCAACGCCCTCGGAGAAGTTATCTGGTGAAGACTGCCGTCGCTGTATAAACGAATGTCAGTTCACCACAGCGTCAGTTCCCGAGTGCTGCATCCACGCTCGCTACCGTCAGCTGCACCTTCCACAGCCGCTGACGCCTCCGCATCCCGCGTGTTGCCACGTCATGCTTCCCCCCACCCCCCCACCCGATGCACGCCTGGAAGGCCTCGGGCCACGGCCGCCCTCCACTCTCTCAGGCTCACTCGCGCCGATTGAAAATTTTTTTTTTTTTTACATTTTATTGATTGAAGCATTCATTAGAGTAGCCGATAGAGATAAAATCTTTCAAAAGCTTCTTTTTGTTCATTTTTACTCCTGTTTTACACCGACCGAGTAGACCGTATACTCATATACAGTCGAGCTGGTAATTTGATGTCACAAAAATAGACTTTGCAACGACGTTATCGGCTGTTGAATTTTACTTCCGGTCTTTTGACAATGCACCATATGATTGCTATCATACTGACAATAATTCAAGCATATTACAGTTTTCATTTGCTGACATTATATTAGGAAATGATTGGAAATGCATACATGAAAATGTACTCCTGCGAAATATAAGTTCTTTGTCTCATGGAAAATACATGAATAAGCATAATGCTTTGAACTAGTAGAATAGAAAGCTTTCATTTTGTACAAAAACCATGAGGGACGAGGGATACATCCTAAGAGTACAATAACCGAGAGAAGTCTCGTAAGGATATATATAAAGAAAGGAGTGGAGAGAAAGCAGAGGATCTCACATAAGACAAGAATATATCAAGAAACTGCGAAGAAACTGCGAGAAAGTGCAGAAATAATGCTTCAAGAATTCCAAATTAAAAAATTATAATAAAAACGTGTTTTAAAGACGTTGGTACACAAATTTCGGAAGAAAAATCCAATCTATGAAAACATGTTCACAGAACACGAACGACGCACTCGCGAAGGCTAGTCTGTAAATAAAAACGTCGGTAGCCTTGCGGACGCGCAACTCAATAAGCCCGCAATTCAAATTTAAAAAAATGAATGTACACGCAAGTATGAAGAGGAGAATGCGAATAAATTAGCGCCGAGATGCATCATCTCGGTGAAGCCTCCCAGCGTCAGCCGCTTGAGACGGGCGCAGTGTTTCGTATTCTCGCCGGCGCAGGGGCGGTGCGCTGGCGGAGGGCGCGCGTGGGTCGGCGGATCCGCCGGGCAAAGAGCACCCGAGGCTGCCGCTGCCCGCCGCGACCGCCATTACGTCATTTGCGGCGCCACCAGCACCTGCTCGCGACCTCAACAACGCCCGCGGCGGCGGCGGCGGCGGCGGCGGCGGCGGCGGCGGCGGAGGTGGCAAGAGGAGCCCGGCGGAGGCAGGGCAGGTTGCTGTTGCGGTGGTTCCATTTTTTCATTACATATTTATTTTCCTTTCGCAACTATATAAATCAGTTACACGTTTGCATTAATTGGTTTACAAATATTCTTATTTTCTAATCTCACAACTAACTCTAACAACTACACGCAGTTGGTTGCTACAATCAGCACCTACCGGTTACAATTGTTCGCGAGTATTTTTACGAAGGTATTATATGGATTTCGGTTTTTAACGGAGGTGGAGTGCGGTGGTGCCGGTGATGGTGAAGATGATGGCTGTGCAGACGGTGAAGGTTGCGGTGGCGGATAGGCAAGCTGTGGAAACGTCTACACCAGCGGGCGGGGGGGGGTATCTGAAGAGGAGGAGGCATAGGAGATGAAATAGGAAAAGAATAAGAAGGAAAAGGAAGGGGATAAGAGAAAGAGAAGTCGTAAGAGTCGATGTGAGGAATGAAAATGAAAGGGAGAAGGAAGAGATTAAGGATGAGAAAGATAAAGAGGAGAACAAGAATCAGGAGGAGGAAGGTGAGCTAAAGGAAGAGGGTTAATAGAAGGGATGGGTTAAGGAGTAACAGGAGAATGATAAGGAAAAGGTGGGAGAAATAAAGTGTTACGAAAAAAGAAAAAAAAGGGGTAAGATGAAAGAAAGGAGGAAAATCAAGGGGACGAATAGAAGAGAGGAAAGAAGAGAGGGACAAGAACGTGGCAATGAGATTGGCTGATATTCGTCAGAACGTCGATTGAATGATGATGATTAGAGGAGGCATTTGAGAACGAACTTCCCAGACATTGATTGGGCCATGTTGTCTGAGGGATAGTCAGAATAGTCCACAGAAAATTGGTTTAGCGGTTCGCAGAAGTGTTGGTGGTCACTGAATTAGTAGTCGTGATGCCGGTAGTGAAACTCCCAGGCGGCAACTGTGATAATGATGGCTCAAACAGAAATGAAGCATGCTGGGATTGGCGAGGTAACGATAGCTGCAGGAGCCGCTTGGCAAAAGAAAAAGCGAAGAAATCATCGCGGTAGATGCAATGTTAATGCAGAAAGGGAGAGAGGAAATGAGAAAAGGCGATGTTAGCAGGTAGAAGAGGTGGTATCATTAGCAGAATGATGACGAGGATGGAGAAGTAATTTCGACAACTCAGCCAGGAGCAAAGAAAATGAATGAGAAAATATGCTTCTGTGAAAACAGCTGTACAGAACCCCAACCTGATGTTAACATTTAAAATACACGACCTGCAGAAACTGTCAGATACCTTGCTATTATGTATGATTTAGAAAGATTTACCAGAAATAATTTCGATCCATCCACTGCAACCTTTACCATTTTGTGAATTCAAATAAGACTCTCTTGCTTGAAAATTGCCATGCCTCCCAATTCCTGAAATAAGTGGAAAATTGTTTTAACGAACTAGTTCTTTAATTCAATAATTTTACAATCCCCTTTATATTTAATATCGAAATGCGTGACTGGAAAACTTCTATATATTTGTGTCAATACGAATTTTGTGGAGTTAGAGTTCACAAGTACAGAAATATTAAAAAAACACACTCGATATAATTCAGCTCAGTATAAGGTAGTAAAAAACGGTCTTCGTTAGGAAACCGTATGGAGCCAAGTAGGAAACTCAGAGTAGAACAGTCCATTTTGGAGTAAGGCAATGAGTCCTGGCTGTAGATATCACAATAGCGGGAGTGGGAGTGTACGTTCTGCAGGGCAGAGACGAGATCTAAAGAAATCCAAACACTTAGCTGTTGTGGACTTTGGTCTGACAGAGGCCAGAAACAGCCAGGCGCTCCCACGCGACAGCCCCACCGCCACCGCTCACATCGCCCTCCGAGATTGCGAAGACCTGTGTTCCAACACCGCCCCACAAACACACACACGTCTTCCTAACTCACGAACTCCGAAAGAAGCAAAAGAATGCAAATGCCGCTCCGAAAAGGCGCGAGTAAAATATGAAATAATATTTCATGAATACGAAGGTGGATCATGTTTATAGAATTACACAATAATTTGCTTTCGGTGGAGCCGTCCGCCATGTTTCATCTGCATGTAATCGCACGATATCCTCGGAGTCATTATAAAAATAGGAGCTGACTCGGAAATTATTCGGGCGATGCGAGCGACTTGTCGCCCTGGGTGAAGCGGATGTTTACGGCCAGCGCCGCCGTAATTTCGTGAGCCGACCATAAAAACGCGAGACGATCCACTCAAGGGCTGAGGCGGCGACGCTCCACTCTAGCCAGTGGTTCCTGAGAAATGCCCCCGACAAAATGTGTAAAGAGATACGGTTGGTTATTTACTAATAAAGAAACGAGAAGAAATATCATTATTGGCAGCATGTGTTCTATAGAATGATCTAAACTAATAGTCTTGTTTTCTTCAACTGATTCTGTCTCTGGCCATCTCCTTTGTCTTCTTTAGATACAAAGCTTCACTTGATCTGGATGTTTTAGTTTCCTTCTTTCCCGCTTTATCATTCGTTTCCGTTTCCTTAATTGTGGTTGCCTATATTACTCTTCTTTTCGTATGTACAAATCAGTTTTCCATTCATTTGGAGTATCATTTTAGTAAGTATTTTTCGTCTACTGTTCCTTTCAGCTAATATTTATTTTTTGCGTTGTGTGACCACTTTACATTCTTTCTTCAGTATATTTCTGGATTCTCAATTCTGTTCTTCTTCTCCCCATTTCCCCTTTGTCCAAGATTCACTTCTCTGAAACAGAACGCTACCTGTACAGCAGTTGTCCAATCTCTTCCTCCGATCCAAAATAAGTGTCTTTCTACAGGGCTATGTATTTTATAGAATGGAAACTAATTTGGACATCCTTTCTTCTGATTTTCTTTGTGCCTATCCTCTTTTCCATTCCAGGTGACATTAAAAATATATTCCTAAAATATTAAAGACTGCAAAGTTCAGTCACTCATAAGAAGAAACACTCATCTGTTAAAGAACACAGATTTATGATTGTGAGAAAAAGTTGCTAACCACATTTTGATGGAGGTAGATATTCTATTCAGTAAATGTGGAGGAACTAGTTAATAGAAACTAAGAAGGAACCAAAGGTCACTAATTCATAAAAATACTAACACATCCATTACACCACCGACTTTAGCTTTTTATAAACGTTCTGTCATTTACTCAGAAATAATGGGTTGTCATCTATCAACATACTCTTTGGGAAGAGAAACATTTAATGTATCATGTGCTTCCTTTAACTATAAAGGACATCTGACTTAATGGAGACACCAACGAAAATTCTACATTCGTAAAACGTACTTAAAATTCTTTATATAGTTTTGTAAGCAACGAAAATGAAAATGAAAGTAAGAAACAAACAAAACAAAACCAACTAATACCCACAAAGAGTTAATTTTCTCAATCAACATTGTTGTAAGGGGTGAGAATCAGTCCAAAAAAGAGGCATTTTCAAACGAATGGAAGCGATTTATTGCCGCACTCAAGCGAACGGAATCCACCTCCAGCAAACGTAATCGATAAACTTAAATCACCCAACATCGAGACGCATTGCGAGACGAATCGTTGCACTTCCACGCAGGCGATCTCGGCGGGAAGCAGCGACGCGACCGCACCTGCACACGAGCGGCCAAGCCTTGCTGCTACAGCCCGATGATTGATGCACGCGCAAAAAATAGCGGAGAATAATGACAGATCTAGCCGGCGTGTACGCTTCGCCGCGTAGAAGCCGGTCGCACATATCATAAACTACGCCGGCGGACGTGAAATATTTGGCAAAAAGATCGCAGTTTTAATGCTAATTGGTGGTGCTCAACCATGTGACGCACCGCCTTCATTCCCCGAGCAAAACATCAGGTTCCTTTGGCGGTAGAAATGATCACGTTTGATGTGATGCTGAAGATTAAATGGTTGGAGTTATGCGATGTTGATAGTAAAATGATCATGGATTCATCGTATTTTATGAGTGTTTTCCAACTTTTCAGCCGTTGTTGTTCTTTGCTGTCTAGAATGAGCTGCATTTCAGTCGATCGAGATGACGCTTCGACAATCATGTTGTGGTCTTCTTCAGAGCTACGCTGTTCTGAAGCACTCCGGTCGCGGAAGCTTACGACTGCGTTTCAGTCTTTATTTACTAGGCTATCCGGGTGACGCCGCGTCCATGGCGAAGGTGCCGACGTTTCGGTAACCATTCTGCGATCTTCCTCAGGGCGTAATGCTTTCGCCACGGACGCAGCGTCACTCGGACAGCCTAGTAAATACTGACTAGGGCCGCGGAAGCCTACGCTCTCACCTGCGTTTCAGTCATTGTGGTCACCTAGTAAAAAACAACGATGGGGGTGTTGGAGGTGACGGGGAAGGTGAAATATTTGAAGTAGTGTGATTTTGGTATTAATGAATAGGTTCACGCGATATATTCCGCGTAATATTTTCCAACTGTTTACCCATCGTGGTTCCCTAGTGAAAAATGCCGATGGCGCAAGCAATAAGGGTGAAAATGAAATTATTTCAATGCTGTGATGTTAATGTTAGTGTAGAGATAATGGGAAAAGTCACGTTTATAATAGCGAGTCTCAATTATAAAATACATTTTACAACCAACATGGACACTGAAATTCGGCTAATGAATCAAGAACTTTCTTATTATCCTTCTCGTTCGTGATATGATGAAATCCTGAGATATTCCCTTTTCCCTTTTCAAATCTCAGGGTTTGCTATTACTAGGTTAAAGAGAGGCACCGTTAGTAACTGTAGTGGGTAGCAAGGATATGCAATGATGACATACATGTTGCTGGTGGCGTCAGAATTCAAGTGGTAGTAATCATTGGAATACTTCAAAAAATATCGTGGTGTCCACGAAAGCTGACTCAGGTAATGTTGATGCACGTAGCTAAATTAGTCATCATCATGATATTCAAAAGAAATAGTGGTAGTGAACTTGCTCTAATAGCGTGCTTGGCGTTGAAATGAGCAAAACAAATATTTTTGCAAAGTTTGAGATAACATTAGTAGCATTTCCTCAGCGATTATACTTGCAATAAATCATACAGAAACTGTCACAATATTAGCTCTTCTGTATTAGAGTGAGTCGTAGAATAGTCAAAAAATGCTTAATAACAGTAAAAAATATACCGTTTGCTGCCTGCAATAGTGGCACAACTAAAAAAAATTAGGCGTTGAGACAAATGAGTTTGATGTTTTCACCTCGAATTGAAATGCACCACTCTTGTATTCACACTTCTACCATTTGTTGGTGAAATACTAGATTGTAAGACGCTACTGTTGCTTCTGGAAGGTAGACCAATCTGCAATTCTGAAGAGAGCATTAACTCTAAATTCGTATTTTTTCAATTGTGCCACTATTGCAGCATACGAATTATATCTTCTAATAACGTCACAGAGAAAAACGTCTCTTCTAAAAAGTATTTCTCTTTTTTCATTTATTTACACAGATAGTGAATGCATAACCCATTTTAAATTAACTACTCATATGTTAGATGGCTTACTATCTAGTTTAAATTAAAACTTAAAACTAATGCAATGGCTGAGCTCCTCTAGTCGGGATCTATTTCGTAGAACGTCTTATGGAAAATGTGCAAGGGAAACTTATTTTGAATATTGGTCCTACTCGATGGGCTTCTGCAGAGTGAACGAACTGAAAGTGCAGGGGTGTCTGACGAGATCTGAAGATCTGTTGGCGGTTCGAGGGGAGGGGTGCAGTTGCATTGGCGACGGCGGTGGCGCGGGGGAATTCTAATGTGTCAATTAATTTTTTTCGAGCGCGCATGGGCGACCACGCCTGCCCACCGCCTCGGGGCCCGCCGCCGCGACGGCGGCGGCGGCGTTGCCACATGTGGAGGCGGACGCCGCCGGACATGCCAGNGCAGGGGTTCTCAGAGTGCGCAACGAAGGGCTTCTCTCATTGTGCACGTGGTCTATACGTTGTAGGTACCGATACATTAAAATAATCTGTTTTTGACCGCGTTAATTTAACATCGGTTCATATGTTTTACTACTTTTACATCATTTGCAACGGGTTTTTAATGTGCACTTATAAGAAAACTCATCGTGTATGTTGTCTGTAAGTCTTTCAATCGAAAATATGCGGTGGTTGAAGAAGTATGGTTGAAACGATTGGGAAAGACGAATTAAGGTATTTAACAGGTTTTTTGATGCATTTTTCACAATGAATTAAAGTATATTTTTCGAGTCTGTTTTTGTACATTGCGTTATATCGCCATTTGAACGGTCTTTATTTTACGCTTTGGAAATGTAATAGTTTTCTTCGGAACCATGCATACACACACGGTAATCATGTAAGACAACATATGCAATTTCGATATTACAACAATAGTTAACATATATTACTTTATTCAATGCATGCATCTGACATTCGAAAACACTGATTTCAAACGACGGTTTATATTAGAACATGGTATTAACTAGTGTGGTGTAAAGTTTCTAAGTTATATAAGTTTTTGTGTCTGTGAAGGTAATCATATTCTGTGTAGTGTCTTTCTAAAGAAGAAATACAGTCCACAGTGTTAAAGAAACACTTTCAATTTCTCTTCACTGTCAACTCTTGCAAAATTAGTGGCCTCTGATAAAAAGATCTTACAGAAAAAATAACTTTGATAGACCTAGATTGCCTTTAAATTATGAAAATATCTCGTCAAAGATGACGAATTTGTCAAGTAAAAATGCATTATCAGTATAAAAATCATTCCCATAATAATAACGCTAAATTATTAAATACATTTGTAAATAATGTGAATAATACTGTTATTTTGAACTTTTCATTAAAAATTAACAAACAAAACTTCAGTTAGTAGCGTATTTACGCGAGAGGTACGGACTTCAAATATAATACTCAACAGAGCCTTGTGTGCAAAGCGTGGACGGAATGCTTTCGCATGACCTTGCAGCAGGTTTCTCGACAATGGCCGGGTCCTCTCATGAGTGTGCTCGTCCACACAACTTAAGTACCAGTTATACAGCTTGACACCGCTAGGCCGTCGGGGCACTTTACTGCGAATGCTTCTTCTTCAAACCGTTTGGGGACAAAGCATCGACACTGCTGACGCAAGAGGCTGTCGCACGCGGAGCCGCGAACAGTGGTCTGGGTTGCGAAGAAAGCGGTCAAAATTTCTTCCCTTCAATAAAATTGAATTTGAAAGTATATCTTCAGTTTTGACAGTGTCGACTGCTAAGTTTCCATATCAGTTTAACACTAGGCGGGCTAGAAACGACCACCATTTGGATGGAAAGCCTCCACGTCGAATTTTTTGGTCAATCATTTTCGATTTACGCGATGAATTGCAGGCGGATGCCACAGTAGCAAGGTAGCTGCCTACTTCAAAAGGATGAAAATTGTGAAATTTCGTGTTTTTAAATGTTTACTGGATCGTATGCTTTGTTCTATTATCTTTTGACTGAGGGACTCCGCAGCATAGGGAATAAAGGGCGGGAAATACGTTTAGAGGGGTATGGAAGCGGAAAATTGCCGATGCGAGAGAATGTTTGAGTTATTGAATGTGCTGGGGAGGGAATGTTCAAGGCGGGGAATGTGCGGGGCCGGGAATTTGCATAGTGTAGAAAGAGTAATACGGGGAATGAGTATTTGCGGTGGAAGTGTAATATGGAAGATGTGCTCACCGGGAAATGTATGAACCGGGGATGTACATAATGGGGAATGTGTGCAGCGCGGGATGTGTAAAATGTAGAATGTGCAGTGCGAGTTACGTACAGTGTTTGGATTACGATATAACGTATGTGGGGTTGAGAATACGTAGGGTGGGGTATGAGCAGGTTAGGTAATGTGCAGGATGAGTAATGTGCAGCACGGGGAATGTATAGGGCTAGAAATCTGCAGGATGGGGAATGCACACACTGCGAGTGCCGCTACCTCCTCCTCCCCACATACATCCAACGCAGTCCCCGCCACGCGCAACCGCCCTGCCCACCCCCCGCCACTTGCC
>BOPP01000196.1:1829226-1856565 GCA_017312745.1 Gryllus bimaculatus | reverse complement strand
GCGGCGGCGGCCCACCCAGCGACATTTTCATACAAAGGCTCGTTAGGGCTGGAGGAGGCTAAATCACGGACGGTAGCTGCGATGCCGCCTGATAGAGAAATTAACCCGCGCTGATGGTGATAGATAGGAGGCCCCTGGCCGGTGTAGGGCATGCGCGCATGGGCAGCGGGGGGATATCGCACGACTTCGAATCAGGGAGAAGAGTATTGTATCGAAGAAACGCTCGCTTTACTTTCCCGTGTAGTACATACTTTGGAGAAAGTATTGCAACGCTGCAAAGAATAGCTGTCGATATTTCGTTGGAAATACAAGTTTCAATGACTGCTGATATCGACAAACAAATGTTTATCGATGAATGGGCAACACTTGCTCCTACATCGTTCATAGTGTTCAATCCAAACTTGGTATTTCGCAATCGATCTCAATACACCCCAAGACGCTGCGAATATTAAACGAATCTTTTTTTTACCTTACATTCGTATTCCACATTCATGAAACATTTTCAAATATTCCTTAAAACAACTTAAAATTTTTCTTTATTTTTTTCCGGTGCAGCAAAGTGTGCTTATAAAAATGACATGAATCCGATTTTTATTAAAATCTCTTAAATTACAATCTGTTACACTATTCAAAAATTTCGTAACTGTTACAAAAATGGGAGAAACTATGTGTAGTTCTAGGTCCATTTTTTCAAAGCCCTCTTTTTATCAAAGTTTCAACGTTAATATGTAAAATTTCGAGATTCCAATATTATACTCTCAAATACATTAAAAACAAAGAAAAAAGAATATAAAACAATATTCTGTACTTTGCGTAGAGGTAAATGAGGTATTTAAATAAATTGAAACAAAAATGAAAAGACAACGGAAATAGATTTTTAGAGTCTTAATTGCTTTGTGACAAGAGGAAATATGGACAGAAATCAGAGTAGAGAAGTGTATTAATAAACATACACACAATTGAAGTCTTGTGCTCAAATAAGTTCAGGTATCTGAGAGGAATTTGTACAAGTGTGTGGTTCCAAACAACGTCTTCGAACTATTGTATGAACAGCAAACCTCTCGAACACAGAAAAAAGGAAGACATCTAGTCACTTAGAATGGGCAATGGGTGATGCTATGCTGTAGGAGCCTGCGAGAAAATGATACAAGAAAATAGAAGTGTAAACGCGAGGGGACCCAAATTATGTAACTCCATACTTAGCTTTAAACTCTCAAACTGAAAATTTGTACTCCATATCGTTTCTTTACTTCTTTAAATGTATCAAATATCACAGAATATTTCACGTGTATGTTTTAATTTGTTTGCAAACTACTATATGAAGTAGCAAGACCTGTTGCAGAAGAAAAGAACAAATGAAATACATTGGAGCGATTAAAAGATATAGTTTAGTTCTACAAATGTGTGAGTTATTTTTTAAAGTTTTACTTATTATAAAATGTATTGACTTTTTAATTTTCAACGCCACACAATATTCATTCACACTTGCAACTAACTATTCAAGTGATTTTTTCATGAGTCTAATCTAGTAGACTAGACATTCAATGGAGTTGGTACCGCTGGGCTGGCGTGTTTTGTATCTTTCTCAGCAGCAATTTTTTGCATGGAGTTCTTCATTATTTGACTGAATTTATTATTATTATTATTATTATTATTATTATTATTATTATTATTATTATTATTATTATTATTTGGAAGTATTTATTTCTTACAGTGAGGAATATTTGTTCTGCCAGAACGATATAAGAGATGGTTTCTTTTATTTTTTCCAGAGTAGGCTTGGTTATTTCCGTTTAAGTGAAGACAAGTTTCCGTTGATCGTATTCAGAGCACATTTTTTGACAGGCTTTACTTAAGACTTCCCAGTCGTAAGAATCTTGTTTGACCCTTAGATCCTTTAATCATGGTGTACCTTTTGAAGTAATACATCTTTGAGATCATGTGGGGGTTTGAACACACACGGATAAACGCTGAGATATTTCTGAGGTTGATGACCGAGATGTTTTTGTAGATGATATGATTATTTTTAACGTCGTGATTTAGAGGCAAAAGGGGTTACAACTGGAATTTTTCAAGTTAATTTAGGTCCTGTTGTGGAACACGGCATTTTTTCATCTATTTAGGTGAAGTATTGCCGCTGGGACGTTGACCTTAATGTAACGTTGTTGTTAGATATAAACAATAATAAATGGATTGGTGTATAAAAACTCTTCGAGGAACTGGCGGTGAGTATATTGACGGCTCTTTCGAAGCTGAATCCAGCTTCGATGACTACCTTTATAGTTGAGAGAAATGAAACGGTCATGGTGAAGTCAGAATACATTACAGTCAAACACATAAATTAAAGAACCGTTCTATCACGACTGGGCATAAACATTCCAGGTTTGTTTCGAGCCTTCCTTAACTTTACTTAGAAATGGCCTCAGAATAAAGTTATTCAGAACTTCAGAGGTTCATGGCTTATCCAGACATTTGAATCTGTGCATTAATGAGTACAAAATCTATTTGCGTTGGGTAGTTTTCAATTCATCAATTTCAATGTTTTTCTAAACAAAATATAATTTAGTTCATTTTATTTTCTAAGCCATTGAAATTATGCGGTTTTTCACGTAGAATATAATGATAATTTTCATTGCAACAAGGCTCATTGATAATAGACCTCTTTGAACATATGTTAACAGTTCTCCAAATTAACAGCTTTCAAACAAAATATGACCATATTGGAGTATATGTTACAGATAAAGACAAAGTCTTAATCGCAACTGATCCTACAGAATCCAATACCTTTTTACACCATTATATGACAACCATGAATTTACATTTTCACAAATGTTCTTGAATAATTTCAGCAATTATTTCAAATGGTACCGACTTCAGAGAGTACTCCAACTGGACATACAAGTTTTAATTTATACTGCCACATTATTTCTAATATGATGACTATTTCCCGGATGGCGTAACAAGTTTGATAACTACCCAAGTACATTCTACGGTAATATACCTATTAATCACTCAATATTTTAGGAGCACTTCAAATTCCGAAGTTTTCCTAAAATTCCCACCCGAATATTTGGCAGTGATCCTTACGCGACATGAGCACACCCCCCTGTCACCATTCAGTCCCAGAGCATTTCGGGGCCCCATTGTGGTTACCCTTCCCTTATTCCAAATGGAGCGCCTCGCCCAGGCCATTCCCGGGAACAAAGCAATCGGGGCAAAGCGTGTTGGGCGCCCATTCCGTCGCCCCAGAGCGCCAGGAGGGGGTTGTCAGGGAAACAATGGCGCGGAATATACACCGCGACGCTGTCGTTCGCCCCGCCGGTGGCGCGCCCCCGCGCCGTCGCGCGTGTAAACACACATCTCGCGCGCTGCCTTTGTCGTTAAGTGGCCGCTGGCGATGCCTCAACGTCCGCCCGCTCCGCGGCCTCCTAATTAGAAGCAATCTCAACACCTGGCCTCCTAGGCCGGGCGTTATTAATGCCTAAGAGTCGAGTCCGAGCTTTTCCAATTACTGTCGTAGGTTTGTGGAGCCAATTTCGGGTAATTGGCTGGCATTTTTAGCTGTCAGAGGGACAAGCACGGTGCCGGTCGCTATTTTTCCCCGCCCGCTGGGGAAGTGCGGGGAATAAATTGCGGCGGGACCCGGTGACACTTTTAGATATCGGCGGCGGCGCAGAGCGCCTAGCACCTATGGCAGAGGGTCGCTGACCGCCATGGACTTGAAAGATCCTCCTCTGGAATTTATTCTCTAGAAAGCTTCTTAGGGAAATCTTGCCTACTGGCTATTGCAAAAACGGGGAAACAAATGTGACACAAATATTGGTGAAGCCTTTTGACCTTATTTACATTGTTCATTTTTATCTTTCTCTGTTTCTCGATTATTTTGAGTTTTTTGACATGATACGTTCTAAGAAAAAGTAATGGTTCAATTTACGAATTTTATGGGTGTTGACCAACTCAGAATTTTAGAATGACTAATTACCTCACGTTTAATGAATTTTAACCATCAGGTTTTCATTTTTTTAAACTTTCGATTGTGTCGGATATGATGCTTTTATAATGTATGAAAATATGCCCACTCGTAAGAAGCTATTTTTTTTATTTTTCTTTCGAATTATTGTTTAATTCTGATATTTACAGGGGATAAACGTACTTTGTAGGATGAAATGATTACGTTAAAATAACTGAAGTGTCGTTTACCGAACTGAATAAATCACGTGTTTCGAATAGGATACATTTCTATTTTAGAACTCATTGAGTGGACTGCCTGGCAAGTGCACGATTCCACATGCAAATTTCCTCCATGTATATTTACCTTCTGGGTAAAAGAAGCAATTACGCGTGTATTGGAACATCCTATATGTAAAGAAGCAGATGAGAATCTGCTGAGAGGTAGCCATTTGTTTAAGTTTTTCATCAACCGCTCCCTATCTTCACTCACCGTTTCGAGACGCGACTGCGCGAGTACGTCCTATCTATTTAGCAAATGGCTGCGGCCATACGCGGGAAGGGTTTCGATCATCGCTAACGACCCTTCGCAGCCAACAGCCATTTTCGCCAGCTATTAAAAGGACACGGTCGCTATTTTGTTGAGTGGCCGGCCGATTCTTATCTGGGGCGCGTTTTAAGCCTCTACGATAGCATCGGCGTGCCGGCACGACCGTGGCGCGTACGTGGATCTCGGCTCGCTCTCTCACCCACTCCACTCGTCCCGATAAATATTTGTTTTAAATCAAAATGCTGAGTATCGTCCAGAGCGTGGGTGAATGAGGAAGGTTTATCAGGATGAAAATTTATGCACGAAGTTTAATCATTCGGAGGTTTCTCCATTCTGTATTTTTTTAAAATATTTATTTCTAATTTTCGTTTAGAGTTTTATGTTCAGCCACAAAATCACAAAATATTTCAGATCTTTTTTTTTCAATAAACTGAAAATTTTAATTCAAGGATAACGTTTTAAAATAAAAAAGCACTGATATTATTACAACATACTCTTATAGTTCAATATTGAGAGAAAAATATTGTTTTTCGCCTTTTCCATAATATTGACAACTTAAATACTTTTGATATCTAAAAAAAAGAAAATAATTGATTCGATTTAATATTTAAACCCTTTAGATGCTGAAAGTTGATGTGAACATCTAAATTTAGAACAACAAAAGTTCATAATTATTTTTGAAATAATTTCTTCCTCGCTCTTTGCTGCATATTTTAATTAACAACGAAATGATCGTACTTAAGATATATTGCTTACTTGTTTACCAGAAAAAAGTTTTTAGGGAACATTTTGTATAACCCATGCATCATACAGAGGACAGGTCTGCATGGATTTGTAAGCCAGCATCAAACGAATCTCCTTCTGACATGAGTTACAGACTAGCAATCTTAGATGATATCATGGGAAGAAGTGCATTAAACTTGGGCGTTGGTTTTTCGGGAGAAACGGGGTCTAATTTGAGTTTTCCGTTGGCGTCACCCAACGATCCATCTTGGGCTGTCGTCGATTGCGTCTGTAAGGCGACGCTAGCGCTCGACAAATGACGGAGGACGATGCGAAAGCGGCCCATTATTTCAAAGGTCGCGAGAGGCTCTTAGATTTGTACTCTCACTTCCTTAACGGCGTGGCTGAAGATGATATGGGCGCGAACAAAGTGAATGTTATTTACGGGCAATGTTTTCAGCACGCTGTTCTTTGTATGTTGTGCAATGAGTGTCATACTACTCTGTAATTCTAAGGTAGGACTTGAAGTAAATATATTTACTCACTAGTATGATAAAAATTAAGATTTTTCTTATTTATATAACACATTTTTATTCAATTTATTTATTCTCGCATAAATAGCGAGGTTATTATCGACTATTCTGTAAGATTACAATAAAGTTTATTCGTAGAGTTGTTAGATATTGTTTACACTTTTACATATTTTTACAATGAATAAATAGACATTACGGTTTACATTACGCCAGTGGTTGAAAATATGTCACTTCATGTTATGGTAATATTCATAGTTCATATATTAAAAGGCATTATTGCAATTTGTTGGAAACATGAATTAATTTACAGAATTTTTAATTCTGTAAATTAATTTTACTATTTGTAAATTAATTTTAATAATTTAATTTACACATTTTTTTCTTGAAGGGTGCTTGAAAGAAGTAGTGCGTGAATATTAAAGTTCTGTAAAATTGATTTTCGAGATTGGTTATACATTGAGCATTCCTGAATAATGTATATTATTGTTATTTATACATTTGTATATAGCAAATTGGGGAAGTTTTTATTTGTTAGATAAAGGTGGCTTAGGCTCGTGTGTTCTGATCTAATTCTGGTGATTGTAACGTGATTTTTACGGCACCTTTTTATTGAAGTTTGCAGGTTGTAGAAGTTCTCTATCTTGTTATGGAGACTGACATAATATATTGTTGGAGAAAATCTTATATTAAATACAATATATTGAACAGTTCAAAGAGTACAAAAGGTAAGAGCAGGAACCTTAATGTATTCGAATAAAACATTTTTCACTCTATTAAGTTAAATAATTCACCAGGCGTAGACAGTTGTGCGAACATGTTCAATTAATGTCTCAAAAGGTAAAATTTTATAATTTCCAAAACTTGTGTTTAGTCAAATTATGATAATCAAAAACAGTCAGACTTAATTTTCTTTCGACACTTTATTCAATAAGAGTAATGATGATTATTGAATATAAATAAAAATAAAAATAACATTCTTATTGTTGAAAAATACTATCAATATTTATATTAAAGATATATTATATTATTAACGATAAACATATTTGTGTTTCAGATAAACATAGTTTCGTTCTCGTTATTTGTTGTGTGATTTGCAAATGACTAAAAAACTCTTTCAAAACTTCAAAAACATTTTACCACATTACCACTACTCTCAACAAAGAACATTTCACTGCTAAAAAGTATTGTATTACTACATTCCAATACTGTACAGTGGACACCTCATTGACGTATCGAATACAGTGCGCATTTCAGCTCAACCCTGAATATAAGATAGACTTGTATTAAATATTCATTTACACTGAAGCGCGCGTTTGCCAAGTCCTTGACGCTTTCCGGCGTCAGGAAACTCAGGGGCAAAAGTGGATGGGTTTTCGTAATAACTCCCCGTAATCGTCAAGCGATCTCAGAGCTCACAGGTCGGAACGAAGAACGTCTTCAGCTTCCACCACACACTGAAGCGCTATTGAGAAATGACTTACGCAACTACGCAGCCCACAGACATATCAATTATATAAGATGTTATTTTTTTTATTTCCAGCGTGAGCCTAATTGCTTATGCGAGAAGGCTCCAGAAGTGGCGGCGGGTGTTCCTTACGCAAGGGCAGTGGGGGCAGTTTCGACGGGAGTCCGGAAGACAGTCGAAATGCGCATATCTCGCTGGGGTCGTTAATCAATAATCCGCTAACGGTTCTCTCTGTCAGTATTGATGGCCGTTCACCACTCTGAAGCAGCGTGAGTGAACGCACGGTTTGGGAGTCGTAAATGCATTTTAAGCGGAGTGTCTGTGAAACTTCACGTCGTAGGAAAAAATTAAATTAATAATTCGTTGTGTGTGGGATGCATTCTCTTATTTATTGAAATATCTTACAAGATACCTAGTCACATAATTTTCAAATGATTTTTAGAGTTTTTGAAAAAGTTTTGGGATAACATTAGGGATCGTTAGAACAAATTATATACGTTGAAATACCTTTTGAATTGCTTCCAAATTATAAAGATCAAAATTGAAATAAGTAAACAACACGACTTTGCAGAAAATACACCAATGGCGGCATCATAAGAAAACGAAACCTTATGAAACATGTAAATAAATACATATTTGAATGAAAGTACGTAAACAGATTTTCCGCAAAGTGGGAATTCATTACCCCTAAAATGACACAGTGAGACGTAAATTCGTGTAGTGGATGTTGAAATACGAGACAGATGTTAAGTCGCTACAGCTTTAAGTGATGACTGTAAACCGATGCCTTTATGCTAAAAGCTCTCTCGAGCGGACTAGCTCAATTTACGACGGTAGTTTTGTGAGTATACTGTTATTATGCTAATCATTCCAAATCAGTAGCCCATTATTATTGCTGTATCTGGGACACGACTCGTTGTTGAACAGAGTAGCTCCTTGCGGGGATTTTACTGTTATGAGGCAGGAAGCATCGGCACGTTTATCTCTCCCATTATTCGTCCATGTGTTGTATTGTAAGGCGGAAGCCATTTTGTTTTTAAATATAACATTCCCGTATCGCAGAACAAGACTCGTAGAGTAGAACTCGTAAACTGAAGCAAGAGAGAGATTTCAGAAAGTCCATTATGTAGGTGTAAACTATGGAAGGAACATTCACATTGATGCTGTTACTATTGTCTATAATCATCCATTGTTTGACTTTGGCTTCGCCAATACGTTATGATAACAATAGTATAGGATACTCAATGACCACACATCATTTCACATTGTGAAAATGAGAGTTAACAAAATAATATTTGTTTTTCTAACAATCATTCGCTGAATGACCATTGTTGTAGTTTTGTACAGTAAAGGAAAAGTCTTTATTGACTTTTAACTTCTGTAATCGTCAAAAAGATGGATGTGGCAACATTTCTTTTTGACCAAAAATTCTCACTAACTTCATAAATATATTGTTAAAAATACTATGATTAAGAAGGAAATTGGTTTCAAGATGTGTCAAATGTGAACAGTTCTGTAGCGTTTACCATCAAAATGAAACACCACCGTGTTCTCAGATTTAGAATATTTCGTAAAAAAACAACACGTAATGAGTTCCATAAGAGGAAATCTAAGCGCTATTTAGCTGTATTCCTTATGCAAATTTCGGCTCCACGCCCAACGAGACAGACACGAGAAAGGCGAACCCAAGAAATTAAATTAGTGCATACATGACCGCACGTCGGGTCCTCGACGACAACATGCATATGGGTATAATAAAAATCCTAACGGTTCGCAAAAACGAACTATGTAAGACGTGATAGAAAGTCCGCGTAGAACGAATTGCGTTACCCACTTATCAAGGTGACACGTTGCGGTGAGTCCCGTACCCACACGTCTGCTTGTTTCGCAGTCACGCTAGCAAGAAGACGGAAATTGGCATCGCGGCATTGTTATTGCGTCAATTGTGAGTATGCAAAAAAAGTATGCCTCACGATAACGACTCAATCACGCCCGAGCCCCCGAGCGCCGGGCATAAGGCATCTGCGGGTATTGGTCACAGTCGTGAGAGGATCCAGGAGTATAGTGCACAACTCCGGGAATCATAAAGAAACTAAAAGGGGCGGGTAGAAGCTGATTTTCCTGTTAACAAGGTACCTGCCTGAAAGAAGGTATGAGACAAATGAGACACCTTGCAAGAAACGTTGTACATTCCTGATGTTCGGCAAAGGATTGGGCAATGAAGGAAAGTGTCAAATTGAGACCAATTGAAAACCATAATGTAAAAGCATGGAGCATTAATGATAAGGTTAGTAAAAAGGTCTACCTTTTGATATGAATATTGCACCGTCGACCTGGGATTTTAACATAAATTACTTTTATTACCAGCTTTGATGTTTAATTAACATTGTATGTTAAAATTAACTTTACCGAAACGCAATCGGTCATTGAGAAGTATCGAGGCATCTCAAAGAGTACGACTGTAGATGCTTTCACCTAGCTAAATACAGAGTCAAAAATAAGAGACTTTAGGACTGTCTTCGCCAGCTGTTACTCCCTACTTTAAAATCGTTGTTAACTGCATTTAGTGAGAAAAAATGCAGTACTTCAGTGCTCTCTCATTTAATGTTAATTTGATATTAAGAGCACTATCTCAAGTTAAATTTAAAACAGCACTAAAAAGAGAACATTTGGGTGCATTAGGCAACACATTTTCCAGTGTCCATTGGCGAGCAGGCGAACTTCTATGAAAGAATCAAAATACATTAAACGACGTCAGCAATTCGTTAAATCAATAAGCTACACCGTAACTGTTGTAATCTTTTTAAAAAAATTAGCGAAACTAAGATTCTTCAACAATAGATAATTCAGAATAGTAAGTTTAAAGGGAAACTAAACTATGGATACTAAGGATACGTCGTACGGGTTGATAAAGGAAATAAAATGAGTACGTCTCTTTGCATCAAAACCGCAATGACCGTACTTATAATAAATGGTAACCCTCGATGTAGCCCAACCGTCAGACAGCGTTGGAAGGTGAGTGGCGCATTATGGACTGCATGCAGCCCCGGTCGGCGCGCCTGCCCCGAAATGGGATTTTCTAATAAATACATAAAGCGGCGGGCGGGCGAGGGGCGAGGGCTACGTCTTCATTGCGCGGATTAGCTTTCTGCCGCTGACGCATTCCGGCGGCTCAGGCAGCGAGCGCCGCGAGCTGACAGGCTGACGGCCGAATAATCTCTCCATCTGGAGAGCGCAGGGCGGCGTTTCAAGCGAATGCCGCCCCGTGGACTGCCCGCGCGCTCGCCCGCGCCAGCGCACCATCATTGACTGATTGATTGATTGTATTTTGCGTTTTCGGGCGCGTCATTTTATACGGTCATTATTTCCATAAGTGCAGTGCATGCTATATCCCAGAAGATGCCGGTGTTCCTCTCTGGCTGAAATGTCAGATCCAGCGCCGATCTACACGTTGGTTTTCGGGGCTTCCCCCCTGACATCTCTATCAAAAAGCACCGTCTCAACTGGGACAAGCGATAATTTATCTATTTATCCCGGCAGGTGAAGTGAATGTAAGTGTGTGTTTGTGTGTGTGTAAGAGGAGAAGATGGGTCGAGGATAAGAAAGGTGAGGAAGCGTGCCCACCGCGGTCCGTTTGTTGCTGCTTTAGCATTCGCCTGGTTTTGAGCGAAGAAATTGCGGTAACTACCCATCACAGCAAGCAGTCGCTAGAATTCTCCGGCGGGCAGCGACTGAATTTGACCCAGCTAGGTAGCAGCTAGTGATAAAAATTCGCCACTAATCCATCTCCAGGTCCTTCCAGTAAGAGAGGCTGCTGTGACAATAGCTGCTTTCCTGCGCCATCTCAGCCAACACATTGGGCTCGAGGTATGCTTTGTTGCGGAAGTACCGTTCCATTCGAGTCTGTGTGTTCTATGAGCTTAGAACTTTGCATTGGACGTCATCTGGCATTCTTGTGTTTATTATTTTAAGGTTAATGAGTATATATATTTAATTCAGCAACTGCACTTTTGCATTTTTGTTACAACTGTCATGCATCATTGGAACCATTATCATGGCAATTATTATCGACGTTGCCACCATCGGTGTCACGTTTTTTTCAATTGTTGCCTTCTAACTTAATTATTTTAGGAACGTTAGAACGCAATTTCTAAATATCTTTGTTTCACAAAATTCTTCTATTTGATTAGATCATAAATATAATTTCACGTATACGGTATCTCTCAGTCATTAATAGTTGTAATCAAACTTGAAGATAAATTAAACTGAATTTTAATTTTAGAGATAGGATTTATGATCAAACGTGAATAAAATCGTCAGCAAACAAATAGGAAAATAGATGTAGTCTCGTAATTTATTTTATTAGTCATACAAATATTAAGGTGCTTTGTTAATAACTACAATACGACTTCCGTAAACGCTTCAAGTTTCTAAGAAGCTCTTCCAAACCTTCGCACAGTCCAATCTCACCCTACATCGTTTGTATATTCTTCGCGCCCTCGCTTTCCATTCTTCGTTCATCCTTTTGTTCAGCAGTACACACAACCCTAACAACTCACATGTAACAACTATCTCTAAACCTTCTATGCAATTTTCATACGTAATAACTCTGAAGTCCTTCAGACCGCAAACGACACATCTTAGAACGCTCAACACTACATTCTCTACGCAAGAGCAATCTGCAAGACGAAGTACGACACGTCACCATGATAAAACCGCACGTAAAAAAATTCCGTCACGAAAAAACGTCGACCTCTTTGACCACGTGTGCGATGACCCAGAAAGGGTTGTGGCGTCCTCGTCACCGCGTCCTCTCACAAGCCTCTCTCGCCCTCGCGAGGTCGTGAGCTCTTCCGCCAGCTCAGATGCCTGCACTCCACGTTGCACGGCCCGCTTCTATTTATACCGTCTCTGAGAAGCAGAGTCTACGTGCAGTTGATTAATTGGAAGAGTTTCTTTAACGGCATTGTGTTCTTTGAATAAGTTGAAGAATATTATCTCGGATACTTGCCTTCACAGAGAAATCGATGAAACTTACGTGCAGACTGACAATGAAGATCAATACATACGAAAGTCTGTTTGTTTTCGTTGTTACTTGCTCAGTACCTTGAATACAACAAAATACCACAGCGCGTAAACCAATTCAGCAACATTCAATAAATTGTACAAGTAAATTGAATATCAATTGACGATTAGGATCCCTGATGTATTACCAAGAGTTTTCTCATCAGATGGAACTCATGAGTTTGCGAACATTTCCATCCGGCTCATACGATGTTTATCTGTTAATCTTTTGGTACAATTCCAACTATTTATCATGCGTGCACTATATCTCAAAATAGTAATGCATATAAATGTACTAATGCATAAAAAAAGTTGTAATGCATTGAAATATATTGCATTTTATCTCAAATATACGAGCCATTGCAAGTTGCACTGTGTCAATTTTTTACTTATTTACAAATATTCAGAGGAAGTAAATTCGAAATGCTTGAAATTATTTTTTAAACGCTGTGTGAGTTAGCTTCTGGAAGCTGTTGAAGCAATCGACAGAGTGCCCTACACCCAATACTACTTGGGAATAGGAGATCGTACCACCTCCTGAATGAGCTTTCCGTGGCTGAGAAACTGCGCCAATAAACTTCCGCGCTTTGCATACGCGGAAACCTGCCCCCCGCCCCCACCCCGGAGAGCGGCCTTCCGTCAAGTGACGAGCGGCGGGCGCGAGTCCTCAATCCGTCGCTGCTTTATTCCACTCGGGCGAACCGAGAGGCGCACTTACGAGTGCGCGCGTACGTCACAACAGGCTGTAATGAGGCTTGCTAATCATCCGTTGCGCGGAGGTCATCGTCAGACTCTCTTGAGAGGCCGTTGCGGCAACCAGTTCGCCGCCGCTCGCTCCCCGCCTCTCGCGCTCCGCCCCGCGCAGCCGCCCGCCCGCTGCCGCGGTAAGGCGCCGGTTGTGCAAGGCGGCCGTTTCCTTGATTCATTCATCCGTCGGCTGTGAGCTGCCGCCGCTCGCTCTTGTCTGCTCCGCCGCCGCCTCCACCGCCGCTTCTGCGCCGATTATCTTCGCGAGTCACCCTTTTCGAGCGGTGGCTAAAGAGCACAGAGTACTCGGAGTAAAAGCTTCGACGTAGGTGGCTCGTGATGTTTTATAGTTCAAAGTCATTTAGATGTTAACAATGAGGACACCAAATGAGTGTATGAACTCACGATCCACAGACATACTTGTATCAACAAGATTTGAATTTTTTATTGTAAAAGAAAGATTTTCCCACAAGGTATAAAGGCACTTCGTAATTTTTTATGTGGTAATACTTGTTTTGATTACTTTCCTTAATATATTTAAATAGTCATTACTAACTAAATTTAACTTATATTTTGGACAAATTAGTCAATACTTGCAGAATAATATTCATGAACACTGATAAGCAAAATGTCAAACTCTTCAACTTTTATATTTCGAATGTTTCAAAATTACTTCATAATTTAATATTTTTTAATTTAATTTTCATATTTTTACACTGAACGTACTCCCGATATAAATAGATTTTAGGAAATAAACAACCATGAATGAATTAAATAATTTTGTCGTTCTTTGTGTACATAAATAAAATGATATCAATTATATAGTCATTACCGCAAAACTGTAAGAATGGATGGTCTCTTATCAGGAAATTAATGTCATTGTTAGGCGATGAATCGTAATTATAATGAAACGAGTTTTGATATCTTGTTTCTGTAAAAATTTGAATGTTGTGAAAAGCGGATTAATTAATTTACACTTTTTTAAAGATTTATTTTCATTTATTTACATACTGTTTTCAAAGGTTTAGTTTATACCTCATCGTGGTCAGATTGTACTTTACATGACTCTGAAATTTAGAAAACAACACCACAAACGTAATTTTATAATAAAAGTATAATTTTGACTTTTTTAAAAAAAATGTATGCGTGTATGACGATTCACCCATTGTACCAAGCGCATAGCATTTACATATTAGCACTGAACATTTTTTCACTTGAATGTGAAAGTACACGTATGTAATACTAAAATCGAACATAGATTCTCCAGACGAGAAGCGTTCCTTATGCTAATCTAGCCACGTACATTCCTTTTGCATACAACTTTCAGCTGAGAGAATCAGAATACGTATTTATTTATACCCAGAACAGGGTGAAGTCCTGTCGAAGCATACATTACAAATTGAAATTAACAAAAAGAAATACAAAAATCCATAGAAAAACAAAGTCAATGAAAGATATTTAAACAAAAAATGCACAATTGAAGATAAACAATGACGAAATAATGTTTCAAACAAAAAAATTCATACACGATTAATAAAAGATAACACACCAAAAACAATAAGAACAAAATAGCGAGCAATAATAATTTCATCCCTCTTTAATAATTTTCTTTTTTTCAAACATTTTGCATTGAGAAAATGAAAAAGTGAAGTCAAAATCACACATTTTACTTAACTTATATTTGGAAAACATTCGCAAGAGTGGAGAATATTTATGTAACGAAATATTAAGTTTAGTGCGGCGTAGTAACTGACAATCCGTCAAAACTTTGACCCTAGAGCATTAATGCTCTCTTGTGATAGCAATTCACTGTGACAGCATATTAGAGGGTATTATTTATTATGATACCAGTGCCTAAGACGTACACCCACACTAGGATTCGATGAACAATTTGATGCATTTCTGACTATGAATATATGTTGTAGAAGAGGAAGCAATGGAATGGGGGGCGGGGAAACGGGAGACTCCCGAGAAAATGTCCTGTCGCAAATACGCTTTGTCCATCAGAAGCCTCACATATGTAAACCTGAATTTGAACGCAGATCCCAGCGCTGTGAGGCGACTGGTCTAGCCGCTTCCCCACAGGTCGCCCTCACCGATTCCTCATTTCCTGCGCCGCGGGGTCGCGATGGACAGGCGTTCGCGCGCGGTGGCAGCGGTGGGAAGCGATTGGCGGGTAGCGATTGGCGCGAGCGCCCGCGCGCGTGCGTGATCGTGCGCGCACATCACCGCGAGCGGGCGTGACCTGTGCGCGCCGCCCCGCCCACCTCCGCGCTCCGTTCCCGCCCTGCCGGGCAAAGACAATGGCGTACCGGGCCCTCTCGGTCCCCGCCCGTCTCCGCCCCGCATTGCAACGCCCCGCCCAGCCCCCCGCGGCGAGCGGGGAGCACGTGAAACACGACGCGGCCGCGAAGACGTGCTTCGTCGCGCCTCCTCCCGAAGGAAATGAATGCGAGCCGGATTTACGAAGCCTGGAGACGTCGACGCGCGGGTAGACAGGAAACCTATTTTATGCTTTTAGAACCGTGTGATTTTCGAAGCAACGTTTGCGCACAAGAAGGAATTAAATGCACGCTTTGGAGTGAGCAGTGCAACAAACGATGAGAGTTGGAATAATTACATCTGACAGCTAAAAGCTTTGGACCCACAGAATATTTTTGTTGGGTAAAAACCTGATCTTTTTTCATTTCGGTGCATAAATATGTGGTAAATTAAAAAAATGATCACCAGAGAGTAATCCCTAAAAATACCTGTCAGCTTTTGATATCAAAACTGACATTGTGACGCTAATCATCAAAGCTGTAGAGTAAAAAACGATATTAAGTAGTAAACAAATTATAAAATTGTGGTATTAAAGCTGCATGTAATATTCACGTGTTCTTTTTAAGAAGGGAAATTTAATAAAAATAATGAAACTAAATTCTGTTGAACATTTTTATGCAGATTCAAATATGATATAAAGACGTTCGAAACGTCTAAAGAGCGCAAATGTTAGTATGCAGTTGTAACACGGTACACAAGAAAGATTAGTTGCCGGAATTCCCGCTCTAGCAGTAATTCCCCCAGGAATGCACCTCTACGTGTCCGGCATACATTTACATCCGCGCTGGGGTACGGAGCAGCCCCGCATCCTTCAGTGAAGCCATTCGAGACATCACGCGGCAGAGGTGTCTGCTATAAACGCGAGGGAACGGAACCCTTTGCCAAAGACTGCATCACCCACAAAAAAATCTTCACAGCCTCCCTCCTGCAGCACGCGGAAGCGTGGGGGATCAAACTGCCTTCCCCTTCTATCCAAGAGGTGACGGTAACTTGAGGTCCCATTTACGAATTCGCTACCCGAGCAGAAAACCCACACGAGCGGCTGGTATCCGCCACCTCTCACACATATTCTTTTTTTGGCGCGAGAGGGGCGTCTTTGTAACAGTGTGTCTGCGCCTCGCGCGCTTCGAGTTTCGATATAATTGCTCGCATTTAGGCGAGGCGTCGCGGGGAGCTGAATTCGTTAGCGGTCGCGGCCCCGCGCAGCGCCGCGCAGGTAGATTGGGGCCGCGTTTTTGCAGGGGTGGCGGCGACTGCGCGCGTGGTCCCGGAGCTCCGCGGGGCGTCGCGCCGCGCGCAGTCTGCGCGGGCGCAGCTGGCATTGCGCGCGAAGCTCCGGCGCAGAAACGCTATCCTTCTTACCCGAGATATAATGTTGCAACGCGTAAGATATGACGTGCTCGTTCTGACTGCAGACGTGTTCCCCTGTCGTATCGTAAATGGGTGAGTGAACAAATGCGAACCCGCGGATGGAGATGGTACTCTTGAGTACATGTTGGGTTAAGAATAATGTTTTCAACGATATTCCTTCTCTATTCCTTGGACAAGCGTTAACTAGCTTTTGATATACGACCGAAGTTTTACATAAAGTATTACAAAACTTTCTCGGTAAAAGTATATTACTAAAGTTTCACCTGGTGTTCGAAGATGTTCGTGTTAAGCAGTACATTCTATCACTAATGATACATGTCAATGCAATAAAGGGAACATTAAAATGAATGCACTAATATATTAATATGTGTGTGATTGTCGAATTTTTGAGAGGTAAGGATGGCGCAATTGAAAATTGTACTCTTTCTTATTTATATCATTCGGTGAGATATAGTATATTCATTAGAACTAGATGTAATGCATATTATAAATTTACTGACCGAATTCTCAATATATTCTATCTAAAAATAATTTTATTTGAAATAGATTCCAATCATTTGTCTCTGACCTATTCGATGTTTTGAAGTGGCTCTCAAAAGTCTCTGCTGCAATCACACGTCAAGTCTTGATAATTATTGTCGTTGAAACTACCAAATTTGAATTACAGTTTAACAGAGTTTTATATTATAGTGAGTGCAAAATATAACAATAAGGCTGTATTTCCAACTCAAACGGGGAGGCCCGAGATGCTACGTCATTGCGGAGGTCAAGTCTTACGACCTAGTCGCCACAAAACGCGCACTGTCATGGACCCAGGTAAATGAACTGTTCTTTCGCAACACGGCACATGCGTCTGATTATTAATCAGTTAACAATGACTTATTGTTCTAGAGTCGAAAAGTGACAAATATGACAGAATGAAAAGAATGATTTGATATTAATTATGACTACAACATAACACTTTTTTTTGTTACACAATGACGCAAAATTAAAGATTCAGGTGTATGCTGTGATTCTTAGCAAAGCCCCAATGACGAAGTCAAATTATACTGCATGTATTTTATATACGGTACTTCCTTATGCAATTCTCATAAAAAACAAAGAGATTTGGCCATTAACGATGACAAAGTGAACTACATCACAAGAGATCTATGGAATATGAGTCTTGTACTCGTAGGTATTGTTCGTGTACGGAATTCATGTGTGCGTATTCAGACTTATGGAATGGGGGTTCTATGACCTAGTGGATAAAAAACTGAACGTGAACTGAACGTATGCAAATACGCATTTGGTAGTAAAAGTAATTTAAAAAAACTTTATGTAATCTCAAGGAAAAGGCGATAAATAGAAGGCAAATTTCAATTAAAGCAAACAAATTTCAATTAAAGCAAACAAATTTCAATTAAAGCAAACAATTTAGTTATCTTCCATACGTATACAATTTATTTTTGTACACAATCTATATTCTTATCTTCCAATTTGTCACAATGTTTGAAACATAACTTTATTTTAAAGTACACAAATTTCTGTGCGTGAAAAAAAAAATTAATAACCAACATGCCCTAATAGGATCATATAATGTTTTCCAATATTTCCTCATTAATTTTTAAAAGATTTCTGTTTGAAACGAGGAGTGTCGTGCTATTTTCAGATTTCTCAACATCAAGGAGCCTACTCGTAATTAAGACTTCTTTATTTATAGTACTCACATTTGTTTCTAAGCAAATTATGAGTGTAAGCATGTTTCATATTAAGATCTCTCTATCATAATATTATGCAACGTAGAGATAGTGAGGGGTAAATCGTTCTTTTCAAAACAATAAATTTAACTGACTTTTTTCAAAAGAATTCAAAAGAATTCAAAGGGTTTAATTCAAACTACATTATACAATCTAATTTACAATATATGATGGAAATGCTATATTGTTAGCAACGATTATATCGCACATTTTAATCGAATTCTAGATAAAGTAATTAGTTTCAAGTCTACCCGAGAGAGTCATTTTCCTACTGAAAATACAAGTAGTATATATTAAACCGCCCCTCGGGTGGCTCATGGACAACCTGTTAGCTTTCCGCGGTGCGAGCCCGGCTTCGATTTTCAGTCGAGACAAAAAAAGAGATGTAGCTTTCCATTACAATAGTAAGGTTTCTATAGTAGACGAAAAAAAAGCTCAGGCAGGCGAAGTCCGCTGGATGGGAGTACGTTATGCTCGCCACATGCCTGCCTTACCCTCAGACGTGGATAACGAATACAAACAGGGCCAAAGCCAGGAAACACCGCTAACTAGCCAAAGTCGGATTAATCCAACTCTCAAAAGAAACGTACATACATATACACATCAAATGATTGATTAGTGATTCTGGGCACATCAACAGCTAAGGTCATTAGTTCCGTAAGTATTAGTGTTTTTATTGTGTGAGATGGTGGTGATCTTCCACTGCAGGATGGCGATATCCGGCGCCGACCTACCTGTCGACTTGCGGGGGTTTCCCCAGCCAGGTTTCTCCTACCAGCGTGGCACAGCCCCATCCGAAACAAGCTCTAAACTCCTTCCCGGTCTCCCGGAATGTGTGACAGCGTAATGCACGTAAGAGTGTGTAATTAAAGGGTAGCATGGGACAAGGACTGGGAAGGAAAGATCGCGCCGTCGGGACTCGAACACTAGGACAGCGACAGTGCAGTGACATCAATTGTTGCCCTGAGCTACCTAAGCCGGTACATGTACATAATATCCAGACTTGTGGGACGTAAACTCCGAAAATGCTGTCGTTTGGGCCCCAATTTAGGTTCGCAGGAAGCTCTAACGAGGGCGAGGGCGAGGACGAGTGCGAGTGGCGGCGTCAACGAAAGTCATCGCGACCTTCACGCACCGGGGCTCTTGGCGACGCGACGTTGGGGACGCGTTGCGTGCTCACGGCTGCGCGTTCCGCTCGGCCGCGCCGCGCCGCGCGCCCACGCACTTCCGCACGGGGCAGGCGCCGCGGCGGCGGCAGCGGTGGCGGCGGCCACGGCCGGGAGACGCCCACGCCCGCTGCGCGACGCGCGCCACAAGAAAGAGCGCGCTCTGTTCGAACGATAGAGCTTAGAATTACTGTATTCGCTCCGCCACGACCTGCTAACAACAACCTTTGAGATGTAGCGTGTTTTCTTTTTCTTTATTCCTTTCTTATTTAGTCATTGTTCTGAAAATTGAAATTGGTCACTATGACACTACATTTTTCCTGCGATATTTACCTTGCGTTGCGATGTTTTCGTTTACCCTTTTTTATTGGTTCTATGTATCGTTTCCTCTCTGGGCTTGAATTAATGGACACCAGTACAAAACATTACTCAGTTTCTGCACGCAAAAATAGAAATTCAAATTGATTTTCTTGCATCATAATCTGTTAGATACACCCACGGATTTGGTATTTTGTTGACGGTGACATGACTGAAGATGAAGATTAATTAGCTATACAGGAGTCAGTTTCTCCTTGACTGTGGATATTGTGTAATGATACAGTGAATGTCAGTAGAGAAAGTTCTACACAGGAGAGGAAGTCTGAGGCAAAAAAGAGAAAAAAAGTCGCGAAGAATCCTTCAAACTTCGCTGTTCTGGCGAGTAGCAGCCCGTGGAAATATGAATTTTTGGCTGCTAATCTACACATTTTTAAAACTTATACCTCGTGCTACTTCAAAGGAGATTGAATAAAAAATCTACATATGAAGATGTTTTGGATGTTAGGATTTATATCCTCATTAACTACGCACGATTGTAAGGAACATTCAATTTAAAAACTTTAAAACATGACCTCACTACCGGTAATATTTTGTACGTAACACCATCAATAACATAATCTAATTTACTTTCCGGACTTAAATTCTTGTTGCACATCAATTCCGCCTGTGTGCAATAAATCTGTGTACACCAGCCAATACTGACTCAATTAAATCGCCGGACATTTCCCTCCCTTGTGCCTCCTTAATTAGTATTCCTATATGGAAATTAAGTCCAAACATTTTGAAAAGCGCCATAACACGGCCGCCCGACAAATCAATTCCAGGATAATTAAAGCAACCGGGGCGACGGCGACAGGCTCATTCGTCAGTGCGTGGCTCAATCTGAGACGACGGCCGAGCCATTAGCATGAGAAAGCGGCGAGTCGGCCGCCGGCAGGCCCGGGGCCTCTGCCACTCGCGCGTTCGTCACGCGGCCGCTCGGGGTGACATCGGGCGACGACTCCATCAGCGCCGCCGCGTGGGGCACCTGCCGCCCCGGCCGCGGGGGAGACTTCAACGCGCGGGTCGCCGAGAAACCCTCGCCCCAGAACGACTAGCACTTCCAAAGATTCCAATCAATAGCAATAAGTATCTGCCGTTCAAGTAGTCATTTCTTTGAATTTGAAATTATAACAATACAATAATATAAATAATATTTATGTATTTTTCAAAATATTCCGTCATCTTCAGACGGGCTGTCGGAGAATTCATTGCCGGGAAAGACGAGGAACCGTCCCAAATTGTGATTGCCAAGAAAGTATCAACTGTATAACGATCGAATAGATCAAGTTTGTGGGGTGGCAAAAAATTGAAAAGCGCTCATTCGTATTTAAGTGGGTAACGTGGGTATTTAAGTGGTAATATTTGATTAGAGATTCATCCTTATACATAAACACACTATTAGAATATATCAATGTGACAATACATTTAACGAATACATACGATTTTGTCTTCGAGTCGATCGACCTTCAGTTTTATTCGACACAATGGAATGCAGTTTTGTTATATCACCTCTAATTTGTAAATACAATAAGCAACAAATTGCTAATGGCGTTTTATTAATGCCACAAACAATTTGTCAAAAGCTATAAATAAATTAGTTATTTGAAGTGAATTATGAACCACAATACACTACAGGGAGACTGCTCTTAGATGACTAATCGATATTCCAGCGGCGTAACATGTAAGCGAATACACGGACAATCCGTTATGATATAAGAAACGGCCTTGTCCATTGACAAGGGACCGTTGCTCAACCGGATGCTTTTTGTGGCCCAAATATTTGATTAGAGATTCATCCTTATACATAAACACACTATTAGAATATATCAATGTGACAATGGTAACATAAAATTTATTTTTATATAAATGAATTTGAACCCAGTGGTACATTTGCCCCAAAACTAATTTAGTTGAATTCCTAAGTTAGATATTTGTATATGAAGTAAACTGCTCTTTGAATGCTGTAGATAATATTAACAATGTTTGATTAGTACGAAATATAGTTTGTACTCCTGAGGTTATGTATCGAAAAGAGCTACAAAACAATTATCTAAATACCAACAAATTGGTGATAATTTGCAATGTCGAAGATCAACAAATTATGTGCAAAGATCTCTGATTGTAATTTGAAGAAGATTGTAAATTAATTGGAATAACGTTACGCGATACTTTTCATAAAACTGAACATAAAGAGTTGAGTTGAGATGTTTTACTATACGCTCCGAACACGTAGGCTTCCGCGGCTCGAGTCCATTACTTCTAGGCTGTCCGGGTGACGCCGCGTCGTTGGCAGATAGGCCGACGTTTCGCCTGTCATGTCGCAAGCTTCTTCAGGGTACTGAGGACTCTGAGTACCCTGAAGAAGCCTGCGACATGACAGGCGAAACGTCGGCCTATCTGCCAACGACGCGGCGTCACCCGGACAGCCTAGAAGTAATATACCCTCCGTAGCCAAGTTCATATCTCAGTTTTCCCATGTGAAGAGGATTTTTCAATGTTCTCGTAATTATTTCCCGTCCTTAGCTCATTCCGACAGTATGCTTTCTACTGATTACAACACCCACCATTCATCGTATGAAGTAAACTTAATTGCAGATATATCTATTGAATTAAATAACCCTGGAGGTTCAATTAAAGGAACTTCAAAGTCATATTAGTTTGCAGAGTAAGCAAACTTACAACTTCGCTTGGACGTGGTAATGTAAGCGATGCTCATTTCTGAACGAAGGAGAGTGAGAATGCTGTTATCTTACGTTCTATCGTGCGTTGTTGATAGTGGTGATTTGCCTTTGCCTTTTACAGTATGGAGCATCTGGCGGTGACGCTACATCCACAATGTGAAAAAAGCCACGCCTTCCGTGGGATTCGAAACCTCATCCTTCGATTCGGAGTTGCTGGTGCAAGATTTTGTGACACGGATGTCCGTAAACCAGTGCATGCCCGGAGAAAATTTGTGTTAAGGTTACCAACTCGCCGTATGCGGCCTCCCGCGAATGAATTGCGCTGAGCTCTTTGCACACAACCACATCAGGTTCAGGATGTCAGGAAAGCAGATTGATGCTCAGGAAGCCCCTGGCACAACGTCAGTTTTAAAGTTCAGTCCATGAGACCACGCCCCCGCCCACACCTGCCCGCCGCCCACCTTACAGCCCACCTCTTGCAACGTACCTCATGCAGCCTACCTTTGGAAGCCCTTGCAGCTCATCTCTTGCAGCACTTACAGCTCATCGCTTGCAACCCTTGCAGCTCATCGCTTGCAAACCCTTGCAACCCATCTCTTGCAGTCCTTGTAGTTCACCTCTTGCAAACCTTGCAGCCCACAACTTCCACCCCTTGCAGCTCACCTGTTGCAACCCATGCAGCCCACCTCTAGCAGCTCCTTATCTCGCCGCGCTTTTCCCCACATCTAGAACCCGCGCCGCCCGCAATCCGACGCGATCGGCCTGACGCCCCGAGTCGTTCCGACGTTCCCGCCGCGCCCCACCCTGCCGCCCGCCGAGCGCCTTCCGCCGCCCAACGCCTAGCGCCCTCAGCCGGGAATTCGCGCTCGCTTCCGGCGCGAGCCATGTTTAATGCATGGGTAACTGGTCCCTCACGGCCATCGTAGCTGCCGAAACGCTTCCCGGCGCAGCCTTTAACATCGCCAAAGAAGAGGATGTTCGGAATTTTCGTGAAATTGAAGCGCGGTCGCGGCTTCCGGCATGTTATACCTGAGCCAGAGCGGTAACCTGATCAGCGGACTGCGCGCTCGCTACGAACGGGGATTTTAATGCCGGAAGCTCCCGCTTCGAAGCTTTTTGCGCATCTTCTGCCTGACTTTTAAGACGATTTCAATTACCATTCCAATCATCGTGTATTGATCAGAATATTTCACTTTCGTAGGTTGGTAAGCTAAGAACTCCAGTGTGATATTAAGTATATTTATTTCAATGAGCACAATATTTCATTAAAGTTCAGTAAACATACGCTCTTCTCTGGTTTACAACATATATAAATGTACAAAAATCTACAGAAATGCCTCATTTATAGTTCTTACGAGTACCCCAAGACTTAGATGTATATATTATTCCTTTGTTTGCATGTTGCAATATCTGTAAGATATTGCATGTTGCAGTATCTTACATAACATACAAAAACTTACATTCGAAAACCGTTATCGCTAATGCAGAAATATGATGAATAAACGAGACCCGCTTTGATAAAAATACTCTTAATAATACACTTGTTAAATTTAGGCTTCACTTAAAATTATAAGCTTTTGTTCATAACTGGATGTATATTTTACCAAGCGACAGTACGACTTCTGAACTTGTTTACAAGGGAAATGTCGAGACTGGCTATACCATTAAAAAAGTGAAGTCAAATATACAAAAATTGGTATCACAATTTTATCCTAAATTTTACAAAATGTTAAAATTAATTCTCACTTAAGTTTGGACATAAAACATTTTTAATCTCTAAACTTTTATTAGGTGATTTTGTTTTAATCATTTCTCTTGGAATAAGTAAGAGCAGCATTACAACTCCTATACGAAACTCTTACTTGTTTACCTCAACCTTTTCACAGAGAACTGTGTTGAGCTAATAACTCATTTCATAAATCCTTCCTGGATTTAGAGGGCGTACGCATTTTGCGCCTGTTTCCGGTTGCGCTCCGTGTGCGCAAAGATTTCTGCATCTGATGCAAATGTGCATGCAGACTGCTGAGCAAAGCTCTCGCAGAAAAGTCAGGTGCAGATATTATCTCGCTACTTTTTGAATTCATGCCTGGCATACTGTGGGCTGCAGTGATATCTTAATAATCTTACACATAACTTTTCTAAGAGCAGATATAATGGGCCCAGATGAAAAATAATCTAGATACGTATATGCTAAAGTAGCAGATGTCCTTTGCGAGGATATATTTATTATTTTTATTTTAAAATTGTGAAAGTACATAAAATTTACTTACCTTCAGAATTAAAATTCATTAAAATTCAGAATTTAACGTGCCCCAGACTATTTTTGTTTGTTATCATACATGCATTATATCACTACCAAACGCTTATTTCTTGGAATTTAAGATTAATATTCTCTAAAATAAACTCAGTTTTATGCATTGTCACTTGACAGTCACCGATACTACCTATTAATAACGGATCCATCATATTCTCGACGTTGTAAAATAATCAGACCTACTGCATCAGAATAACTTGTCACTTCACAAGCAGCAATCACCCTTTGCGATAAGAATATCTCTTGCATAGAAACGAACAATAACATGAACATAATGACCGAGAGAGTTCCGCGTTGATGTTTAATGCATTTCTAACTGGACCTGCAGCTCTGACGGCGTCGGAGCCGGGGCGTGGCGCCCATGACAACGACCGCACTGCGTCGAGTCGCGTCGCGTCGCCGCGGGATCCCCTTCGCCGCATCAACCAATCGTTGCTCCATCCTCAGTCGTTCCGCCTGCACCACCAAGATACATGTTTCAAAGAGTGAGTGTGTTTATGTGTGTCTCTCTCCCTCTCTCTTTCTCTCTTTCACACACTATGCCGCCCCCTTCTGCGCGACTTTGCATCGTCCAGCTTTGCCTTGCGTCACCCAATAGTTCTTCACTGTTACTACCATTATCTGCGTTTCCCAACTATTCCCTGCGTACCTCAACCATTCCCTGCCTTGTAAACATTCCCTACGTTGCCTAACTGTTCCAAGGGTCCCCTAAAACACCCCGCTTAGCCCCACCATTCCTCGCGTCACCCAACCACTCTATTTCCCACATTGTTCACCCATTCTCTGCATTGCCAAACCATTCTCCGCGACGTCCAACATTTCCCCGCGTCACGAAAGCGTTACTCGTCTTGCCCAACCATTCCCCGCGTCTCCCAACCATTCCCCGCATCGCCCCGCTTCACCCCGCGCCGCCCAATGACCATCGTCCCTCCACATGGCCCCCGCACCGCCGTCCATCGCCGTCGACCGCCGTCCACCGGCGCGCGGGGCGATGCCTATCTCGGAGTAAGAGTCGGGCCGGAGCGCTCGCGCCGTCCTCCGCTTGTCGCGGCGACGTCGGCTCCCGCGGGCGACAACCCAGCGAAGCGCGCGGCGCCGGTAATTAAGCCGCGGGCGCCTGAAACGAAAAGCGTGTTCCGAGCGCCGGCGGCGGCCGCCTCGAGGACGGCGCGGCCGAGCGGCGCCTCTGGCGCTTCCTGTGGGCGCCCGTGGCTGCCGTCGGAGCGCAGCCTCTCGCCAAGCCCCTGCCCTCCGAACACAGGTAATTAGAACCGGGAAGACGGGGAATGTAATGGACCTCTCGTGGCGGCCATTGCACGAGAGAAGAACAGTTAGATTTTCAGCTAATTTTCGATTATCAACAACGTCCGATGATGTTAGCCGGAAGGGGCAGAAAAAATTCAACAGGGCCATTCACCCATCGATGAGTTTTTAAATTTAATGTTCCTTCAGGCAGAAGATGATATTTAGTGAGATAGAATACTAGCAATTTATCTCTTTAGTTGTAAATACACACAACAAAAACTCTCTTTTAAACAAGAATAATTATAGTTCTGCCCAACATCGTTGTGTCTACCTACAGATCTCGTAAATTCTCTATTTTCAAGTACTAACGTATGTAAATATCTGCGTCAGTACAAAGGAATCAATGGGAAATTTACGCAACAAGCAATAAACCAAACTGAAAAATAAAACTAAATTAAGAATGTAAAAGAGTAGGTTAAGAAGAAGAAAAAGGAGAGGAGGAAGAAAGATACTGTGGTGAGATAAGATGAAGAAACGAGTGTCGTTTTGTGTTTTCGTTTCGATCCACGAATTACAGCACTGCAAACACAAGCCCGGCGGCTGCTCTCCGTGGCTGCGCCGCGCATCGAATTTACCGAGCAGCAGAGCAAACACACGTCTCGCGGACGCCTCAGGTCAAACAGCACTCGGAGATTAGAGGAGCGCGACAGAGGGTGAAGATGGCCAGTTAAAAAGAAACAATCAATAAGGTTCTAATACTTGAAACAGAAGAATGGATAAAATAGAAACCAGGTGACGGCTGAGGAGGAGACGGAATTGAAGAGGATAATGAGGAATAAAAATGCCAAATATGAGAAAAAAGTTGAAAAGAAAACGAGAAAGGAAATAATTATAAAAATTATTATAAACTGAAAAACCATAAAAAGCAGAAGACAGAGAAGAAGAAGAATCGGGTAAAGAGAAAGGAAAACAAGAATAATAAAAATAGTAATCGAACGCGATGATGAAAGACACTAGGATTCGATTCGATTCTAATATTACAGCATCACAAACACAAGTGCGTCACGGCTCGATGGGCGGAGTCGCGACGCAAACACGCTGCATTTTCTCA
>BOPP01000196.1:1772539-1808538 GCA_017312745.1 Gryllus bimaculatus | reverse complement strand
GAGAACGGTGGCGAATGATTGATTAGTGCCGTTATGGGCGCGTCACTGCTAAGACCATTAGTCCTGTACGTCTATTGCGGGGAAGGGTGCGGTGAGTTGGCGCCTCCGTTTGGATGGTGAGATTCAGGCGCCGACCTAGCCGTCGGCTTGGCGGTGTGCTCCCCTAACCAGGTATCTCCCACCAGCTTGGCACCACCTCAGACTGGACAAAGCTCAAAGCTGCCGACTTGTCTCTTAACTTATGTGGAGGTATACAGAATATTTGGCAAGTGCTGGTTTGCTAAGTACGGGAAGAGACGTGACAAAGAAGAGGAAAGGAAAACGCCCGCGGTCCGTGGCCTGTTTTGTTTCAGGTACTGCTTCTGGCATTCGAACTGGAGTTGATCTGAGAAACACGAAAAAAAACTGCGGTCAGAACAGCCGGCTAGAATTATTCTCCAAAACAGCAGCTGAATTCGGACCTTTGCTAATAGCTAGAAACGAAAACTCTGCCCCTGACGGGACTTAATTTCTCCAGGACCTACCGGTCAGAAAACACTGCAGTGATTAACAACCGACTGCAGGGTTACAAGTATTTGTTAAAAAAGTATTAGGCTTAAGCGCAGGTTAGAAATTGTGAGCATAATAATAATGGCTTGGAGATGAGGAAAAACAATGGGGAAATAGAAAGTATATTAAATATTTTAAACTAATTCACAAATTATTGAACATTTCTATTTTCATCCCCTTGTTCAACGTTTGAACCAAAAAAACTCTGATATAAATTCATTTTCAACTGTTTCGTTTGTGATTCGGTAGGTCACCAAAGTAGATCGATAACCCACGGTTTCTTGCAAGAAATGCTTCACTAAAACACTTATGAAAAAGTTTACTGAATAGTTAAAATACATTTTTTCTGAAGGTGATTGGCGTGATGTTGAATAAATAATTATTACAAAAATGATATTTCATCTTTGTTTATTCAGTACGTGTCTCATTAAAACGCATCCTATAATATCTTCTCCAATTTCGCTTCCATGCTTCCAACATGCTCCTGCTCAGATGATTTCAGAGGGCGATGGTGGAAGAGGCAGCAGTGCAGCCGCCAGCCGAGTCAGGAGCTAAAAAAGATGATGAGTTGCAGCGAAAGGGACAGGGCCTGAATGACCACGCGCCACATGGTGCAAAAGTATTTCTGGATTGGTGTTTAATGCTTGAGATGAAAACATTAGGAAGAATGAAACACTATGCCTAGAAGAATGAGACAAGAAAAAAAAAGCTTGAATAATCCAAAAGAAATGGACCAAATCCGGAAAATCGTACTCACTGTGACATTATAGTAAGTGTCAAAATAATTATGTAAAATTTCTTCATTGTGTAAGCGCGTTACATCCCACACCCACACATAAAGTGTGTAGGGCAGGGAAACAGGAGTTGGGAGAGACCTTAGAGTGGCTTGAATGGCCACATCCGCCAGGCCGGGTTAGAGAACATTAGCGGCCGGCGTTTGGATTGACGGCGACCGCGCGGGGCACGGAGCCAGCCTTCAAGCGCCGCAGCAAGGGTTGCACTCCTCGCGCCAGAGACGGCGCCGCCAGCAAAAAAGAGAAACCGCCACGGGAGGGAGGGAGGGGCGAGAGGAGGGCGTTGTGTGGGGAGGAGGCCGAAGGCCGCAAAGGCGAGGTGACGATCGGAGGCTGGGCGGGCGGCGTGGGGGGGGGCGAGAGGAGCGGTGTGGGAGCGGCGCGAGGCGGCCGGGGGTAGGCGTCGGTGGCAGCGCGAGGGGGCCGACACGGGGGCGGCGGGGCGGCCCTGCGTGGGTAGCGCGGAGGAGGTGGAGGGGTGGCGCGGCGCAGTGGGCGGAGGGACGAGGGCGACTCGTCGCTGCGTGGACGAGAGCGGAGGCGGGGCGGCCAAGTGCTGAAGGAGATAGGCCAGCCCGGCTGGCCGGAGAGAGATGCAATGTCGGAGGTGACGTAGTGCGCCACGGACCGATTGCAGCGCGACTCATGGCTGCTCTCGCCGAGACAATGCGATGGCCGGTGATTGTCGGAACAGAGTGCCGGCTGGTATCTGGAATTGACAGGCGCAGGCGATGGCGTGTGAAGGCCGGCGAGATGAGGGCGGCGATAGCGCAATGACGGCGATTGATACTTTTCAAGAATCCATGCGATCGGAGGAACAGTGCATCGGTGCAGAATTACGGCCAGTGGATTTGTGAGGTGTAGACAGAAGAATAGCAGCTTGTGAAAATATCATTTTTGTGTTACAGCAGAATGCAGTGTTTAAAACCAATGAAAATTAAGTGTGATTGGAGTGGAAGAGGCCTTAATGTAATTTTATATTATCATTTAAAATTCACTGTTTCAATTACTTGAGGAAGAATTAGGAAGCATATATCAATAATTCTGAATGTAGTTAATACCCAAAATAAATTTTATTATTTCCAAAACAATCGAATTGCAATATAAAAATGTTGAAAATTGATACAACGTCCAAGATTAATTTTATGTTTTCAAAATTGCCGAGCAGACAATTGTAATTTTACAAAATATTATTAGGTTTCCGATATGATCTTAAATATGCTGACTAACTGCGAGTGTAAGTTAAAGATTATCTTTGATTTACTTTCAGGAACAGAAATCGCAGTTAGGAGGATTCGGTAGAAGTGAACTGTGAGCGGAGACATAGAAAGAAAACAAACGCACAACAGACGAAGCTGCCAGCGAGAAGGGGCAGTGGAGGTGAAAATAGCCAGCGGCGGCGCGGCGCCGTTGGCGGGACGAGCATGATGGCAGCATTTAAGGCGTCGTGCTGATAGCGCGGAGTTGAAGAAATACAAGGGGTGGGTTGAGATGGTTGTGGCAGTGATTTTTCTGGCGGAAAATTGTGTAATGGGACGGCGGCCGCGTTAATGTTCGAAGTGTGTTGATGTGACAGCGGGCGGTGATTCGGTTGGAATGGGTGATTGTTGATGGCGTAACTAGGCGGATGGGTGATTTAGCGGATGGGTGATGTTAACGGATCGGTGATGCGGCGGGGTCGGCGGGACGCAGTGGGGCGGTTGACGCGGCGGGGCGGTGATGGGGCGGCGGCGCTGACGCGGCGGCGGCGATGAGGCGGCGGGCGCGTGGACGCGGCGGGGCGGTTGACCGCGGCGGGGCGGTGACGCGGCGGGCGTTTGACGCGGAGGGGCCGGTGACGGCGGCGGGTTCGGTGACGCGGCGGGGCGGTGACGCGGCTGGGCCAGGCGGTGACGTTGGCGGGGTGTGACGCGGCGGGGCGGTGTCGCGGCGGGCCGGAATGTCGGAAGTGTGCCGGGGCAGCGGAGTGGGGCTGAGGTGAAGTGGTGAGTGGGTGTGGCGGCAGCGAGGGGCGCGGGGGCGGCGCCGGACATTCGCGCTGTCTCTGCCGTCGGAGTCTCCCTCGCGCTGGTGCACTTTCTCTTCCGGCTATCGAGCCGACGGATGTGGGGTGGGGTGGGCTGCCGTTACTTTGCTACTGTCGCATTGGAACAAGGAGAAGCAATATAGGACAACGAAGATGTGTTCTTCAATATGTTATATCCATATTATTGTATCTGAAGAGTTTCTCTTCGTTTTCTAGCTTGATGTAAACTGTATATTTAAACGTTATACGGCAGTTAAATACGAGTAAATACTCTTATTTCGTATATCTAGCTAATTTGATTGTAGTAATTATTATCACTTTAAACAGCGTATCTGAACGTGTCTCGTAATTTATATTATTCACTTTCCCAAATACGAAAAAAACATAATGATTAAATTTATTGATAATTAAATCTCGTTGCATCTTACGTTGTTGCACCTTAAGTTGTATTGAATTCCACTACAAGCAACTGGAAAATGCACTCTTGGCTAAATCAAACTCGTAAGTCTCTCAAAGTCCTTGCGTTTCCGTGATAAATAAATTACGCAAAGAATAAATAGTAACTGAATTACCGAGGTTGAATTACGACTTTGTTTTTAAGGCGACAATATCAACGAGGTGGAATAATATTACGTATTACTCCCAGTACCTGCACCACAGTGTTGACAGTTCTTCGTAAGTGTTGCGTCTGTTCTTCGCAAGTGTGTTTGTTTGTTTCACAGAATGCGCGGCAGCGTGCATGCGGGAGCATCTAACCGCCCTCCGGTGCGGGCTGCGTGCGGTTGTAAACATGTCCCACGTGCTCCGCTGTCACGTGGTGCAGGCAGTGGGAGAACCAGCGAGACTGGTCGTTGTTGTTTGCTCTGCGAAGGAAGAAGCGAGAGACAATGTTTGCGCACTCTTTTGTGACATCAGAGGTTACACGGTGAACGTAACAAATGTCATAATAGTTTAGTTCATGGGCCTGGAATTGTAGGGCAACTGAACAAACATATTGCCTCATAGAAAGGAGCGTGTTTCAGCATAGGAATCATTGCTTCTGGATGGACTCATCGCTCCTACACCGTACACCCCATCCCCAGAAGATCCCCAGAGGAAAACGAAAGGTTATCATAGACGGTTAATTGTGATGGATTTTTACTTTTTCATATGCTTGAGATCATTTAGTATAATCATACCTCAATAATCACAGCTTTCGTATTAGAAAAATGTTTTAAGTATGAATTGGGTTTAAAAATTGCAATTACCACAAAAGTAAAAACAGATTTAGCTTGTATGTGATCCTACGTTAGTATATCGGATATATAAGCCAAGAAAACATGCAAAAATAACGAATTATTCATGAGTGGTATTATGCACGAAATGTCATTTTCTGAATGTTAATAATGAAAGATATTCCATCCACAAAAACTGATTTGATGTTGCGTGTCCAAGCAAATAAACGCCGAAAAGAGATTAATCATTCAGAAATAAATAAAAAGTGTCGTATCAGTTATATCATAACATAATAATTTTGACACCACAGCAAAACCACACCTTCAACCAGTTATCTGATTATTCAGAAAGGTCACACTCGCTGATCGATTGATATGACAAGTACAAAATGACATTAAATATCTAAGGCGATGGCAGTTGTCGATAAGAGTGTTGTTTTGTTTTTGCAACTAAAGAACATAAAAAAATAGTTAAGAAAAGTGCTTCTGCAGAGCATTGCATTTACCTAATCTTTCGCTTCATGTTATGTAACGCCAAACACTGAAGATTGAAGTTACTGAATGCATTGTAAATAAAAGAAAAATACGTACTTAATGTATAAATAGTTCACCATTTATTTCAAAATTGTTTCATAATGTGGTAGAGGAATAAATTAATGTAAATATTTCCTCAAGTGAATTGTAGAGTAAATTTCCTCTCAGCAAAAACGAATACGCTTGCTAGTTCCGTTAGTGTTGACTCGTGTTTGCATACAACGGATCTTTACAACCAAATGTATTCGCACTGAGTTCACAGACAGTGGCATTCACTACATTGCACAGAGAACATTTAGTGAAGGTGATGCGCAATGAGAATCAAACACGTCCACAAACTGATCTGAAATTGTAGCAGGCGTCACTGCCTTTACGTGTGGGAGGATTGTGGGAAAATAAACCAAAAAGAAAACATTACATTGACAAATAAAGATACTATAATATTTGCTGAACTTGTCTATAAACTATTTTGAATTGATTGAATCAAGTCAAGAAACATGATTGAAAATGGAATATTTTCAATATCAAGTTCATATCACATCCATTTCATAGAGGGAAAACTTTTGTCGCAAAATAAATAATTCCATTGAGATCAAGTAGTTATTTATGTACCAAAGGCGTTAAAAGAGCTCTAATGATCGAGCGGCAATCGAACGTCCTTGGGCTAAAGGTCTTAGGGAATTTTGTCGCCGCTCGATCATTAAAACTGTCATCAGAACCTGTGGTACATACGTACTTTTAATTTTTACACCTTACAATTAAAATTTTATTTATTTAGTTACAATTAAAAATTACTTATTAACTATTACTAATTAACTACATGTTAAATTGAATCGGTTTCTCTTCTATATTTCTCTCCTATAATTTCATTTCATAATTTCCTCCATACGAAAACTTTTATCATCATTTCTGATTTCATATTCCCCTCGAAATACGATCCTCTCGATCAAGGTACGTTATACAGTGTATATCGAGCTCCGTAAAGAAGGCTATGTGTTAACATAACAAGCGTGAACAATAACAAGCCATAACGTATCAGTAAAAGATGAACAGATTTTTGCTTCAAAATGACAATTTTTGAGCTGCGCGACTTCCCTTGCTCATCGATGCCGATTTGTCCTTCAAGGCATCCGCTGCATCTCCTCTTCCTCGACTATTGGCGCAGCCCGATGCCCAACACAGGCGGCACAGTTACCCAGAGGCCACTTCTCGGCGCGGCTCTCGGCCACTCGGCGCAAGAGGGGCTTCTTCTGCGGCGCGGGCATCCCCCCCCCGCCCCGTCCTCCCCTTGCCCCGCGCCGCAACACCCAGCCTCTCTTCGCCCGCACCGTCCCCAACCACCCACCGCCCGCCCCGCCGCTCCGCCCCGCCCGCCGCCCGCCCCGCCCCGCCCGCCTCCCCACACCGTCCGCACGCGTGCCGCTCGCCCCCCCCGCCGCCCGCCCGCCGCGCACGGACACGGCACCGCGGGCACGGACCTGCTGAGTCACGCGCGCTGCACGCAGCCTTGTTTGGCCGGCGGAGCTGGGTAAACAGAGAAAAGCCCCTCCCGGCCCGACGCCGCGCGAGAGCCGCAAGACCACGAGAGGTCTGCGGCGCCGGTGAGCAGGGACCGACGAGGCTGCGCGACTTCGCGGAAGGAAATAGAGGCGCCGCGGTAGAAACGAAGTCGATAGGGGATTTTCGTGCATTGGGTTCTCGTCTAGTTTCTCTCACGCTCCAAGTAATAACTTAATTAAATAGAGCATACCTATAGATGGAAACAATGTATGTAAATATGTACTTTATGTAACAAATAGCCGAGAAGCCTTAATAATCAATGTCGCTATCCGGGTGAATGTCGCGACTCCAAAGTTTAATCCATAGGTCACATGCGCTTTTGTTATCTGTGAATGTTAGTTGTACTTAGAAAAGTAAATAAAGTAGGCATAACGTGTTAAGGTTCTTATTTATTGTTATGAACTTTTTCTAAGAATTCTATAAGATCTATAACTTTTATTATATTTTAATATATCCTTACACAATTCCATTTTTTGTTCTTTTCACAGAAAATCAAATTAATAGACAATATAGAACAGCAACTTCATGACTTGGGCGCATTTGTGCTTATCCACATGTGCCTACATTTCATGGCTCACCTTGGGCACTAGCGAACGCCGCTGTGAGCATCCCGCAGTAATCTCTGTGAAAGGGCTCCATCCACTCTCACGCGAAGCTTGCACGCCCGATTTGCGCGCGGTTGAAATATGTCATCGGCGTATTTGTTCAGAAGATATTCCTCTGTCCTTGCAGCATTGCTTGAAGTGCAATAACAGGCTCCTTGCAAGTCACATTTAGTCGACAGGTATCGAAACTAGAGATAAATTCAATCAAGTTTTAGCAATGACAAAAAGGCCAAAATTGTTCTAGAAGACACAACTTGTATTATCTCTTAATTTGTTTTTCGTAAAACAAGGAGATACATTTCATTTACTTCTAAAGGATGTAATAAAATGAAAATATAAAGCATAAACGCGCGATTTCTACGTTTGTTGAATTCTTCAACCGACATTGACTTCGAACTTGTGCATGAAGTCAAGAAACCACATATAAAACATATTCTCAATAAGTAAATGTTTCTAAAATGCTCATAGTGTTAGTATCTCCTATATATGCTTCAGACTTCACTATGCCGCCACTGCGGGTCGTAGCGGTATTGAAACGAAAGTGAAAATTGTCGTATTTCACGTCACGTAATCATTCTGTTCAGAATTATCACGTAATATAATACAAAAATATCAAGTAACTTTCAACGATTTTTTCTATGTGTGATACAAAGAAAGTTAATGCAAATAAAGAACATCTAAGATATCTGACTTTATTTGTCTTGTGTCATTTGAAGAAACGACCATTTGCACAAATTGACTTGACCCAGCTCCTATTCGATGCGGCACTGCAAGTCCCTCACCGCCCTCCTCAGCTGTCGCCATCGCGTCCGCCGTCGCCGCCGCCCTCTCCAGAGCGACGTCGCCGGGGTCACGGGCGGCGCCCCCCGTCCCAGACGCGCCTCGACGGCGGGAGTAACGACACGTAAAGACTCCCGCTCCTCCTCCTTCCCTCTCCTCCACACGGCGCCTCAGCCTTTTTCAATGGACCCGCCTCCCCTCCTCTGGCGTCTGCGGCGGCGAAAGTGGAGCCAGCGGCAGACGCACTGCGGCAGGCGCGCGCCGCGGCGCGTGAGAACGCGTTGTTGCGTCGTTACGCTTTCAGAGGCGGGCGCGTTGCGCCGCCCGGGCCGGGCCGGGGAGTGTTGCGGCGCGCGCGAGAGTAAACGCAGCCGCACGAAAAGCGAGTTGGCGACGGCGGAGGTGGCGGTGGATGGAGGCTGGAGGAAACGGCAGAGAGGCGTGCAGGATGAGTGAAGGAGGAGGAGCAATGGTGGTGGTGGATAGGTGATGGTCGGTAGTAGTCGCGGTGTTGATGGCGGAGGTTGTGGCGGTCCGAGTGACGGTGAAGGAAACGGGGTGATGAGGAGACGGGGTGATAGTGATGCGGTGGGGTGGATTGCGGCGGACGTGGCGAGGATGGTAACGGGCGACGTGTCGGGGAACAGTGACAGAGGCAGCGGTGATGGCAGTAGCTCTCGATTGCTTGCTTGATTAAATTCCGGTTGCGTCATCTTTTAAGGGTCTTACAAATCCCGTATGTATAGTGCATGTTTTATCGCGGGAGGAGGCGGTGATCAATCCCCCTGGATGGCTAGATTTCCGCCAACCTTCCTGTTTACATATGGGGCTTTTCCCCGACATCGTACCCCCGCCGGGACAAGCTGTAACCTCTCGACTGGTCTCCCGACATGTGTGGTAGTGTAGTACATATAAATGCGAGTGTAAGTAACGGGTGACGATAGCACAAGGAAGAGGAAGGAAAGATTCCGAACGGTCCGTGACCCGTTCGATAGGATATTGTTCCAGCATACACCTGGTGTAGATTGAAGGAAACACGGTAAACTACCGATCAGAGCTGCCGGTCGCTACAATTCTCCTCCATCCTGCCGATGAAGTCGAAGTTATTGTCGAAAATCTTGTTAACGTCAGGACTCGAACCCAAGGACCTCCGTGTTAGAGCTCTACCGTTCATGTCCCGAGCCAGCTAAGACGGTGGGGGGGGGATAGTGGCAGCGGCGGCGGGCAGAGGCGCTCCGTTGTAACGTGCGCGAAGAGACTGCCGCTGTTTACGCACTTGCAATAAAGGCGTAAATTAGAAAGACAAAGTGCGTTGTAGACTTGAATAGTTCTTTAGTCATTGTTGGCACAAGATTCGCAAGTCGTCTTTTCAGATAATGTTACATCGAGTTACGTCACGCTGATTTGGAGATAGAGTTAGGAACGTGCATTGAAGAAAAACGTAATTCGTTTATTCAACTTTTCGTTTGAGTTAGACCGTGGGAGTTAGTCATAATTTTGTGAATTTACAGTTGATCATTTACAGTATATAGATACTTTTATTTACACATAGGAAATAATTTCAACCACTGAGAGGAAACAACATTAACACAAGCTGCAGATTTTATTGAATTTTAAGTCAATGAAATGTTTTGAACGTAGATTGGTGAGTGTGATTTATGTGATTCAATGATATATTATCTGATAGGTATATGTCACAACAGTTAGTTGAGGTCACAAAATATTCTATTGATAATTTCTCGTGTTTTAATGAAAGTATTTTGAGAGTTCTTCAACATACAATTAAACACGTATAACTTGTTTACTTTGTCGTATATACATTTAAAATCTGTCGTAAAAAGTAAGTTTCTTACGTAAGATTTAAAAGGAAAGAAATTTACAGATTATCTCCCAAAATTACGTTTCCTTTAACGTTAATAATGCTATTAGGACATTTAAAGAACCACAAAGTAATTTATACTACATTAACTATTAATAAAGCATTTGTGGTGTTGATTCGTAAAAAGCTCTACATGAAGCAATTAACTCTGTCGCAAACTGCGATACGACAATCACTCCAAAGGACGCCATACAATCTAGTTCACTTCCAAGGCTGTTTTTTTTTTGCTTAGATACACCTTCACCTCCAACACGTTAATCTCTTGCCAAGGAGTTCGTAAGGCCATACAAAACTCTCGCAAGCGCAGCAAAAGGATTCTCGCCGTGCACAAGTTGACGACGCGTAACTTAATGGAGTAGCTCTCCGGCAACCTTCCACTTCACTTGTATGCAGCATCCGAAAGTATCGTAATTCAAAAGCTCTGCTATGTCAATTCTTTTTTTCATACATTATATTTTCCCTAAATGGGGCATGTTACATCACGTCTTCGTTCGACATTTTGAGACAAAGACCAAACGCTGTAGAACGTCGATGTGGGAAACGAGGCGGGTCCCCGCGAGAGGCACATGCGAACTCGTTTGCCCAAACATTCGCCGAGTGGCATTTTACGACAGCGGCGATTCGCTCCTGTTCGAAACGCCGCCGCCTGCCCGGGCGACTTTCTCCAATTCGCCGGCAGATATAAATAACGAGCATTTTATGCGTCCAACTTTTATGGACACGCGAACATTCGGTTGCTGCTGCTGGAAACTGGCTGTTAAGAATTCGTCCCAGATATTTGCGCTGTGCGTATTCGAGAACGTAGAGAACTACCTTTCCTCCGAGCCATGTAACACTCGTTCTGCCACTCGCAGTGAAGAAAGGAAGAAATTATTTTCCTCGAGAATACGACGGCCCTTGCTACAAGCCAGCTACGAGAAAAAGAAGCGGACAGTTCATTCCATACGCCTGCCAGCTTTCACAGAGTTCATGGATTCAAAAGCAATTTCCTCTTGTCTAATCTTCCAATCTCTTTTTGAAAAAACAACAAAATAAAACTAGCGGAATGTTTTTTTACATATGCAACTTTCCATGTAGGAGAAATCAAAAAGAATGGCGCATGCCACTACACAAAAAATCATGATGCACATTATGGAACAAATCTAAAAATTACTTGATGTCAATGTCTGTTATGATATCCCTTCATTCCAATTAACATTATGATTCTTATAAGAAAATATCAGGAAGTATTTGACCTTTTGAACGTGTTTAACAGTGATTTCATTATTAATCCAAACATTATTTCGAATAACAATGTTCGACAGCCTGTGCTATTACTTGTTAGACAATATCTCAGAATTAAGTACTTTCACTTTACGTAAAGGATCACGTATTCCTAAAAAAAGAGGAGCAACTCATGGACAGCAAAATCCATTGTTAATCGAAACTTTCTTTTCCCTGCTGAATATCAAAAGCAGACTTTTATAAATCAACATCACATCAGCCATCAACCACAAACGGGAACGTCCTCCCGCCACCGTTGCCAGCAGAAGAATAGCACAATCACTGCAGTCCCTAGAAAGTTGTACAAATCCGCCAGCGCCCGCGTCCTCCCTTAATGAATGTCTATTCACGCCGCGCCGAAGGGAGAAGGGTAGGTCGCGTCATTAGGGCAGTGCCCAGGCGAGCGGCGAACGGAGGCCGCGCTCTCGATTTCCGTGTTAGTTTTGTATTTAATTACCCGCGTGCAAAAAACCCTCGCTTGGTCGTTCATTTATAACATCGGGATGAAATCGTTACCGCACAGCGCAACAAAGACGGGTCCTCGACATGGAATACCTGTTGTCAATTAAAAGATAATTAATTTCCCCCGGCGGGGGGGATTTCTGCGGAGATCCATCAGTAGGTGTGCCGCAGGGCCCGGGCGGGCGTCCCGAGGGCACGGCCCTTTGTCGGAATGTGGGGCAGACGGGGGACGCTGCGTCATCAATCACCGCGGGTGATGTCGGGGAGGGGGAGAGGGAGGAGAGGGGAGGGGAGGGGAGGGGGAGACGGAGAATTGGGCTAGCTGTGAGCCCTGGGCGTCTTCTGGCTCACCGCCGCCGTGAGAACCGGCTGGGACACGCGGACGTCCTGTGTACATACGACGCGCTCTGTGTACAGATAATTTTAACTTGACCTGTGCCGACTTCGTTGACAAGTCCGACTAACAACGGGAAGAAGCTAGGAAGTCTATTGTTTGTTTGGCATTTTCTGTGTGTAGTGGGATCATCTGAGGAAGCTTGTGACTTGAAAATGCATGGTTACATAATCTTCAACGGTCATAAAGAACATGACGCTAAATAAATACGTTTTCATTAGGCAATACCAATTGCAAGATGTTGCCTACGAATAAAGCTCTGAAACAGCTTTTTTTGCTGTCATCGAAAATAGAAAGTACTACATTTTTATTCTTGAATAGTAAACTAAATTATATATGTGAATTTGGAAGTAATTTAAGATATTTGAAATTGAAGTTAGTTCTTCAAATGGAAAAAAATCGCATGTGAAACAATCCTTCAAGATCCTGATAAGCCTTTCTTATTGCAAATTTACTTCATTTGCTACGTATGAACGAAAAAAATATCGTTTCAGTAATGATTGACAAGATTGATGTCGAACTCTTCCTCCTCTTTCATTCACGATGATTCACAAAACTTAACCTTGAGATGCTGTTATAGCGAGACTGGACCATTCTTTACTCGCACCTCTGAAGACAAAATAACTGTATAAAGCGCCAACTATCAGACAACCGAGTTGAATTGCTCGTGAAATTCATGGAGTTTTGAGTAATCGGCGGTCTTTCAAAGTTGAGCCAAAGTGAGCTAGAAATTACCTGCCAGCAATTTCGTGTCAGCAGTTGATGATTAATTTACTTTGGCTATCTTTCCATTTGCTTAGACTCTCATTATTCAAGCTCACTTCAACAGATAACAAGTTTACTTAACAAATCTCCCAGTTTTCCTCAAGAAAGGGGTTCTCATCTTCTATGTAATGCGTATCAGTTTCATTAAATTTCGTTAGTCGATATCCACAGGAAATTTGAAAAATGTCATGGAATTTTGGTCTCTTTCTAATAGGTGTCAAATACTGATTGTGTATTGATATTTTTAGGACATTTCTTATGAAACATTTCATCTTAACAAAGGATAGCCTAGAGATTACTAGAGAGCAAGGAGGGAGTGATATTGATACAATATCTACGCAGGATTTTTTTACAATATCAAAAACAAATGAATTTTTTTTAGAAATGAAAGGCAATTATTTTGTTTTGCAAATAACTGCGTATGCTGAGAAATAACCCAAGCGTAAGCAAACGAGGGGACTTACACAATTATCACGTTCATCATGCTTGGGTCGATGTTTGGCGATGCTTTACCATTTGCTTCTTCGAGATACATGATGGTACGGGGATAATTATCACGAGGAGAATGAGGAAAAGTGAGTTATAATGGATAGGATGATGCTCTCATATGGTACAACCACTCGGGGAAAACATCCAGGCCTTACACGAGAACCTAACTTGATGCATCCGGTTACACCGGTATGTTGCTCCAAGTTCTCTGGCACCGAGGCAGGCAAAACAGCGTAAAGAGAATATAATAGTAGCTGTTAAATTTACGAGATTTGTTTGATTGTGTTAATAAAATCCGACGTCTTCGTCAATGCCACACATTTCCCCTCTGAGCGTAGCTCGGCTACTCTTCCCCTCCCCTCTCCCCTCACTCCTCCGTCCTCCTGACGCGCCACGCCCTCGCGCATCCACGCAAACATCCACGCTTCAGCCTCCTGGAGAGCACTCTCGAGAAGCAACGCTGACATTCGCAACAGAGCTTACAAGGCGCCAGGAAAACGTATACACATTTATTTACAACATTCGGAAAGAGTAAACACGCCGACATCGAACAGCACGTGATGGAAAACAAAATCGTGATCTTTTATTTTGCGTGTACAAGCGTCACTCATGTCTTCATCTTGATTAGTTCCTTAATGACCTTTTTAACTTCTTTGCTCTTGCGTTGAATACATGACTACTTGTCAGGAAAAGAAGGTGCCATTTTTATGAGTTTGCGTTCACACCCTGTATTGTTCAAATCGCATTTGCATTTAAGAATTCGTGAGAAGACGGATAATTCAACACAGACCTACTCTGGTAGAAACAAATTACTCATGACAACGGCGATATTTTGAATTCTTACTTTTGCTTGCTTGCATGCATAGGGAAGGCGGCTAGGGAAATTCCCTTCTTTTTAATACCGCCTTCCCCGACTAGCGTATATGAGATCGTGTTCTGCTGTAATAATACCTCGCGCTTGGAAAAAAAAGGAACACCGCAAGCGAGCGCATAAGTGAAGAGATAAGCGAATGAAAGAGTATACTTTCACATAAAACTCTCCAGCGATTGAATTCCAGGGGAGAGAGAGGTGTAGTTAGCGGCACGACCTGCGGGAGGCGAGCAGCGCCGCGCTTATACAACCCTCGCGGAAGTGGCGGGGCACAGTAGCCAGCAGCAGCATCTACTCGGACGAAAGGAGGCGCAAGAATCCTACAAGGTATGTCGGGTTCTGTCGCTGTCTGGAGCACAATCCTAGAGGCCGGCTGCTCGGTTGTTTTCCGTAGTTTCTTCACGGACCGCCACGGGCGCGATCTTTCCCTCCTCTTCTTTGCCCCACCCTACCTCTTAATTGCACTACACTACCCCTCATGCCGGGAGACCTATCAGAAAATTAGAGATGTCTCGTCTGGTGGGAGATACCTGGGTGGGGAAAACCCCTCTAGCTGACGGTATGTCGGCGTCGGACTTCACCATCCAGCGGGCAAGATCTTCGCCACCTCCAGAGGAAACAACATGCACTACATTTATGGGACCAACGACATTAGCAATTGACGCACCCCGAATCACTATGATCACCCGGGATTCTTTCCATCATTTGTGAGCTTGTGTGAGCCGCATTTAACTTAATATACTGAAGTTTCAAATAATATTTTGGATAAAGATTATTTACTGGCGAGGCAATTTAAATAGTTGGGAGTTTCCCGTCTCTTGATTCTCCATCATTGACGCAATCATTTATACGGCTGATAGAATTACTACTAGGTAAGCAGATACAAACACACGAAGTTTGATCGATTACGATCGATTGTACCTAAGTGCTGTTTTGCAAATAGAAGGATAGATCTCCTGGAAAATGGTTTTGGGACGCCTTATTGCCTCTATTACAGTTACAGAAAGCGCAGTGTTTGTAAAAAATGTTCACTACATGCATCAAACGTCAAGAGATCGAATGTATAAAATCAAACAGAGTTAATACATAAGTAGTATTGAAAAGTAACCTTAAAATGAATGTCTAAAATATGTAGTATATGAAAAAAAGATATTAAAAAAATAATATATACCGCAGTTTAAAATATGTACGAATACATGAACATCCATCCCATAACAATTCAATTTTCACTTCTCATTCCATAGCATACGGGAAGCAAGTATAAGTGAGAGTTGTTGCGCATGAAGATTGCGCTTATTCTGATATATGAGTCAGTGAATAATAATACAAGATACACACCTCTGATTTTTAAAATATTCACTTATCTCTACCAAATTTCCAGTCGCTAGTATGAATTTATGCAGTAGTAATGTTGGGTGTGGGCAAAAACCATGATTTTGCGACTTTATTGAGTGCATGACTACACAAATCGATTTGCAAATTACGATTGGTCTCTCTACATTTCACTAGGTGGTTAATTCAAATCTCCATAATAGGATTTCACAATACCTATTTCTTCGTTTCATCTTCCTTTTAACATTTCTAACTATATAAATTTTATTTATCATAAATTTAGATTACTCTCTAGTTTGCTTATTCAGAGCGTATAAAATTCATTAAAACTATAAAATTATTGAATTAAATATACATAATTTTCTTTTCTTCCAAATCATCAGATGTTATTGTTGTACCTCAGCACTGGCTGATACTAATGACTGAACTACACTTCCACATACTTATTTTTTTAAATGTAACTTTCAGAAGCATGCATCAAAACTGTTTTTAGCTAACTGCGATAATTTCAGTCACTTAGTTGTTTATGCATTATGAATTTGTCCGCCTACTCGTAGAACATTGACGTTTCGAAAGGATAGTTCACTGGCTATTTTTTTCACAAGCTCACGAAACTGATTGTTATCGATCGATTACTTCGTGTTTCTGGGCTCGTCAAATGCTAAGGCCATTAGCTAAGATCATGTTTTTATTACCAGGGCTGAAGGTGGTGATGTTCCCCCACTGGATGATACTACCACCAGCGGGGCACTGCTCCAGTCAGGAAAGGTCTAATCTCCCGACTGGTCTGTGATACAGTAGTACATGTGAGAGTGTGTGTAAAGTAAGGGGTGAGGAAAGGACAAGGAATAGGAAGGAAAGACCGCGCGTGGTCCGTGGTCAGTTTGTTAAGGTATTGTTCTGGCATTCGCCTGGTGTTGACAAACAAAAACACGGAAAATTACAGATACGAGTAGCCAATCGCAAGAATTCTTCTTAAGACAGCTCGACCCAGCTACGTAGCAAGTGTCAAAAATCGTGCCACCGACGGCACCCGCACCCTAGGAGCTCCCGGCCAAAGCCACTGCAGTGAGTCAGCCGATGCCCTGAGCCACCTACGCCGGTCCCGACGTCGAGGTTCCTTCGCATGAACGTCCGATTGTGTCGTCGACGTCGCCAGCTTGGCGCCTTCTGCCACTGTGCGCCGCGGGCGGCGCGGCTGCGCAGGCGGCTGCGGTGGCGGCGAGACTGCGCGCCGCAGGGGCCACGCCTTCGAGCCCCGGGTGCAACGACCGACCCGCCACTCCGCCCGCCCCAGTGGACGGGTGCCAAGCCGCCGCCGCCGCCGAGAGGTGTCGAACCTGGCCCCTCGCGCTGCGGCCGCCGGCCGCTCTCAACCGATGCGAGCACAGGAGGCGGCGGCTGAACGGGCGAGAGGCTTTCGGGGAAGCGAGTGGATGGGAGTCGGTGAATTTTCGAGGCGATACGTTTCGCTCAAAATTTTACTAATCTTTACAATCTTACGTAAGAAGTGCACCAAAATTAGGTATGCGGAGAAATTAATGATTTATGCAGTTCTCACATGAAATCTCTCTATGTATACATAAATATACATCCTATTCATGAGGGAAAATATTAAGCTATTAAATTATCAAGTTATATTCTTCTTTATATTATGTTATCTGAAAAGTATACATAATCGGAAAAAATAAGTCATTTTACAGGATTGTGTAGTTGTTTTACAGTACAGTATTGTATTTAAGTGATGGAAAAATACACCTTATTGAGTATCTTGCATTGATTAGTATCTAGAATTATCCTACATTAGATATTTACAAATCACCACAAAATATTTCTGCTTCTTCCACACAGTTGTAACAAACACTACTGTTAGCGAGTTATTTTAATGAAATAAAAATGCATAAATTCTGTTCCAGTTTGAAACTGAAGCTGATAACATTGTAAAGAAAAACAAGTTTACGTCTACTGGAATATTATTAACACAACTTCCTAAATGTGTCTACACGATGAGGAGAAGGCGCCCATATTAAACTAAATTGTCTTAACCTCTCTAATACGCAACAGCTGCCTCCAGTCGTCCCCGCCACTTAACAAACCCTGATTTCGCTTTCCTCCTTTAGTGCGCGACCGCGCCGTTTCTCTCGCGCGCCCCGGTGTTGGATTCGGGAGCGCCCTAATGGCTTGTTGCGAGCGCGGCGGGGTTATTCTGCGGCCCGTCCGCCGATAAAAAGCCGCAGCGCCGCGCCGCTACCTCGCCATCATCGAATGGCCTCTAGCGCCAGCCGCCACGCGGCCGCTCCGCCCTGCCACCGCTTTCCTTTGCTTCATTTGCTCTCGGGCTCCGTGCGCCTTCTTACGCGCAGCACTTTGGCTTCGCTTCGCCGGCCGGCTCATAATGCTGACGCGTAAGGATGCAGATTTTTTCGATGGTACGAGTTGGTTAATTATTCAGACTCGAGAAATGGTTGGGAAGCCTTTAGATGATCACTGGACCGTGCATTGAGAGAAAGCTGACACACTGGCGGGACGTTTTTGAAACACACATACACGCGCGCTACAGCCCAAAAGGCATATTTCGAGATTGATTTTTGCTACTTTATGTAAATTTCTCTGTACGCGTCTGCAAGAAATAATTTTATTAAAGAAGCCAATTCCATAAAGCCTGCACATGAACGTGCAATCTGAAAACCAATACTACACAAGTACTTGACCTTGACTTCTCTCCGAGTACCATCGACTCGAAGGGGCTATGTTAAGAAAAGGATCGACATAGATTAATATTAATAATAATAATTATTATTATTATTATTATTATTATCTTACAATATTAATCGTCAAAGCATCGGAATTAGACATTTAGTTGGGCGAAGACGCTGACTCAAATATAGAGAGATTGCAACTCGTGCAACAAAATGACAAAAAATAACTATACCAACTTCATATAACTTTGTTCTTGGAAATGGCATAATGGACAAAAGACGGAAGTTAAACATTAATTCATTATTTTAAATGTTATTAAAATTTAATGCTTCAACTAAAAACTGATTAAGAGTAGCGAGACTACTACATTTCCTTTAAAGCAAAAATTGCGAAATTTAATTGTGTAGAGTTCAAACTTGTTTCTAAACGAAAAGTCTTAGCGTTTGAAATATACGGCTAAATAGGATGCGGAAAAGCTACTATTGGAAATAATAGCAATTTAATATTGACACCGACACCTAACATACCTATGGCACGCCGTCTCCTCGCCCCTACCTCCGCGATTAAGGTCACGAAGAAGGCGGGGGCACTTTCACTGGCACCGGGCGATCGGATGCGCGGGCGGGCGTGGGGCCGGGCGAGGAGGGGGAAAGAGGGGCAAGGCGGGGCGGGACGAGGCATAGCGGTTGGACGCAACGGTTGGAAGACTTGGTGCGTCCATAGCGGTTGCCGCATTCTTGAACCACACCCCCTGAGAAGCTGAAGGTCGTCTGGCCCTCCGAATGGAGGGCCTCGATTTCCCAGCGCGTTTATTTATATACATTGGTTTACATTTTAACACAAGAACCTCGTTCACGGATAGTTTTCTACAACAGTTCGTTTAATGTGGTGAACTAGCCTCCTTCGATGCCGCAGGAGTTTTAAGACGGGTCCACCTACGCAAGGCAGTCGTTCCGAGTCTCCCGTAAAGTTAGTGTGTTATAGTGTGTTATCATTCATCTCTTACCATCATTCATCTCACGTGATAACACTACATAAATCATTCATGCAATGGAAAGCAAAGGCAAACTAAAACTGTAATCACCAATCCAGAGAAGAGACGAAAAAATATTGTCTCCTTTCTCATCTATACACAGGAGTGAAAATTAAACTCATAAATGAATCGCGGTGAGGTTTGTAGATGGTGTGATCGTATTAACAATGAGGAATAATGGGATGAGAACATATGTACTGAAAATATTTGAATGTAAAAAATAAGAGCAAATGTAGTAAAACATCATGGAGGTAAGAAAAGATGATACAATGATTATAAGGTTTGTAAAGCAAAAAGTTATAATAAATATATCTTGAAAGAGTTTTCAAGAAGGAGTGAAATGCTTAGAAGGAAATGAAAGAAGTGTTGTAAAAGACGAAAAGCAAAGTATGTTCTCTTGAAGGTCAGGTCCAAAATTCCATATTGATTTGAAAAGAGGTTAGTTAAATGCTTCATTTAAAGTGTCATTCTGTAGGGGAAAGACACGTGGACATATTGATTTGAACAAATAATATAAATTGACGAGAAAAGTTTTAAAAAATGAATATTTTGAAGCTACGTAGATAAAAAAGGGGAGCTGGCCCAGAAGAGACTAATAGGATCTGCATACAACAACTTCATAGAGAAAAGAAAAGCAAATTGCCAATAGCTGTAAAGGATTTTGTCGAAAATTAAAAGATGTAAAGAATACATTTTATAGACAATCTAATTGGATGAGGAGGGTACTATAAGCTGAAGAAGAGAATGAACTCCAAAAAATGGAGTTTGCTAAAAAGCGCAGGAGAGCAGGGTGTCCAATATTGACAATGTCACTTGCGCGGTTGAACGAATTTGGAAAACCTTTTTTTTTACGAAATGCATTTTGCGAGTCCAGAGTCCGCCAGAAGCGCCAAAAGAATCCTCTTCTGATTATTTACGATGTTTGGGCGGCTGCGGGAGACCAAAGGCTTAACGAATGGGCAGACTCCACAACGCGGGAGGATCTCAGAGGAATACGTGTACCTCTGCAGGTGGCTGGCGTCTGCGTGTAGCCCAAGTCGCCGAGAGCACGTCATTGCCTTTGTAACGGTCTATTGTTGCGCAATGGCAAAGTTTAAGTCGTTTGTTCTTGCACCGCCTCGTTTGATTTTATTAACAAGATATATTCCGGTTGCGTGGGACAAACGTGTGTTCTTTTTCTCCCGCGTGATCATTTTCAGGAGACTTCTCGGGGGAGAATTTAAGAGTGGACGTGGCCACGCTGTATTATGAATCAATGAGGGTGGTTATGGAGCCCCGGTGTGTATACGGAGTGGTCATAAAAGTATCATGAGCGCTTTTTGACCGTTCGTTTCCCGCGGGGGGCTTTTTGACAAGCGGTGCCTCTGCGCGGCCGTTGTCGTCGAGTCGCCGCTCGATCTTGATGCGCGGGGCGGGGCCTTTGTCGGGCGATCGGGTGGGACGCACCGCTATGCGGATGCGAAGACCTCCAGCTGCCCGAGCTGTGGACACAACCCGAGCCGAAATTCCTCCGGAGGGTCACCTGCCTGGCTTCTGACTCGGGAGGTTGGCGGGATGCAAGGGGCGTGGGCGGGNNTCGCCCTCGCGGTTGCGCCGCTCGTCTTTTGTTCCCTGCAGCGCGGAGAAGGCGGCGCTGTATGTCTACCTGATGCGCGCTGGAGAGAAAGCAATTAAGTGCGGAACTCTACATGAGCTATGAACCCAACGCCACGACTAGATGACTAGACAAGCGGTTAGACGCCAGTACTCATTCTAATTATTCAATCTATTCTTATCTATTCAAATTATTCTCCTGAGAAAAGATTGTAGATTTCTTATGGACTTGCCTTCCATCCTTCATGTTGCATTCTACCGCTTGCTCCATCACCATCCATCATCCTTACCCACGGCGGATTTCTATTTGCTCGTGGATATGAACCTCAGGTGTAATTGCTCAAGTATGAAAACCATGCAGGACGTAAAAATTTTGATGAAGTCATGACTTCATGAGAGGGAAAAAAATTATTTTATTACCGGTAAATCCATGCTTCATGTCCTCATATAAAAATTCTTTCCTTCTGATCAAAATTTTCGTCTCTTTTATTACTCATAAGTGCACTTATAAATTAGTGTGCTTGCTAAGGACGATCTCGCCACAATGAAGTCACCGGAAATGAAGAAGTATCCTTTACGACCGTCCATGAATTAGTGATGAAATAAGTCGCTTCGGAGGAGAATCGCTGTAATGAGCACCGTTCAACCACGAAAGCTCTCACAGAAGCAGTGTTTTTTGCAACCTAAAGAAGATTTATAATTCGTAGGTCACGTGAAAGAAATACGGCCCTGCACAAAAACGTGGCGCCGAGTTAAAAGGTTTCAATGGTCGCCTTCTTTGGCGTAGCATCCATCTTGAATTCGCAAGACAACGGGTCTACGTCGGTCTACTGAGGGGGCTTGCTCTTCTAGACAAGTACAGAGCATTTGTGGCAATTCGGACAAAGATCGAATTGGCGAGTAAACGTAATTAAGCCGAATATATGAAGCAGTGGGTATTATTAATGGATGATGCTCATTAATTTCACCTTCTGAATATATTAAACTTGATTTATGACTATAATAGTCATAATTTTGCCCTGTCTGTAACGCAAAAAATGCATTCCAGAAGCAGATGCAGAAAATAAACTTCAAATGTAATGAAATATGTCATATTCCCGTTTTTATTAAGTCATTGCTACCTCATTTGATTCAATGGTAACAGCTGCACAAACGTTTACCGTACAAAAGAAAGCAACATGAGAACTGCAAGATTGATGAAGAAATATGTAGTTCTAGAGCACCGCGAGAGATAGCCAAATCATTAAAAATCACGATTTTTCGTAACACACCAACTATAAGGAAACTACTATCATTCCAAGGTTTGAACTCTTGATGTGTTTTCACATGCACTCTGACAAGATTCTCTTGCTAGCTGACGTAATTAACAATAGTGTACGCATTTTTAGCTTCTTCAAAATCTCTTTGAAACAATTCGTAGAACTTAGTAACAGTATCACTGATTAAAACAATTTATTTCCAATCTTCTTCAATACGTAACTTGCTGAGTCACAAAAAGATAATTTCTCTAAATTTGAGTAAAATCTTGTGTTCTACTTGACGTATTTGTGATTAATTTTAAATAAATTTATAACTTGAAATATTAACTTTAATTAAACAAATTCTGTGAGAGAAGTCCTTTTCTACCAGCTCCTTTTTCCCTCGCGTTCACTCCTGACTTCTATGCAAGAAACCCTTCATCCTAGTTGCGTACGTATTTTCTTTGAATGAGCTCCTTTTTATAGTGCACTATTGCCATACAAAGTTTGAAAGTTGTCAGGCGGAAGAGCAGACCAAATGACCTGAGCCTCGCTACCAATAAAGAAATTTATTTATTTATTTTGCATTTATGAAAGACACTTGTAATCATTCGCCAGAGAGTCATGATTTTCGGTGCCAAAGTAAAGACGTTTTTATTGAGAGGTAAGGAAGCAATGTCTACCAAACCGTGAGGCAACCGCCGTCGTTGGATGCAGCAACTGGCCATTCGGTTGACAGAGAGAGTAAGGAAGGGAGAATAATAGACAGAGAGGGAAAGAGGGAGAGAGGAAGTTAAACAGGGAGAGGGGCAAAAAGCGACAGACGAGAGAAACAACTGAACTGAAAGGAACAGAGAGAGAGAGAGAGAGAGAGAGAGACAGAGAGACAGAGAGACAGACAGATAAAGAAAGGAAGAGAAATGGACAAAAGGCAGATGGATACTAAGTCGGCCTGTCGCATAGGTAGAAAGAGACGGAGAGTCCGATCGACATTCACACATACATCAAGTCAGAGAGAGAGAGAGAGAGAGAGAGAGAGAGAGGGGGGGAGACGCACAAAGCAAGGAGAGGAGAAAGGAAGAAAGTAGAGAGATTGAGAAAAACAAAAGGAGATATAGAGATGGAGGAAGAGAGATATGACAAGAAGAGAGAGAAAAGATGATTAGAGGAAGACAGAGGCCCAGAGATGTTGACGACGGCGGTGGCGTCGTCGCTGGTGGACTGGCCGTCGGCGGCGCCTACGTTTGCGTGCGGGGGGCGACGTCACGCGACTCGGCCTCCACCGCCGCCTCCTCCTCCTCGCCTCGGCCGCCGCGCCGCCCGCGCCGCGCCGCACCGCGCTGCCGCCCCGACACTCCCGGCTCGTTAATATTCCGCGCGGGCAGGCAGTTTATCCGCCGGCCGACGGCTGCATTAGCCATGCAAAGCCGACGTACGGGGTAATTCCCGGCGGCGGCGGCGGGCGAGGGAGCGGGCGGCGACGGCAGCGGTGCTGAGGCGACGCCAGGGCGGGGCACCTCTGGGTGCGATTGGCGCTCGGCCGCGGGCGACCGTCGGCGACCGTCGGCGACGCCACCGCCGCCTCCCCCCATTGGCGCGACCCACGCCTCCCGCAGCGATCACCTCGCGCGGGATGCCTTCCAGACACGCTCCACGGATTCGCCCGACTCCGTCCGGAACGCCATGCTTCTTTCCTACCCACGCATTCAAGTCTCTCCGCCCCTGCGCCGTTTTCCTGCTCCGCCGTCTGTTCTGAAACTGGGACAATAATCGCGCGGATTGAAAGGGGGGAGGGGCGGAGTTATGGAACGGGGACACACAATGCAACGCAACGTCTTGATACTTTCTGTGTGTGTGTGTGTGTGTGTGTGTATAGAGGGTTCTTGTAGCACGCGTTGCAATGCACACTTTCCAATTGGGCGTTGTGAACTTCACGCATGGCCGCGCGCGGCTCGGGTGCTATAGCGACATGGCAGTCGAGAGGCGAACATTGTCGACCACGCACAGGCGCTTGGGCGGCGGCGGCACCTTTCTTGCGAGCGTTGCGAGCCGCCGCCTTCGCCATCGTCGTCGCCCCCGCCGCCCGCGCCGCCCCCGCAGACAATCCTCCCGCGCGGCGGAATGCGCCCGGTTGAGATCCCGGGACTGTACAATTATAACAAACCCTTCCATTACGCAGACAATGGCCGGGCATAACTCTGTCGGGGCTCGAGGGAGGGAATAAAAACAATCGGACTTGGCTGTCTTTGTTTTCAGGAGCGATCTCCACTTAGCGTGAGCCCGACGACGCGCTTTTTGCTCCGTTCGTCGTCGCCGCCGCCGCCGCGCTCAACGCGCCCTCTCTCTCCACCGCCGCGTCGCCGCGCCTTCGTCCGCCGCCTTCGTCCGCCGCCTGAATGACGGACAGTCGTGCGCGCTCGCGGGGGTGCACTCGGGGGAAACACTTAGATGGGGAACCCGTAACAATCTCTATTATATACCTCAGTAGATAGAAGTTTAGGTTTATACTTGAGGTAGGTGGTTTTGATGAATACGATATGGTTGATAATGTTGCTATGAGTTTAAACGATAATGGAGCCACGGAGGAATAACAGATTAATTAGGGAGCCCTGAGAAAGCCTGCCGCAAGTTCGCTTGCTCTATAACGTAAACTTCACATTAAATGACCGGAATTTGAAACCGGTGCGTGCGTTGACTATGTCAACGTACGTTGAGGGTAAGCGGTAGGAGCGGAAATGTGAGTGGGGTGCGAGGGTCGATGGTAAGCACAAGCAAAGCGGTGAATCAAGCTAAGAGCGAAGGCAGACGGGGCGGAGGGCGGTAGCGAGCGCCGCGGGCGGAAAGGTGGGGCGACGGATTGGCGAGGTGGTGAGTGGGATCTAGCGAGTCAGCGAGTGAGGGCGAGTGAGGCCTGATTTGAGGCGAAAGAGGCGAGGACAAAAGTGAGAGAGACGGGAACGCGCGACAGGCGAGGAGTGATTAGAACTTGAGGCGAGTGAGACTGGGAAGGGGGGTTAGAAATATGAAGAGTGTGAGAGAAAGAGGAGAAACGGTGTTGATGTGTCAGGGAAAAAGGGATGTTGTGCGCAGTTTGGAAGGTCTGCAAAGTGGGGGAGAGGGAAATTGAACGGAAGAGCTGTATGACGTAGTCATTAGGATTTAGCGTTGCTGTGGGGAATAAGAGAGAGTAAGAATGGAACTTGGAATGGTGCATACGAAATGGGAAAGAAAGTGAACTGAAAAAAAGAACAGGAAATCTACGAGGTAATATAATGTGATATACACAGATTCACGATGCATCTCTCACAATCGCAGACCCATGGCTAAATGTGTAACACTGACGTACACAGAATTTATGCATAGAGGACTTGAAATTTGAATAAGAATAACTGTTTATACATGGGCGTGTTATAACTCAAGGTTGATCCCCAACAGATAAAATTGAAAGGGTTCTTGAGTCGTAAATGATACTTCGACTTAGTCGAGAATGGGGAGCTTTTGAGAGGTTAAGGTCAAAGCTAACGACGGGAACAAACCGGAGAAAGCGAATCAAATCAAGTAGATGAAATGGATAACAGTGAGAAATATTCCACAAGTATGGGCGTTTACAGGTAAGAGCATTACATTTCAGAGGTCGCAATACAAGAGTTTAGCTAAATTTATACTCCTGGCATAGTTAGAGAAAATACCTAGATCACAAGATATTGAAACGAATATAAGAATGGACTCACACTGAAGTAGCATTTTTTTAAAGTTTAGTACTTACAAAAGTACAATACTTTTCAAATGTATAAGCGAAAGTTTGTGAGTTTTGACTAAGAGATTCCATAACCAGCTACAGAATAAGTAAACGCCATTTAATTTTAATAAACGCTCAATTATATTGGTTAAAGCGTATTAAACGCAGTTGGCAACTTCTTGGAATCCAAGTGGTCATGCAGAAGGGCGTGAAGGGTGGTGGACGTGCAAAGAAGCGGAGAGGAGGCGAAACAGAGCCACGGAGGCGAGCCGAGATAAAAGGACAGGACAACATTAAGGAACTGCGGCAAATGAGTGAACAGAATGTGAAATGTATAAAAGGTAAAATTTACTTATTTTGACAAACGTTGTAGAAAGGTGAAATTGGACCAAGCTTCACATATTGTTTCTTATCTTTTCTTGCAGTGACCATGAGACTGAAGTCAATGTCGTCATTGTAACGTAAAAGCTGTAACGGAAAACCAAGTTGTTTAACATACTTTATTTGGGTTTTGTTAGAATGATGAGTGATTTCCGGCGCGTCAATGGCTAAGGTCATTATTCCCGTAAGTGTAGTGCTTGCCTTCTCTAGGTAGGTGGTGGTGATCTCCCTCCGCTGGCTGGTGAGATTCGACGCGGACCTGTTGACGGCTAGCAGGGTTTTCCGCAACCACGTATCTCCCACCAGCGGGCACCGCCTCAGCAGGGACAATCTCTAAGCTCCCGTCAGGCCTCCCAGCAAGTGTGATAGTGTAGCATAACACTTCGGTTGGGTATCGTTGAATGGACACAGACGGGCACACACAGTGGCAAGCGTGCGCGGTGGAGAGCGTGCGGGCGGAAAGGGGCGTGGCCTCGGGGACGAGCTGGCAGGCGGGGGCGCGTGCAAGAGCGCCTGCAAGTGAGCATGCCTGCCGGCGGGCGGGTGCGCGCGAGGGGCTGACTCGCGGGCTGTGCGCGCGGCCGACGCACGGGCGCGTGGCGCCGCGAGAGTGACGCACGAGGACCTCGCGCAGAACGCCGCCGTCGCCTGCGGCTGTTCCTGCTTCAAAAGCCCCCCCCCCTCATGCATCTCTGATGCATGCAGTGCTTTTGTCCGGAGTTCTGGTGTCTGAGCCCCCGAGGAGAAGGTTTCGACACTAGCTAATATCGTAATTCATCTGTATCTCCACAAGACGATCTTAGTGCTATGATCTAACCGGATGTTTTCCGTGATTTTTCCGACCAACAACCGGCGAATGTGGCAGCACTACCCTAAAAACGCGATACTGACAGAGCGCGATTTTTACTCCCTCTTCCTTGACCTATCTTACCCCTTACTTACAAACTCGTACACTAACATGCACTGCACTAGAACACGTGCCGAGAGACCGGTAGGGATCTTATGTCCTGATTGGGGTGGTGCCCGGTGGTGGGAGATACCTATTTGGAGAAATCCTCGCAAGTACTGCGCCCACACGACGGAATCACTTCGCGTGGGGCACAGGGCACCTTATTCATGATTCCTAGTTTTGATTGATTGATTGCTGTTTCCGGGCGATTCAACGGCTGAAGTCACTTGTACCGAAAGTGTAGTACATTATTTTATTGCGGGAGGTGGAAGTGATTATTCCCGGATAGATGCCGAAATCCGGCGCCGACCTACCGCCAGCTCGCAGGGTTTCCCCAACCAGGTGTCTCCCATCAGCTGCCCTACTTAACCTCAAAGCTTCCAACAGGTTCCCCGATATGTGTGGCAATGTAGTGCGTGTAAGCGTGTGTATAAGAAAGGGATAAGGAGGAAAGTACAATGAAGAGGGAGGAAATATCGCGCACTGTTCGTGGCCCTTATGCTAGAATGCTCCTTCGGCATTCGCCTGTTGTTGATCGACGGAACACAGAAAACTACCTATCAGAGCAGCCAGACACAAGAATGCTTTTTCAGACAGCGTTTGAATCCGACCTAGCTACGTAGCTAGAGTTGCAAATCCAGCCATGCTGGGTTCTCGAACCCTAGCATTTTCCGTCAGAGGCACTGCAGTGACACTAGTTGGTGGCCTAGGCCTAGGCCACCAAAACCGGTGCTTCCTTGGAAACGGTGCTACGTAATTAGGTAGGAGAACATTTGAAATCCTAGGAATGTGGAGCTAGGATTCATAATCCTGTAATATCCAGTCTCGTTCAGGTTCCATTTTACAAATATCATAAACTCGATATAAATTCGGTTCCCAAATCCTGAATGTCCGTATTATATATTTTGGTCCTCATGAGCATAGATCCTTCATCTTCCATGGTAAACACCTCTCTGTAGAGTTGGAGATTCGCGCCCTGACAATTGGAGAGTACTCGCGACCAACACCGATGTGGATTGTATATTCGAGACCATTTTGACTGATTTGTACACATCTTCTGGATAATCACATTGTGAACCAGGATAATCACTATGTATACCATAATACAGGGTTTCTACACTCTAATTTGCTTGATAAATTTGATACCTAAGATATATTCATGTGAATGGTCTCAGAGAATACTCACGACATCTTGGAGATTCACAATGGCACCGCAAGAACCAAATTGCGTAAGGGAGAGCACATTAAGATAAACACAGAATCTCGGGATACATTCGAACATTCCTCGGTAATCACGGCATGTGAATCATTGAAGTGGTACACTAGAAATACCAAATCACATCCTCGCAACCAGTTAATACTATGTTGGGACAATTTGGATGGATACACTGGTACTAGTGAACGGCATATATGAGATTTAGAAATATGCAACTACTGACATACTCCCTTCGGCATAAACGCGGTTTACACACGCGGACACTTGAAGTTACCTGGAAACATAGATAGACATACTCGTGACTACTTTCAGAAGTTCACTCACAACCACTTGGAAGTGATCAGCACGCATAGTAGATGCAAACACTTAATTACATGAAGATTTACAGAGAGGTGCACGTAGAGATGTACTCCACGGCTACTGTAGTGTGTTCAGCTAACCACTTGAAGATATACAGTTTAAAATAATGATCTCTGCTCAAACATTTAGATATAATATTGTGCATTATTACTATATATTTCTATTTTTTTCTTTGCCACAGGGAAGGTAACTGGTAATTCCGTAAATGTTCAGTTACTTCAGAAGATATACTTGCCTAGATGATGTGTGCTATCCAATTGCTAAAATCCAATTGATACACTCAGTTTTCAATTTAGCCTCCTCAGCCATAGAATGACTGATACTGCATTTCGTATTTCTGTACGATTGAAAAACGTTTATTTTAATTACCTACAGCAAATATTTTAAAGTCTTGCAGGGGTTAATGTTGTTTTGTTTTACTTAAGTTAGCCTGAAACAACAGACTTTGGCCTATTAATCGTCTAATTGTATCATATTATGGAAGTTATATCCTCTCTTTAGGAAACTCTGCAGTAAGAAAATCACTGCCTTTGTGTCTTACCGCCACAAGGGACATGAACGAACTAGGAATTGAAGAAAGCCGGACGTAAGTGCCCTCTGTCCGAGACAAGCCTGATATTATGAGCAGTAACTTGCGTGAGATATGTTGGAAGAGTGCTCATTGTTGAACCGAGTGTCGCATCAAATGCACTTACTTATGTCTTAAGTTCTGACACAGAATTACTTCGAGGTTTTCTACACCGCGCACGAGATTTTAGGGGCGTTGAAAAAAAACAAAAACGCAAGGCAACGACGAACTCATAGTAAATAACAATGGGAAACGCTACATGAAAACGCCTCTTGTTTGTGCAATCCCCTTCGTTGCCTGCAATTTTTTTCGTCTGGGTTGCATAGCCAAGGTGCGTGTACCTTTTTTGCACAAAGTTTTTGTTCGCGACTCAAGTGACATGATCATGATCAAATTTAACGAGGTAACGTATAGTGATATGTATACAAAGGGAGAAAATTCACAGTCCGGAGAGTGCGTAGTGTTACATAAATGATCATTGTCTACCTTAATTAAGCGTTTCCGAGTTAATTAGGTCAGTTTAGCATACGGACGAGAACGGAAGAGATATAAAAACTCCGAGAAGGGCTCACAAGTGCGAGAGGGGGAGTTGACGGCGGTAAAAAACAGAGAAAGAGCGTGGAAGAAGAATTAGAGTGAGGATAATAATGCAAGAGGTTATGGAAGTGTCCTTGAGGTTGGCGGAGCAGAGAATTATGAAGATGTTCACCCTAACAGGAGTACTGCAAGAAGACAAAATGGGTAGAATCCAGAACAAAACATATATGTAGAGATATTCTGAGAGGAAAATTTGAAAACGAAGCGAATGAGAATTGAAGCAAATTATGATTAAGTACTCGTATACAAATGGATTGATATTAAACATATAAAACACAATTTCTCCTATCCACTTTTCTTAGAGTGTTAGTATTATAAGCTAAGGAGAGTTTTGTAAGAGATACAAGTCAATGTCGATGATCGTAAAGCCCTCGAAAACGTTATAAATCGAATTTGAAATAAGACTGTTCCGATTGGAAGGACAACTGAACGACAGGTAAGTTACCGCATTCTATAATGGTGCAGTTTGATGTGATGCTTAACCTTAAACTCAGGCAATAGTAGTCAACCGTTTTTTTTAAATTTATTGTCTTCCTGTTCAACATGTTTTTCAGTGTTATGAATAGAATCATATATAACTTTTGGTTTATTTCCTTACGTTGGGGGTTCTGGACGAATGCGATAAATGTTTTTGATTTTTTAATAATTCAAATTATTATGGAAGTAAATTGAGATATGATTATTCGATGAAGGCCATATTATTTGAGGTCGATGTTCTGTTATTCTATGGTGGTCTGAATCTGTCTTTTAGGAAGCGAGAGTTTAAGCGTAGTTTGATACAGCTGTGCGTCGAAGCTTAAATATGGAGGTGCTGCGAGATGAGGGGAGTGATGTGAAGAAGTCTTCGGACAGTTTGGTAATGTGTTCTTTTATTGTTGCAATTTGCAGTTCTTGGTGGATTTGCTTGTTCGAAATGAGCTAGGAGAAACCAACCGCCGAAGAACACATTCACTTCTCGTATGACGATTTCATTCAAAATCTATTTAGAGTTCAAATGCATTGACTTAAAAACGACGTGACTTAAAAGCCAACCCATAGATTAGCTGAGTTTATGGAAATAATGCAACATCCAGAATCTAAAACTTCATTGATACGTATATGACTTTTCACTTAGGACTTACGTATTTGGAGAGACCGTAAGATAAACAGCAAACGACACGCCCAAATTTTTACACGGACCTATTACAAAAACATAAACTCCGTCTTTAAGTTCAAGAAGCGTACACAAAGTTCACATAATCTGGAAGCCAGGTCAGGCACGACCTCAGAGAACCCGCCTACATCCCCTGAGACCGTTCTCAACAGCCCCTCTCTAAGCGCGACCTCGTGGTGCGTAGCTTGGAAGACAAGAGATGACGCCCTCCTCCCCAGGGCAACTCAATCCAAGAGCCCCTCGCGGGTGCGACCTTGACGTACTGGCTCTCCCATCCACGCAGCCACGACCGACGCCTCGTCCGCCAGCGTCTTCAGCGTGCACAGTGGGCACAATTGACACCAAATAGCTCGCGCTCAGCACGGTTACGAACGAGCATTTCATCAACATTTGCTACCTTAAGTCAATTTTATTTATTTGTGCTCAGTAATAGAGTTATCACAATTCAAGTGTTCTAATAATGCATGACCTGCTATAAACAACTGTCAACAAGTTACCATCTGGAAAATGAATAGTAAAATTGAAACGAAATTATTATACTATATTGGGATTTTTCTAAGCGAATATAACCGTTCCATCTTATTTTATTTTGTATATAACTATTAACAGGCCCGTCGGGTGCTCCGTGGATTGCATGCTAGCTTTAGGTGGTATGGCCTCGGGTTCAATACACGGTCATGGCAAAAATTAAGTTGCAGCTTTATAATACTACAAAAGTTTGTGTTTCTATGTTGTGCGACCAAATAAAAGCTCAGACTGAGCACGTATGCGACGTATAGTGATGGAAATATGCCATACTCGCCATGTGTATCCCGAACATAAATAGGAGATAAAATAGGGAAAAGAATGGGAACGCCTTTACCTGGTAAAAGTTGGATTACCCCAACCCTAAAATGCTCATTACGTACCTACTATTAACGGACAAAATGTTTAACTTGTTCGCATAAAAATAAAGCAACTTAACCTGCATATAGTCTATTCAGCAATTTTTATTGAAGGCTTGTGTTCATTCCCTGTTAATGTGACTAGCGGCGGTATGTCTCGTTTCCTTAGAATCCTTCGGTGGATCGACGGAGGTGTCGGAGTCTGTTGCTGAGTGAGGACTGCAGAAAGAGGCAACGACCCGCCTAACTAAATTGCCTCCATTATAATATCGTCGTTGATGATGGACAACCTAATTTGAGAAGAAAAACAAAATTTTATAATAAGAAGGAAAAACCTTTTTGGTATTCTTCTATTTCAGCCTAATAGTATTAAATATTTATTTATTGTAATATTTTTCTGAAAGCACTTAACAAAAACATCCCATGTGACTCTTACCACATACGAGATAATGTATTATCAATAAATTGTAAACGCCACAGAGGAGTTTTCTTCTTTTCTATTTCAAGTCGGCAATCACATTTTGAATCTTTGATACTAAAATGTACAAATGTGCATTTCACCTAGGTTGTGCACCATCACCGCGACCCGCGCCGTTCGCCCGCTAAGCCCAGTGTGCGCGGGGGCAGACGCGCGCAGAACGGCTCGGTTTCACGCGCGTGGCCCTCGCCCCACGCGGCGCCGGCTGCGGCACGCCAGAGCCAGGCAGCGCAGGCGCGCGCCCGCGCCGCGTGGGAGAAGCCTCTCGCGCCACAATGAGGCGCCTGCCGGCGAAGGATGCGGCGCCCACGCGCGGGGCCCGACGCCCGACGCCCCTCGCCATGACGCGGCCGTTGTCACCCGGACAGCGCCGCGCGCCTCACGTGCGGCCTACGCGCTGAAGGACGCGCGCGCAGAGGCTTCGGCGGTAGAAGCCCCCTGGCCACGACGTCGACAACTCGAATGCAGATCTTTGCTATTGCGAGTTTCACGAATACCCACCATTCCAAATTGCCCAGTATTTCACCTTCCCCACTACCTTCAATACTCTGCTATCTCGAATTCACTACTATCTCGAATTCACTACTATCTCAAATTCACTACTATCTCGAATTCACTACTATCTCGAATTCCGTAATATCTAAAATTGGCACTCTCTCGAATATTCACTACCTCGAATCCTTTCTATCTCCAATTCGCATAATCCGGAAACATGTTAATTTCCATTTACTGTCGTCTGTGTTAATTTGTCATTTAGTCAAATATTACAAGATTAATTACAAAAAACAAACAAAATTACTTCAATACTATCTAAACTATCTACCTTTTACTTCAATTTACTACAATTAATTATAAATAATTGATACCACATAATATATCATTAATATAAAAGATAGTTAATATATTAATTATTATTGTTGTTGTAAATAGAATCTATGCAATCTTTAATATTATCAGTGTCATATCATTCTTTTATTTCCTAGAGAATTATCTGACTATTTATGAATACTGCTTATAATGAAAAATGTGTGTTATTTTATGTCATAAATTGAAGAAATCGATGGTAGTTATCTTCATACCAGAATATTCATTTCTGTATTTCTGAGTCACGTAAAAAAAAGCATGATGAAACGATGTTTTTTTGAAGGAAAATAGTTTTACTAAATTAAGAATTCTTTTTTGTCTGGCTTTACGAATCGTTACAAATTGTTCTTCTGAAACCGTAGTGATTTTTACCAGAGATAGTTAACGGAAAATCAATACATAATATTTAGTCGTACCTAACTTTTTTTATTTAATTGTCCGTGGTATAATGAGTTTGTATAAAAGGCACTAATCAATACGTTTAATTCGTTCAATAACGAATTGCATGGACAACCTCCCAGCTACTGTCTCTCGCGTGTCATGCTAGAACCTTGCGTGTCATACTAACGGCTGCACTCTCAGTAGCACAGAAACATTCACTAGCCTCCTAGAAGGGGCACGCAGAAACAGCAATTACTACTGCAACTTCTCGAAGCACTTCGCGCACCAACAGCGTTCGTCCCACACAGCTCGGCGCGCGATTGGAGAACCCAAACGGAAACAATAGCCATCAATGGCTATTCAAACAACAACACGCCACGTCCTGCACCACACGGAGTCGGGCGAGCGCGACACAACACAAAGCCGTGCTTCCCGCCCACGCACCGAGCCAGCAAACGATTGGACGAGTTCTTCACAGCGAATCACCGCCGCCGCCGAGATACGCCTCCCGGCGGACGCCACAGAGGCGACAAAGGGCGCCCCCGCCCCCCGCCCCCGCCCCCGCCCCCGCCTCCCACTCCCCCAGCCGCTGGGCCTCGCGACGACCCGACGCCAGTACGTTGCTCGACTGACTGCGGCGAACAGGTCAGCCGGCACGCCAGAAGCACCAGCGATTTCTTAATTAGTAGATAATATTACGACAATGAATCATAAATATAGATCAATTAAGGATATGTCTATTAAAAATCATTTTTAAAACAGTGAACATTGTCATTTATTCGTGAAGTACAACGATTCATGAACAAATGTGTTCACCCGATCAGGAACATTATAATCTGTAGGTGAAAAAGAAATTTACAAATAAAGTACATAAATCAGTGGTCACATGTAAATACAAAGCATGGTATGGAGAAAAACTTTTTCAGTTAAAGTATGACGGTAAACTCCCCCCATGTAACAATAGTACACGGAAATATCAAATGAATTTAGATATGGCAAAACTCGCAAATTCCACCTTCAAACATTTGTCCGGAGTGAATGCAACTACATAATTTTTCTCAAAAGGAACTTCAGTTGGGATCTGTGGTTAATATTCTTAGCGCCATTTCCCCTCTCCCCCTTCCGGGCGTCGCGGCGCCTTCCCCCCGTCGCCGCCCCCTGCGCACCCGCGCGCCGCGCCTCCCGCGCCGCACGCAGCGTTGGGCAAACCTTTAATGGCGTCGAACGAATCGCTGCACCGAATCCCGCCGGCGGAGCGACGCCGGTGACCCAGTCAAGGCTCCCTTGCGCGGCGGAGGAGCGCTCGCTTTCATTGCGATCGGCTTTCACGACGACGCACGCCGAAGTGGAATGGTTCTTATGTAATTAGTGGCACGTAGTAAGTAGCAAACCGTGTGGCATTGCCGTCGGACCAATTGCTCTCTGCTCGTGCAAACAAGAGTGCGTTTTCAGCACTCGTGAATGGAAAGCTCTGCTTCTGTTTATTGTTTATTAATCCAGAAGTTTCAATTTGTGTAATGTTGACAAATTTCTACTAATAAATTGGAAAATAAAGATTTTAAAATTTAGAAGCGAAGCAAGTAATTCGATGTCGTGATGGAAACAAAACACAAAGGTTATTGAATGCTACAATATAACAAGACAAATGGTTTATGCAAGTAAATTCACGCAAACAACGACTTAAATAAATATTAAATGACGTACGAGGATAAAACCAAATGTAAGATGAAAAAACTCACAAAACTTTTTAAAAAAGGATTTAAATTTAAGAGAAAAAAGTAAAAGAAAACATTCTGAAAGTACATTTTGACGTTTCCTACCAATAAAACACTTTACGTACCAGAAATCATCTGCATTTCACCTACAGTACATTTGGAACAAAATTAAACAAGCACTTCCACGACATGTATGCAAATAAAGGGTTCAGCAGTATTTACAGAGCGGTTGTCAATCACTCTCACAGTATCGACTCCGAAACGAATCATCCCATTGTTAATTCATTTTCTTGCAAAATATCAGCAGTATAATTCAAGCCATAAATATTAACTAATTTCCATTTAGAACAATATTGAGTTGAAAGCATTTGTTTGTTTCTTTCTTTTTCCCTGCTTGGAAATTTTTGTGAGGCGATGGATATTATTTCTAATGAAGAAGGCCGCATCGTATAGTTGAACAATTGAAAACGCTGAACCATCAAAAACTGTCATCGATGATTTATGATCTAAGTCTTTTCTCAAGTCTTCAATTCCCTCAGTCTAAATTTTAAGTTTTCGGAGGAACGCCTTTTCGGCTTAGGAGAGCAGTGTAATTCCACGAACATTCTACCCTCTTCACGAAATCCGCGTTCT
>BOPP01000196.1:1742297-1768525 GCA_017312745.1 Gryllus bimaculatus | reverse complement strand
CCGCCTCGGCCGCGCCGCGGAAAAGATATGGCGGGAAGTTCCAGCGGCCAAAGGCAACGCGCGCACAAGGCAGGGAGCTGCGGGGGAATAAAGGAATTAACTACCTAATTATGTAGAGGGCATAGGGGCTTGGGGGGTTTGCAAAGCTGAAGGTTGCGGTTTTGAATGCAGCGTGAGACGTAGGTGATGTCGCTGTAAGATTGTGATGAGGTTGGTTTCCTGTACCGATGCGTATCCCATGTGAACATCTTTCCTTCCATAACAGCATTTAATCGCATGAAAACCCTAACTTTCTTCATTCAATGCAAAGAAAAGACAAACCACTATTGATCGTATGCCCAGGAGAGGAAAGGTTATAAAAGCGTTAGAGACCTCTCACCTACGATCAGCAACTGTTTACGGTTTTCATTAGGTTTCACTGATTGACTGTGCCAAATTACTTAATGTGTATCATCAATTTACATTTTATGTAAATAATGACACATAATAGTGTAAAAATACTGATTTACTAAAAATTAGTTGATATGTGGATGTTTACTTTACTTTGAAGTGTTTCTTTTAAACGAAGGTTTGAGGTCTAAAAGAAATCGGATGACAGAACATCTCAAGAGTTTGTTTACAGGAAATGTCCCACCTCAGAAAAAAAAGCAGACCTTGTCCTCAATCCTCCAATTTCCCGTAAATCATACCGAGCGCCTTGCTCCAACAAGACGAATAAATCCGCTTCTCGTTACAACAAACGTAAACGTCACATGTTGAGTAACACTCGTCAGGCAGGTGCCTTCCGGCAGTGGAAAAGGATCCGCGAGTGAGCGGTAAACAGTTAAGCGGGAGGCCGCGGCGGAGATGGGGCGGTCGCTGCGGAAGGCCGGCGCCCGTGCGTGTTCGCTGGCCGTGGCGTGGCGCGGCGTGGCGCGGCGCGGCGTGGGGCAGGCGTTCGCGTGGCGCGCCAAGGCTGCTGAAGGTGCGCGGATGCGGCCCGATGGCACCGCTGGCTCGCGTCTTGCTCCCGACCCAATCCACGCCACAAGTGGGAAATTACGCAGCTCAAGGGCGACTTTTTGTGCGAGTCTCGACAAATTTCCTGATACCGAATTTCCTTGCGCGAGAGTTGTGAGTGCGAGACGTGTGAGAGAGGTGCCAGTGTGAGGAGGTGTGTGTGTGTGTGTGTGTGTGTGTGAAAGAGAGAGAGAGGATGTGTGTGAGGATGTGTGTGTCAGGATGTATGTGTGGATATGTGTGCGAGGATGTGAGGATGGAGTGGGGTATGTGAAGTTGTGTGTGTGTGAGGATGTGTTTGTGTGTGTAAAGTTGCGTGTATGGCGTGAATGTGTATATGTGGGGGGGATATGTGTGTACGAATAAGAATATATGTATTCATAGGTATGTGGATATGTAGGAGTATTTGAGTGAGTACGAGTATTTGTGCGTGCAGGACTCTGAGTTAATGTAAGAGTTTGTGTGTGTGTGTGTGTGTGTACGTGTGTGTGTATGTGCGTGAATGCGCAGGAGTGAAGACGCCTACGGTTTCTTTTTCTCATACAATTTTATTTTTTGTTTCTTTACATGAAGGTTTTGTTCGAGGAATCAACCTTTCGCAAGAAATAAGATACTTTTTCCACGATCATTAAATAACATAGCTGAACACGAACGCTAGCTCTAAAACATTCAAAAACCAACCAAATGCGCAGTTTAAGAACAGTAATTCCTTCTCTAATAATAGTAAAATACGTCTTTAGCTATTTTTAACGATTATTGTATTTTTTCTTTCTCATTTATTTTTTATTACAAAAAAATATTTAACAAAGTGAACAACGGTTTGAAAACATATTTTTCCCAACTTTGTTTACTACCACCAACTTATCAAAATAATAGCTGTAATAATAGCTGAACATTTAAAAGGTTCTAAAATAAATCAACTAACTAATAGGTCATTCCAATGTTCTCATAGAATCGCTTTTCAGTGAAGAATAAAAATGAAGTATTTTGTAATAAAAAAGGAAATAAACAAAGAATAAAAATACAATTTTCAATGAAAATAGATCAGACACAACATACAGTTTACCTAGACAAATATAAAATAAAAAAATTACGTTAATTTTTTACAAAAACACCAACTATGCATATATTATCAAAACATTGTTTGGATATGTTAAAATAGGTACTATAACTCATTAAAGGAGTCAAAATTACCTAAATGTTACTGAAATGTATCTCTATATTCTCTAATTGGGTTAGAGATAGTGAGATCATGATAATAGAGGTAATTATTTCTACAGTCGTACAGATTTGGCCTTCGTCAAAGCGTGGGAGAAACATAACAAGGGTTTATTACGTCATTGAATTTGGAACCTTGACACTATGTTGCGAGAATAAAATAAATTCATACGGAAATGCTTAACATTTGATGGTGTTACGTGTTAACTGTTGGCATCAATTATTAATAAGAATATTTATTTGTCATAAAAAATAATTCATGCTCGCAGTGACTTACGAAATTCTCGGCTAGAAAATGTAGTTTATACAGAATTTTCCAATTTTTTACTACAATCACATTATCAAAATAAAATAATAATTATTGCAAACATTTAAGAGAATCTAAAGGAAATTAACGAACTAAATTGTCACTTCAATGTTCTCATGGAAACGTGCTTCAGTGAAGAATAAAGAGTGGAGGGAACTTGCCGAAAACAAAACAACACAGCACGCTATCCCCATGACCTGCATTTTCCACGCTCATCCGACTCACGCTGCGGTTCACACAGAACGTTGCTTCGGCCGGTCTAGACAGGCTCCAGAGGGCATGGAGAATGCATAACTGCCGGCACCGTACCGTGAAAGCGTCGAGTAATTTCAGAACGACGATAATACAAGTATAATCTGGAGACTTCAATGAGCGAGTAAGACACCAACTCGTAATCAAAGGTGGGAGGAGCAGAATTTAGATATTTTGCTGCTCCGTGGAACCATAAAAAATTAAAATACTGACAAACGATCTTTTGCAATTTAATTGTAAGGTAGTTGAGTAACTGTAATGCATTAAATTGGTTAGAATAGTAATGATCCAGTTAAAGGCACGGGTGAAATGAAAAGTGGTTAGAATAAACCCCAAAAACTAGTAAAGAAACCCAGGTCAACATTTACCTGATTCCGATGACCGGCCCCATATCTTCAACCAGCTCGGAGAGCACCAACACGGTGGTGGCTGCGCCGGAGCTTGCTGTATAGAGCGGCGGGGGTTGCTGCACCACAACCGACACGGTGCCGGGCACTCCGCCGGACGTTGTCACCAACACTTCAGGCGGCAGCTGGCCGTCCGTGTCTTCGCCGTGGGCCAGACCCAAAACCTTCGCCGTGGCTGCTGCCGCCAGCGCCGCCTCGTCCTGCTGCAGCTCCACCACGCTCACAGGCGTCATAGTGGCGAGCATGAGTGGCGGGCTCGGGGGTGCGCCGGGGTTGTGGTGGTCGGCGGCAGGCGGCGACGGCTCGGCAGGCGACGCCGACGGCGGCTGCGGCGAGGGCGGGCCCTCCTCGGGGGCCGGGGCCCCTTCCTCCAGACTGCGGCGCGTCATGCTTGCTTTGTCTCTGTCCTCGGAGGGGCGACGACAGTTCCTAAGTTCACGAGGGTGCACGCACTATTCTTCGCAAGGAACGATCTTGCGCAGGCGACGAGTCTCGCTGTATTCCTTTGTTATGGCACTGGAATCTAAGTCGTTCTTTCTTACAGTTTCAATTTCACACTCGCTCGTCTTGTTGGGGGCTGCCAGTTAATGGCACTTACGAGAGTTACGCGCAAGAGCCACTCGTGGCGCGTTTCAGCGGCGCGGGCGCGGTGGGGAGGCGCGCCGGGGGCGGCGAGCGGCCAGGGTGACATCCGGGGGGCGCGGAGCACCTGTCGAGGGCGAGCGGGGAGGGCGCCGGCGCGGACCGGGACGAGAGCCCGCTCATTCACGCGGGCGCGTGCTGCTGAAAGGGAAAGGCCGCGTGATAAGGCGCGGACGCGACCCGGATTCCGCACAAACCACGGCCAGCGGAGGAGGCGGGCGCGGGGCGTGTGCGCGTCGCGCTTGCCGCTGTATGACGAACGCTTGTCTCTCTCTCTTGCGCAGAAGCTGGGCGAAGAGGTGGAGAGCGGGAGGGGGGCGGAAGGCCGCCACGGGGCAAGGCAGGTGGGTTGCGGGAGAGGGTGGGGTGGAGCGGGCGGAGGCGCGGGCGGTGAGCGGGGTATAGAGGGCAGGCAGCACCTACCTTGTTCTCTAGTTCCTCCTCAACGGGAGGTTCGGGGGACTGGAGGGTCTAGTAACCACCGGTTCGGAAAACCCAGCTGAACAAGCAAGGCAACCTTGCTCTTGGTCGTCAGTTACTACCGCGGCACCGCCAGCCGCGCACTGCACTCTGTGTCGAGCCGTCGCGGCGCGCGTCGCTGTGCGCTGGGGCGCCCGCCTGCGGGGGCGTTGGGGTTCCCACGCGCACTGGGCAGCGGAGCGTCGGGGGCTCCGCGTCGTCTCGCTGGGCCGCCTCACCTGGGCGCGCGCGCCTGCCGAGCTGCGCGTCGTTTTCGGCGCCGGAGCCGGTGCCGTGGTGGCGGGCGCTGAGGCGCGTTCGCCGCTACTGCGGAGGGGGCGTCCGCTGCAGGCGGGCGTCGGGGCGCCCGGCATGTCCGCGCGCGGCGGCAGCGTGTGCAGCCCGTGGGCGAGCGGGCGGGTGGTTCGCAGGTGCGCTGGTCGCCCGGGGATGCTGAGAGGCCGCGTGAGTGCGTGGTCCCGCGCCGCGCGCCGCTGGCTGCCCGCCGGCTGAAGCCGCTGCCAGCCGACTGTGCTGCAATGGCGGCCGCTCGCCTCGCCGCCGCCTCCGCCTTCGCCGCCACCGCCTTCGCCTCGCCGCGCGCTTGCGTCGCTTTCAGCAGACGGCGGCGGGCCGCCGGCGGAGGCGGCCGTCGGGCGCGCGCCGCGCGGGGCAGAGTGCCTCCACCTCCTCTCTTTTCTTTTTCTCCTCTTCTTCTCTCCTCGCTTCGTTCTCTCCTGCGCTGGAGCCGCGCGCGCCTCTCGCGCGAGAGAGAGAGAGACGCATGGAGAGAGAGGGAGAGAGCGGGAGCGCCCAGAAGGTGGAGCCTCGTGAGCGACGCCGGTGAACGAGAGAGAAAGAGAGAGAGACAGAGATCCCCGCCTGCCTCCTCCCGCCTCCGCCGCCTCGCCGCCGCGACTCGCTCGCTGCCCCCACGTGGGCGAGCAGAACAGACACCTCGGCTGGTTTATTGCGCTGTGTTGTTGGCGTTACAATCCTCTCCCGGCCCAAAGTTATGTCGGCGGTGCGCGAGACGCGGAGAGGAACGGGGCGCGGGCGGGGAGGGCGGCGGGGCGGAGGCCGACGGGTGGATTCGGACCCAGGAACGCGTCGCGGCGCGTCGCTCTCGCCGTTGCGGCGCGGCGCGCGGCGTCGGGGACAATCGGGCGCCGCCGGAGAGATAAGGCAGCGCGCAACAATGGCTCTCGGTGCGCCGCCGCGGCCGTCGACGTCACGGCGTCGCCGTAAGTCGTGGAGACAGCCGAGCACAGCGGTGAACGCCGTCGCCGATGCCGCCGTCAACAATACCTTGGGCTTCGACGAGGATAAACAATGAGCGTCCGCCGGCGGGCGAGTCAAGAGCGACGGAAAACAGACGACGCAGGTAGCGACGGCCGGGCGGGCGCTCGTTGAGAAGAGGACGAAAAGAAAATCAGCCACTGAAGATAACTTTCATAATAATTATTACAGGCCCGGGGCTTCTTTGTCCGCACAGCATCTCGAGAGTACCTGGATGGAATGCTTCGCGCCGTTGGAACAAAGAAAATATCGTGCACTCTGCAGCTTCTGTGAAGCCCGATCTACCAAAAACGTTAAAAATATTAAGGAAAAGAAGAGATGCTGTAACGAATGCCTGCAAGAAGTAGGGGCAATATTATGACGGACACGCTAAGAATGAAGAGTCTGGCGTAAAGTTCTTGTTTATGACGGTTTATCATTTAAGGTCGAGACAAGAAGGATTAAATACAACCATTTATCTGCGTTCCAACTTTTCAATTTCAAGGTCTCCGGGAGCAAAACTCAAGATATTCTCAAGGATAGAAATGCCGAGAAGGAAAAAGCATGACAACAACCCAAAGGAGTTCTGAGGAATAAGGGTGCTGTAAACAGAAGTCAAGGCTCACTCTTTATAGTCGGCATTAGTTTAGCTATTATCTCAGACGGAATCTTTATCTGATGACTGCTATTATAGTTCATTATTATTTGATGTTTACTATCTTCTATCAGTCATGTCTTTTATTTAAAAAATTACAATCTGCAAAATTTTATAGGAAATTTTAATAAATTATTAAATCATTATTTAATATTATATATACTATTTAAATATTATTCTTTTTAATAAATTTTACTAAATTAGAATAGAAATTTAAAGAAACGACGGTTTTACGGACTCTTTCATAAGGTCATACTTTCATGTTTCTCATGGTAATAATCATATAACCTGACAGTACCCTCTAAAAAACTTTTTCTTATAAAAATGCCCATTAAATATCCCATGAATTGTGGTTAATATATTAAGTCTTTAATCACTTTCAGATCAATATACTAACTCTCTTATATTTGGGAACTCCGAACATTTTCACTCCATTAGTTTTCGGGATTATACTCTAAACAACCTGAAGAGAGATAAAGTGGGATGCAAATGTTTGCATATTGAACAGATTCATCCACACACATATTAAAATACTTAAATGATAATATTAAATATTTTCAAAGATTGTCAGGAGTGACTATCACTTAATGTAAAATGAAATCCGAATTCAGTTTTTTATTTTTTTCCTTATTTGAAAAACTTAATTTGCATGTTTTTTTGTAATATATCGTTTTTTGTAATAAATCTAATACAATCAATAGTCTGTTGAATGTATTATCAAAATAATATCATCCACTGGCACTCCGAAGTTGATAATAGCTAACCAAGAACTGGGAGACTACAATGAGTGAACACGACACGAACCGTAGATCTTTTGGAAAAGTCTTCTTCACTATTTTCGCAAAGGGGAAAAAACATGGTTCATCGGTAAATTTACTTCGTGAAAATGGCTCTGAAACAATCTCTAAATCGATAGTGTATAATTTCTACTTGTCACACTCATGATACGTTACACACTTCGACAATCTAAGAGACTTAACAACGAATCAACATTTCGCAGACTCACTGTATGTACATAACATTCTTTCATATTGCCTTCCAATGCAACAGCTACGATTGTTTGTATACTGATTCAGATATGATTAATAATTACAATAAAATGTTCCGGCAATCGTTACCAAACATTCAAATGTCAATGCTGTTAGTAAATTCATCAAAGTATATTGAGGTGTAATACCAGTGACGGTAAAAGCAATCTTAAGATCCATTCAGTAAAACATTGCGAGTCGTACATGTAGAAAATATGAAGAAGATATCATACAAATTTCTTGTTCTTCTTCGCTTCTGCGAGTAGACGTTGAGCGTGTTTACTCACCACATTTTAGAAACCATTTTTTATATGTTTTCTTCTTTTTCCAATGTATGAACATTATTTTAATTTATATTATCTGAAAAATTGTGTTCTAGAATTTTTCACCATTCATATTTATTTACCTCACATTTTTATTAACAGAATTTATTATTAATTAATTGTTCATATATTACATTTTCTCTGATATAAAATTGATCAGCACTTACTCTCAGGAATCTCATTCCCGTAGTTTGAATAAATCGATCATTCTTATTGTAGTGGTCAAATATTAATTGCCGTAAGCCGATAACTTTTAAAGTTTCATTTTCTCTCTCTTTGAACTTTGTTTTTTTTTATGAGTGTCATGTAAGCGCTTTATACGGTACTGTTTCTAACATACCGTTATTGTAATCACAAGACAGGTCATTTGACGTTGTGTGTGATTGTCGTATTTTGACAATTGTTACACAGTTAAGTTCCAAAAGTCTTAGCTGCTATTTATTTAGAAACACAATTTTATAATTTTTTCAGGATCATGTGTCATTGTTATCTCATTTTAACATCTCCATAAATGTCTTTGATATACGTGAACAATCTGGTAAGCATAAAACTGTTACTTATCTACATGTGGTTGTCCACAAATCTAGAGAATCATTTGGAGAATGAAGTAGAGTACTAATCTCATTTTGACAAAAGTTGAATTTTTCAGGCTATTCAACTGAGTCAGAGATAAGACAACACAACCAAAGTCCGGTTACAGTGAACGTCTGTAAACAAACATGTTTGGATCACTATATCAGAGGTTCACTACATCCATTGATATCAAAATTAAATAGAATATTAATTTTTAAGACTTAATACATTAAATATAGGTTCAGGTTCACTATAACCGAATCTTCTTATGCTTATTTGTAATATAAGTAAAACGGGATCAGTGACTTAAGTTCACTGTAACCCAGGGTTCACTATGCCAGAGTTGGAATAACCGGAGTCGACTGGAGATGCACCATTTTGCAATTAATAGCAACTAGCACTTTTAACACTTTATACCTTTAGAATTCCAAATTTTCTTTCTAGAATACATAATAATTTGAGCTGGAACTTGATTTCCCCCATAAAAAGCGCATGATTCTCGTTTTGGCGTTTTCCGCATCACCAAGTCATCTGCGTCACCCGCGCTACCTCACCGCGGGCGTCGCTTTCCCCGCGCAGTCGACGAGACGCCGTCGACCCAGCAAACTTTCCCCGCGTTATTAATATTCATCCGGTCCGCGCGCTGGACCACACGCCCGTTAAATCGGACAAGGCGACGTGTGCATAATAACACACCTTTGTAACGGGAAATTTATCGCGGCAGTGCGCCGCCGCGAGGCCGGGGGAGGGAGGGAGGGAGGGCGCGTGTGGAGAAACGCGTTTATGCGCGTGTCAAGCTGCAGCCTTCGCTTCGGGAGCGCGTAAGAGCGCGGGGCGGTTTCTCCCGGGAACCCCCCGCGGAGAGGCTCGAGCCTCGAGTCTCCGCATTTGGAAGTATCTGCAGTGGCAGCGAGTGAATTCGATTGGCTTATTGGTGTCTCCAGGCGTGTCAACTGCTATAGCCATTAGTCCACTAAGGGAAGTGCGTGCTATTTGTCATGTGAGATAGGCGTTCACTTCCTCTGCTCTATGGCGATATCCGGTGCCGACCTACAGGTCAGCCTGTGGGGGTTTCCCAACCATGTATCTCCCACCTGTAGGGTACCGAATCCACCGAAACTATGCCGTCGACTGGTTTTCTGACTTATAGAAATGTAGTGCATTTAAGTGTAAGTATGTGTAGGTAAGCGGTTAGAATAGAACAATGAAGAGAAAGGAATGACACTATTCCGACATTCCCCTGGGGTTGATCAGAGAAATGACGAAAAATACCGATCAGAGACGCCATGTACTAGAATTTGCCTCCAGCCAGTGGCTGAACTCCACCTAGGTTTCTAGCAAGTGTCGAAAATCCTGATACCGTCGGGATTGGAACTCTCGGACATCTTGCCCAGAGGCACTGAAATGACCCTTGAATTGAATTGAAGCCCTGACTTACATTAGTGGTGGCAGCGGTCGTTGAGAGAGAGATAGAGTTCCCATTGCCGAAAAGGGCGCATAAGTTGAGTTTAAGTTTGATATTGAGAAATTTAGACTGCAAGGGGAGGTGGCTTCATTTGTCTCATTGTTTTATCAGCGCATGTCCCCGAGGGGATTTCTGATAATAATTTAGTATGTATTGTTTTCAGAGGGATATTCTGATATTCTGGGATTTGGAGTACACAACGGTCGTCAGAGAGAACATTTAATATCGTATGATAGTTTGAATAGCTGATAGCTTAAAAACCGGCCATGGTTTACTTGCTTCTAATACCACCTGAGTTCGTAAAGTTGTCGGACTCGGCGTAGAAAGTAAAGTTGAAACAAAAAAGTAAGTTTTTAAATGTCTGTATTCCGTAATGAAGGGCGCAGCAAGGGCAAGGGCTAGGGGAGGCGGGGGCACGTGGGGAGAAACGCGTTGAAGCGCGCGTCAAGATGCGCGGGGCGGATCCACTCGGGAGTCCCTGTGGTGGTGCCTGAGGCGCGGTTTCCCGACATCTGCGGTGCGAGAGAGAACGAAAGTCGAGCTGAGCTTGGGTGTGGGGACAGTTTGAATTACAGAGAGAATTTCGGATACCATACGCGTGGGTATATGTTGTTGCTACCTAGAAAAAGTTTCTGATACCTTTAGGATCTCTAAGGCTTCTCAAAGAAATTCATGTTACCTTAAAAATGGGCATCGCTAATGCTTCTAGAAGAAATTTCTCTGATACCTCGAAATCGAGTAAATGCTATTGTCGACACAGGGTATGACTAATCGTTTAAACATTGGCGATACTTTATGAGGGACATTTCTATTCTCTCCAAATCGATATTCATAGTAGTTGCTAGAGAGAACAAACTATGGAATTGATTATCCGCGATGATCAATGGTCATTTAAATGAAACATGTTATTTTAGAAACATTGTATACATCGGTGTAAAAAATTATTATAGGAATAGGTGGCAAATAGATGTGTGTTTTTCGGAATAAAATTGCATTTACAAACATGCGACACACGTCTTTATGAGAGCATTTGTGTCTTTGTATTTTCAATGATACCACAAGCCAAAATACGTAGACTTTCTTCTACTGTAGATAACTCCATATGATCTGTACACACATAATCCTACAGAAGAATTAATTATACATTTTCAGAAACACGAGGATGACCTATTAGATAAGTTTCATTTTAGAGCCCTGTTTGAAGATTCAGGGAAAACGATTTAAAATTTAAATTTTGATGGGATGCCTACACTGTCCTTGAGAAAAGAATTACGAGGGACTAATCAAAGTCGTAACTGTAAATAACAGAATGACATTGTCCATTCAAATTTTATACGTTCAGTGAAAGTCTTAAGCCCTCCTATCTTTAGTGTCAGATTTCGTATCAAAATTGTTGCTGTTATCTTCTTAATGGAATTAAACAACTTTTGAATCCATAGGGACACCAAAAAGATTTCTGGAAGTCTAAGAAATCTCTAAACTTCTAGAAGAAGAGTTCGCTGCTTATTTCATACGAACATAATCTCTGTAGGACACTCTGTACGTATTAAGGAAACCCGAATAGATGTTCTATCAACATTTATTCCATCATTTTGTTTGTGATATAATAATAATGATCATAATATTAATATATTACATTATTATGTATCCTTTATCACATGTTAGTTTTTTTTCTATTTTATGCTAAATATTTGCCATATTCGAAAAGCAGTTTCAAATATAACTATTTCAGTTACTTCAACTTTCGAACAACACAGGCTACTTTATAAGCATTCAAAGGTTACTACTTATAGATTAAAAACAAATATTTATCCATTGAGCTTAAATAATGAAATGTGTATAAATAATATCAGTTACAATCACCTAATAGATTTATACAAAATTTAGCGGTTGACGATAGAGGAAACCAAAAGTAGAGAACATTTTTGATATGCTTTAACAAACACGACAATCAGTTTCAAGCCAATATGCTGGGAACTACGGTGAATAAGAGGCTTCATATTCTAAGACGCATTGAAAAAAGGTTATCAGCTTCAAACCAACAACAACAACATCAACAACGAGAAGGAAAACACAGTGAGATCATCCAGGGAGACGCGAAAGCCATTAAACGACCCTGCAATGAACGCGGGGCTCAATACAGCTGCACCTCCCGGCAGAGGGGGGAGGCAGCGGAGAAAGAGGGGGAGAATGAGGGGGCGGTACGCGGGCCGCTGCATCCGGCATTTCCTCAACGCTCCTCTTTGTCTCGCGACGTTGAGGATCTCGAGGCTCAAACACACTTCTCCCCTGGAGCCCCTGAAAGTGCGCGACGAGTACTTGTAGTATTCGATACTCGTGCGACTCTCGAGATGACGAGAAGCAGCAGCAATCGGCGTCGTTATGCAATATCGTATAAGATATCGCTCGATAGCATTTCTTTCCATTCACCAAACGCGCTTTCTGCTTCACGTCTTTTGATGGCAAATGCACTTTCCATGTAACGTACTCACTCACATGACCGATATGTGCTTGTGAGCAGGCGTAGTAAAAACACAAAAACTACGAAAGCAACCTGGTAATCTGGTAATTTATTTATTTCTTTATAATTGCTCAAACGGCACGTTTGCTCAGTTTCCACTCAATATGGCCAAACCTTATTACTCAAACGTATAAAAGTAGCGGTACGCTTAAGGTGTTTGCAGACGCCATTACTCAACGTTACGTATCATCAGCTCTGTAAAAGGTTCTCTGGTAACTCGTAAGTGTTCCCATTCCAGTGTATTTAAAAACGCGGCAATGCAAATAGCACTACTTAGATTAGGACATTCTATGGACCGTAGAAAGTCATATAACTTTTTCATGAGTAAATATGACAAATATTATAATGAACACTGATTTCTGCTCGGCCTGTACTCTTCACAAGACGTAACTTTCAATAACGGTTGACTGGATCAAACATAAAAGGTTCACAACAAATTCCGCTGACTTCACATAACGGTAACTTCGGTTCGAATGTCTTCTGCCAGTCTCACGTACAAAGACAATGCCAGCGTCTCCTCTCCGAAGCAATCCATCTCTCTCGAAACCATTTCTCCTCTCGGTCTTTCCCAAACGGGGAAAAGAAATCTCGGATACCGAGAAGGACGGCGGAAGGGAAGGGGGCGCAAAGCGCTCGCGAGGCGACGTACGAGACGCACCGGCGACCCGCGGCGGCGGGGGTCGAACCGCAGCCACCCACTCGCCGACGCCCCCCACGCCCCTAGCCCCCCGCCCACCGATGACGGGCAGTGGGCGAAAGGCGAAATCACGCGGACATTCATGCCGCATAACCGAAGCACGTTTGTCCTCGGGCTTTCGCTTGTATTATATTATAACGTTATAATTACATATGATTTAATAATGTGATTGCAGTGACAAAGATGTTTGACTTTCAAAGTTGTGTTTTTTCTAAGATGCTTGTTCTAGCAGATTTCAAAACGGATCAAACGTCTGTGCACAAAAAAATTGTCAGAATAGTTTCATTTTCTTATTGGCAAAAAGTCCTAAATGTACCTGCACTATGATCCGAACTGAATGTCGTTTTTTTAAGTGTTCAGCATCTTCATTTTCAAGAGCCAATATTAATATGAGAATGTTCTTTATACGTTTTAAAGATGTACTATGTATCCTAAGTTCTTTATTAAGTAAATATTATGTACATTAAAACATCTTTTTGAATCGAATTAACTTTAATCAAATAAAAATGCAGTATTTTTAAATAGAAAATTAGTTATTCCTACATATTTAATGGTAATATTCATGTTGCAGTAATGTTTGAGAGGTAAAATCTCCAGAAAGTTGAGGACTTGAATGTGAATTGAATGTGAATGAATTATTTTAATTTTAGTGATTCTATTAATGGAAGAACGGGAGTTTTGTCTTTGGTGATTTCAGAGAGAAGCCGTTTCTCTCCTTTGAAAAGATACAGGATTAAAAGCTACTTTATTATAATTATAAACATGCTTCATAGTGATTAAATTATTCATACATTTATGTATGTTTAAAATTGATTTACTTTTGTAATATATTTAATCGACGCAAAGTTTTAGTTTAAACTATTTCTAGTATAAAAATCGTGCCATAGAAATATATTTGTACATAAATCGTTTAAATGTTACTTATGTTAATAACTATCGACTCACAGAGACACATGTTGGGAGTAAATGTTTAACAAAATTATTGGTACATGAAGACACTAACGTCATAAATGTCATTTGTGTTTTATTATTAAACTATTTATAACTTTAAAAAATAGAAACATCAGTTAATAAAACAATAGAAAATGTGGTTAACTGCAAATTGTGCGTATATCTACATAAGGGGATGAGAATATTTAAAAAAAATGAAAATCCGTAATTATTATATTATTATATCTTGTAAATGTAATTAACATTACACTGACGTAACATTCTCGCCATTCAGGTATGACTATCTTATCCAATGCATAAAGAAATGTTAGAACATTTAGATTCGTGATAGCACCCTTCGAACACAGCACCTATAATGAAAATAATATTCACCCCTTTTGACTGATAAGCAAATGAGGCATGCTGCACTCGATTCCTATGAATATGTGAGTCAAAGTGGTGATTTTCTATTCCCTTCGAAAGAATGAATGGTGGATGGAGCGAGCCTGAAGATGTGAATCTTATTCGAAGGTGAATTAATACGAATTTGATAATGAAAAGATTCCTAGTGTTTTGAGAGAGCCAACCAGCCTGCAATGATATGACGAAGGCACCCTTCCTGTTTACACAGGACTAAAAGCCTTCAGTCTCGTGCACTTGGCAGAAGCAGCACGCCCCCAGGTCAGCCAGGGAGGCCCAGGGGAGTGGACAACGGCTGAATTTTCGCCTATTTCATTCGGGCCTAGACCGCGCTAGGGCTTCTCCGCCCACTGCGCCCGGCCGCCGCGCCGCCGGGGTCGGCGCTCCCACAAGGCTCCCGCTGCGCCAGGCGCAGACGCGCGCAGCATCCGGCGCTGGGGAGGGGGCAGAGGAGCGACGAGAGGAGAGGAGGGGAGAGGAGAGAGGGCGCGTGTGTGTGCGCGCACCTCTCTGCGCAGACGCGCCCGCCCGCCCCCGCGCCGCGCGCCGCGCCGCGCGCGCGCGCTGCGCCGCGCCGCGCCCCCTGCCGCCGAGGCCCGCGGGATCTGCGCCCTTTGTTCACGGCTCTGCGCCTAAGGGCCTCCCCCTCCCCCTTCCCCTCCTCCTCCGGCACCTCGTGGCACCCACGGCCCACCCTCGAATGGTGGGCAGCTAAATAGTATTTAATACAATTCAGTTTTCTCGTTTAGAATCTTTTTAAGATACCTATTTAAACAAACTTCGTGAATTTTTCTTTAAGTAAAAGACTCTCACGATTTATGACACTCTAATTTATTGAATTTGTAGTTGAAACGCTAACTATTAATTAAAAATTAAAATTGATAGAATTAGAGCTTGTCTGACAGCATTTGTTAAATTCTTCATTTTGTTGCAATAAATATATGGAAAGCAGTCTTTTTGTTTGCCATATGGCGCAAACAAGCGTGTAAGTTTAAGTTGATAGTTGGCGAAACGAAGGTAGCAGTTTTTAAATGTCACCTGTATAGTTTTCTTGTTAGTCAGTTACCGTCAAATTTGGAGCAATAGCCATTAGACACGAATTATTTCTAATAGTAAGCTCCATTTTATGAAAAATCCATCTGATCGTTGTAGGTCTTAATTTCAAAATTGTCATGTCACAAAAGACACCAAAAATGTCCAAAGTCAAACTGTCGTACAATGCCAAATGTCAAAAATATAAAATATCCAGGAGAGCGTGAAATTAAAAAAAAAAACAGAATATAAATCAACTGCTAATGGTCTTAACAGAGTATTCCATTATATTTTCTAACCTAGATAATGGAATTTAATTTTTCAATACACAGACATTGCTCTTAAATATCTAATGAGTGCAGGAGTAGGTATGACATTTTCTTAAAATACGATCATATTTACCCGAGTGCGAAACAAAATCGATGGTAATGAGTTGGTTGGTATCTAGACGGTGGATTTCTTCTATTTCTTTACACCATTCATCAGATTTCCATGATATAAGTATTGTTTCAATTGTCTTAACTTCCTAAGTGACAATGGGGATATTTTTTAAATTATAAACCAGCAGTTAAACAATATTTTACAGCAAAAACATTGCATTTATTCGTTAATTATTTCACGTTTCCAAGCACATCAAATTCTACGATCTATAAACCCGTAAGTGTTACCCGTACATGTTACATCTCTGGAGGTGATGCTGGTGGTGGTGGTGGTGCTGGTGGTGGTGAGGCTCTCCCGCTAGAATGTGAGATCCGATGCCGACCTTGACGTCCGCGTGCGAGATATCCTTCTCCATGTGTCTCCGCCAGCGGGCCACCATCTCAACCGGGCCTACCTCTGAGTTAGAGACTGGTCTCCCAAAGTGTGAGTTAGAGTAGGGTATGTAAGTGTGACTACGAGGGTATTTATGTGTGTGTGAGGGAAGAGAAGTGAACAAGGGGGGGGAGAAAATATCGTGCACGGTTAGTGAACATTCTATTAAGGCAACGCCCAGGCACTGGCCTGGCATTGATCGAAGAAACTACGGAAAATATCGATCAGATATCAGCCGGCAGCTGAAATTCTCTTCAGTGGTTGGATTCGACCTAGTAGTTTATGTCGAGATTCGAGCCCTAGAACTTCCCGATTACAGACTTTGAAGCAGCAACAGCTATTGCCCTAAGCTATCTCTGCCGGTCTAATGCATTTGACGTATATGGCAACGAGTCAATCAACGTCTCCTCGATAACATTCGTTTCAAGACATTCAAAGATGTCTTCCGTTTGGGTGTGTTTGAAATGTTTGAATCCACTAAATTTGAATTACAAACTTTAGGCGGTAGATTTAGGCAGGTATTTTAACACTACCAAATAGCGCGAGATTTCCTGTGCCCAGAGCGACTTATATTCTTGCTGCCCCAAGTCTTTCAATACAAATTAAATAGATTCAAAAATTTACTTTTTATATTTGTACTACGTAAATACGGATATATTTAATGAGACCCAAAAGAAACCCCTAAGAAGAAGAAATACTGTACGTAGGCGAAAATAGAAATAAATTCACCCCCAAGTTGGTTTTCAAATTTCTAAAGACAATTTGATCTCAGGAATACTTATATTGATTTAAGTGAGATTTTTTCATTATATAAAAATATTGAAATGAAGGAGGGATAGTATAAAATTTTCGAATTTTATAAATATATGATTTAAATTAATATTTTCTTAATGAACGAAAATTACAAACATCTTTTTTCTTTATTTGCCATGCAAATATTTGCACTTTACAAGATCTGCAACACCACTTTAAAAGTTAGAGTATGCATGTAAGCATATTTATTATTGATTAGTAGTGTCGATTTCAATGTGATAAAATTTTGATTATGTCATTTGATAGCTGTGCCTTGCACGAGGTATATACACAAAATGCTAATAACGAAAATTTACATGACATATGCAATTATTAAATTTGATAAAAGTTCTTCAACTAACATTTTTGATAATACATTGATGACACATTCAAGAGAATTAAATTACTTTTGTCATAGGGACAACAACTCACACGTGTTGTAAGATTTTACGCATACGTTGTTAGAAAAAGGAAAGGCACAGTTAAAAAAGAAAGCTTTAATAACAATAATAAACTGGGAGGCATAAAAGGACCCACGTTTCTGGTACTCATTAACATATCTAGATCCTGTCGTTCCGTATCTCAATCATGTAAAGAATAAACCAATTAAGCGCGTGCAATAATACAAATTATGGGCACATATAAAACACGTGCATTACGCAACACACACGGTCAGAACTAAAAGTCAATTAACGAAGGGAGCGACACGTTGCCACGCTCTGATTCCCCGCGACGCCAAACGAACGACTACCGGTGGAGTGCCCGTCTTCAGACTTTCCAAACGGCGCCGCGGGAGCTTTGGGCGGCGCTGGACCATGCACGACCCGAGGGTTCCCCGCCGTCACGCCGCCCACTCCCACAGCGCGCCCACGCTATCACCACCCGCTACCCACCGTCTCCGCCCCCGCCCGCCGCCACTCGCCGCGCCGCCCACGCCCTCACACCTCCATCGCTCACGCCCGCACCAACTCCACGGCCGTCCGCCCACCGCCGCTCACGACTCCGCGCAGCCCACGCCTCACCACCCCGCCACGCCCACGCTCGCAGCCCACGCCGCCGCACAACGCGGCGCATACGCTGCCGCCACGCCCTCACCACCCGCCGTCGGGCTCTCCCTTCGACCAAACGCTCTCTCTCCCGCCACACATGCCATCACCATACAGCGCTCCCCGCCTCATCCCGCACGCACCCTGGCACCCTCCCCGCCACCTATTGTCCCGTGTTCACACACCATCTTCCACCTCACCGCCACCGGCCCCAACCCTCCACACCTCCCCACCGTCCCGTCGCACGCGGGGGTCGATAACGCAGACCGGAGATTGACTGCAAACGCCGTTGCGAGGGCGGGCGGGCGGTCACGGCGCGGCGTGAAGGGCAGCTGTTCCGCGGCTGGTGACGTCACGCCCCGAAAGCGCGGGCGTCGGCAGCACCGCCCCGGAGGAGGGCTGTGGGGTGGCGAAGGGTGTGAAGGTGTGTGGGGCCTCTGGTTGTGAAGGATTTTACACAAAAAGCTGAGCAATATTAGTAAGTGAAGATGGGAGAGGACATTGGGAAGTTAGAGCCGCGAACGTCGCGGGATGGGGACGAGGTCTTGGTCGTCGAACTTCTATCGACAGTTCCATTTCCATCTTTGTTATTGCCGACCGATTCCATAATTTATCACGGCAACAACGGACTGTTTGGGGATTGATTTTTCAGTGTTTTTGGTAGCGTCAATTACTATATCATTTAGACTCGTAAGTGTGGTTCATGCTGGAGAGCGTGAATGTGACGACTTGAAGATACAAGAGCGAAAATTACGAGAGTGATAAATTTTATAAGTATGTAGTCTAACTTAAGGGAATAAACGTAATATTGGAAGTTAGAAGAGTATTCATAAAGTCGATGGAAAATGGAGCAATGGGTCAGGACATTGGATTGCACCTTTCCTCAATTAGTATTTACTAATAAATTCACAATTGTAATTATAGATTGTTCACAATTTAACACTGCAAATACTCTATTAACTAATTTGCTATTAGAAGTTCAATGGGATTCATGTATTGCGTAATATGAGTGCTCGGCAAGTTCCTATATCGATGAGCATTGAAGTGAACGTGTGGTGGAGATTGTGCGAACGGAAGAGCGCGATGGCTCTTGTGACAGTAGGTAACGGACGCGCACTTTAAGACCACTCTCAACACATTCAAGGAGGAACACATTTCAGCGGCCGGTTGCTGCAGGATGTGCTTCAGGCGCTCTGGACAAGAATTTCTACAGGGCATTGCACATTTACTTCAACACTACGCCTTCCGTTAGGTTTAAACATATAGCGATCACTCTGTGGGCAATGGAGCATGAAATTATCTTAAGAATTCTATCGGTGAAAATGGTATGCTAAAAGTCATTGCTGCGAAGACAACATCATAATCAGTGCCCCTACTGCTCACATTTTAGCTGCCGTGTTGCTAAATGTCAATGAAGGCGCACATATTTTATTTTCTTTGACTCAAAATTGTGCTTCACTTCACAATATTGCGGAAGGTTGAAGCACAATTCTCAAGCTATTACGTCTACACCGTCAAAATGAAGGAACGAAATCAAAATCATATATTAATAATTAATTATAATGAATGCAACCCCGGGTTCGACACCCGTACGGGCCACAATAATTACTGCGCGAAGTCGTTACAAATATTCCGGTATCTATTGTTGTGTGACGACGAGAAAGACCACTCTAAGGTTAAGAAGACCAGAATTTACGATGCAGGGATGTCTTCGTGCTGCTAACCACACGAACTCCTAATCCCATGGTCGAGGGGCCGAGTCACCGCTGGTCAGCCAAGGCCCGTAGCGGGCTGTCGAGCCTTAGACAGGACACAACACAATTCAGTTTCTTTAATACTAAATTAACGGTTTTCCATTATAATTATCATCATCAATAATCTAATCGGTCCTCTACAGGACAGCAAAGTGATTTTTACGAGACCCTGCTAGGATTACCAGTTGAAATATTGAACTATTTGCCAAGGTTCCCAAGTCCCTAAGGAATCGAATTTAGTTCTTCCGATAGTTGTTATAGCCGTTTAGGTCCACATCAGCGTGTGTATTAAGGAGTAGGTCTACAGTGTTGTTACATTGCACTTAGGTGTGCGCAGCACGCCCGTATGGACATGTCCCAATCATCTGTCACGTGAGCTGGCAACTCGGTATTCTGGGCTATCTTCCACTGTGGATTCTTATGTTGCCTTTTGCCCATGCATGTGTTTCATAAAATAATTGTGTACTATGCCATATGTTATTTGTAGTAAATCAGTATTTTGGGTTTATTTCACTGACAATGGACTCTGTTGAACCTGACCTTTACAATTTTGTTCCTGTTACTTTGGCTGATCAGTAACGTTGTACATCCTTAGCGCGTGTCGTGGCAAAGGATATTTAGTTCTTCGCTTCTGCAGATCTCGAGTTCCGAAGCGTGCGATTGGCCAGATGATTTCCTGCACAAACATGCCAGAACAATTGCCGCTCCTTCCTACAACCGCATTCAAACCGCGAAACCGAAATGCGCGCCGAGAAAACTACTGAATTGCACCGCCAGAAGTCGTTCGAATAACCCCACATTTTATAGCTACCCGGTCGGTTTTTTTTATTTTCGTATTGCTTATGATTCAATCTATCTGAAAAATACTTGTTCACAATATATCCTTAAAACCTGAGTGATAATATCCAAACAATTTTTGTTTTTATCTTCCTACAGTTGCTGAAATTTTACATTACAAGTTCGTGGACGCAGAAAAAATTACAGAACTTGAGATGTTAGACAATGTTATAGATGTTACAGAAGATATAAGTGTGAATCTTTACTTCGGTAGCTGAATGAATGTTAAAATTGTTCGTGTCATTGATTAGGGCTTCAGAGTGTAGTGGATTTTCTTGAATTTTTACAATAAATTAATGATAGTTTAATTCAGAAACTTTTATCACATTTTGTATGAACATTATTTGATAAATTTATCTTCATTTAACACAATCATCATATTATTGGATATAAGTAACCATACATTTGATTCTATTTTTTATTATCTCCGAAATATTCCTGATGTTATATATTGCTGCAATATCTTCGTTACAGAATAGGGTTGACATGACAAGACTGGTTTCGAAATTACTCGAATGTACTATTCAATTCACATGGATTCATTTATTTATTGACACATTTCTTTCATTGAGGGTGAAAATAGTTTTTTGTTGTCTTGGCACTACTTTTTTTGTAGTCAATCAAGGGAAATTTGGGAATAGAAGGAAAGGAGGAAACTACAAGCAATACGTGAAATCAAGGGACAATGTAATTTGAAATGTGAAGATCAGTTACAATTTCACTCCTCTCTAAAGAATGTTAATAATTATTTTATAGGTATAACCATCTGAAATTTGCAAATTTCTTTACGGTTTACTGTTTACTGGTTACGGTTTGTGAAGTTGAGTTTTTTTATTTTAATTATTATAACAAGTGTTTAGATAATAACTAGCAAGCGAAAAAACATGTATGTTCTTTGAAAATTATGTGATACTCGTTCTCGTTCAAATTTTTCTTTAAGGGAAGTGCAAGCTATATTTACTTAAATTTTGGGCAATTCATATTAAATAGTTGGTTACTGCAAGTTTGCCTCCCTTGTACAATTATTGTATTAATGAGTACCAGGCATTCAGCCGTATCATGTCAATGTCATCACTACCAACATACGCGTCATCGCGCCGTCCGACCGTGCAGGTGCACCGAGCGCCTCTCCTTCTTTGGAAGGTCAGCCTCCCCGGCGGAGGTCGGGACAGCGCTCAGTCAGCGCCCGAACTTAATGATTGATGAAAACGTGATATAATAATGGCAGAATGAATGATGCAGTGGTTTCTCGTTGCCGAAGTCACCACAAACAAATGGAAATATCTCTGGCCTTTTCTCCTCAACACACGCACAGAACTACTTCAGAGAGAACAGGAGAAAATAGAACAATCCGGTTTTCTTTAAGCACTGCGAATTTTACAATATACTTCAGAGTGACTATTTGAAATAATTATTAAGTAATATTTATAGTTGTTTACAATGAAGAAACAAGATGTATTAGATAACCTTTGATAGGAATCGCGAAAATCCATATTGAATGGGAATTTGTATCTAAGGACAACAAAACGCAATGTAATTTTGTTTGCGCAACCAATGAAATTAACAACCCAATTGTAACTGATCAATGTAATTCTGCACATCGATATTTTGTACATATTGTCTATTTCTTATCTTCCAAATATACATTTGGTTTCATCATCCTCGTCCCTTAATGATATTATATAAAGAATAAGTTTCTTTCTTAGTAGTTTATGCTACTGTTGGCTGTCACTGAAATGTGGATAAACGCTTGTAGAGCAGTTGCAACAACAGCGGCATTCACTCCGTTAAAAATAAAACCCCCGAGTCACAAAGGGAGCATGCGTCGTACACGCACCCACGATAAGATACAATCACTCTGCATGAAACATCTCGGGAACCACGCCCCCTGCGGACTGCGAAAGGAAAGTCAACTCGCCTGTAGCAGATAAATCCATCGGGCTGCTTGTACGTTATATCTCGATCGATGCAGAGTTCGACTTGGGCAATGCTACATTCCGTTGTCGATCCAGTCTAAGTAAAATCTCCCCGAGGGCATCATAATTAATGCTAATTAATTTACGATTCAATAAAAAAGTCACAGTAAACAAAAAGAACAGTCGAAAGAAAATTGCGAAATCAAGGACGTTTCAATACAGTGGGCAGTTATTTGAACATTAGGTCCCACACGCGGTTTTTAGTTTTCGTTTTATCGTGAATGCTATAGCACTTACAAATAAAGTTAGGGCAATGATAAAGTAGCCGACTTTATTATGTTAATAATTACTAATTCACTGATCTAAAAATAGTTTGGTAAATAAAGCATTGAATTGATGAATTTTCACTAAAATCACTGCAATCAGTGTCTTAAGTAATATAAAGCAGACATTTGTTGTAATACATGTATTAAGTCAACAAACTTCCAAATGCTTTTAATTTCTTCTATAAAGTGTAAAACTATATTCATTAAGTAGATATTAATTTACACTCACCTCCGGAAGCCATCGCAGCCAGGATTGCGCTGCCAAGAAGAGCACGGGGCCCACGGACATCCACGGTCACCGTACATCTGTGAACATTTTTCATTAATTAATACCTTTTCATATGTTTATATAGGTTCTATGTTTCTTTCTAAGTATTTAAGGACGGTTACTAACATTCGCTGAAGAGATGAAAAGGAAGATGGTTTCTGAAAAAGGTCGAGAAAAGGTATACGAGCATTACATTAGTAAAAAAAAGGAGGTAAAAACAAAATAACCTCGGAAATGTTCAGAGTGTTGTGTTAAACCTTAACACTTTAATACTAACAAATTTCTGGTTCTGTACGCAAGGACTGCAATGAAATGTATCAAGTGGTTATGATGGAGGTTCGGTGGCAAGACCTTGCATTCTTTCGCAGAAATTGTCGTTCAATGTAAAGTTCTTGGAACGCCTTTGAAGAAGCTGCTCAGAAATGTTTACTAGGTAAAATGTTCATAAAGTTTACAATGTATGCATGCAGAAAAACTACATGAAATATTTTACAGCTGAACAGAACATGTATGGTTAATAATGGTTTGTAAATCATAAATAATATTTTGGAGAATTGTAATTATGAATTTCCTGGAAGCCATTCGCTGAGTAGAAGAAAACCATTAAGTACGTGATATAAAATAGGTGTGTCCACTTTGTGTTAAAATAATGCACAACAAGTTTGAAAATACCAGGCATGTATATTCATTATCAATGAAGGTTTTTGTGAACTTAAAAAAGTAGCACTCATAATTAACAGTGTATATGAAAATGAATATAAGTAAAATATCCTGTATAAATAATTTAACCAAAGAGACTAAATTCACACCAATATCGATATTGTATATTATCTTTAATGAGTCAATGACAACCTGATATTCATGGCACGTTTCTTGAAGTTCTAAGAACTACAGTTGTTACTGGAACATAACGAACTCTACAGAAACTTTAATTGTTAAAAGGGAAACCAAGAAATGTGTTTCAGAAAATTGTTCTTTCCATTTATTCTTCAACCTAGATAGTATCATATTTGTATACAATACTTTACATACATTTAAATAAAACCCTGATATCGCAGAAAAATACAAACAATTTCTTAAATCAATAATTAAAAAATCAAATGTTTGAGGGTAGCGCTAATGGATATTACATATAAATACTCAAAAGAACATTTACATTTAAACGGATAATAAGGTTTACATGCGTACTTAAATTACCTTTCTTAAAACTTTTGATCACGAAATAGTGTCATAGCTGTGAAATTGATAGGGTCTAAATTATATTTTGTCAATATTAATCACAACACAGTTCATCATGAGATTTTACTCAAATAATTTTTAATAAGACTATTTAATGGAGGGTTGATAAGAAATAAGCAATTATTTTTCTTTTATCGGCAAAAGTTTGTTTCATTTGAAAGTGCTCCTTTCAATCTAAACATACGAGATCAAACCTCTATCCTAATAACACAGAGTAGCCATCCCATGCGACAGAAAATGATTCAAAGGTCCCGCATTGCCACTCAGCGGCAGGCGTGAACCGTGTGCGTGAACAAACAGAGTCGCAGGTGTCAAAGGTCCCATGCGGCGACCCCCGTTGCCCGCCCTCCACACCGCGAGCGCCCATAACGCCGGCGATCCCCGACAAGGGCGTCGTCCAACTGGTTTCTTATTCGTCGGGGGCCGTTTCCAGGACGCGAGGGCGGCGGCGGCGGCGCGCTCGGAAATTTTCATCCTTCGCGGAGGACAGGGAACGCGCTCGTCGAATATTAGACAGCCGTAAACATCGGAGTTTAAGGCGCTTAAAAACGCCGGCCGCTGCCTCGGGAGGGGAAAGGAGTGGGGAGGGGAGGCCAACAACCCTCGCCATCGCGGACGCCGCCTTCGCCTCGTATTCGACGCCATCTCCGAGTTCGTCATCAGGTGTCGCGTTGAAGTTTCCAACGAGAAACGGTGAAGTCTCGCGATTCTTTAATGCTCTGCTGCTGTCTTTAGTAGTTATGGTAGTAGTGGTGATGGTGGTAGTGGTGATGGTGGAAGTGGTGATGGTGGAAGTGGTGATGGTGGAAGTGGTGATGGTGGAAGTGGTGATGGTGGAAGTGCTGATGGTGGAAGTGCTGATGGTGGTAGTGGTGATGGTAGTAGTGGTGATGGTGGTAGTGGTGATAATGGTAGTGGTGATGGTGGTGGGGTGGTAGTGGTAGGGGAGGTGATGGTGGAAGTGGTGATGGTGTGAATGGTGATGATTGCAAAGAAGAACTAAAAGGTATAGGGAAACAACAGTAAATAACCAGAAGGGAGAAAGGTACACAAGGTAGAACCTGGAGACTGCAGAAAAAGCGTTGGAAGAGGAGTCGAAGGCGGAGGAAAGTATGTGAAAAGAGACTCCATATTTCTAGAAACTCTTGTGTTTGATCTATGATATTTCTTTGCTTTGGGAAAACAATATTTGACCGCCATTTTCATCAGCTCCCTAGCAGAGTTTCTCACGATGCCCATGGCTCGACATTAATTGCTAATACAACAAAACCTCTTCATTATGGATTAACATTCATGCTCTTCATTAATTAAATTGTAAACATTCAATTCACTTTTTCTGAATTTTGTATTCCTTCCATCTTCTTCACCACCTCTTCATCTGTCCGACACAACTCTTCATTTCTCTCTGTCACCGCCGCTTCATATATCTAATATCTCGGTCACTTCGAAGGACGTCATCAGTCTTATTGGGCTTCCTCATCTCTGGCATCTCTTGTTCTACGATCGCTCTCTCTCAACCTTGTCTACACTGTCTCCACTTCCCCCTCGTCTTCCTTTTCCATCTCAGTTTCCTCTGCGTACTCCGAGTCCTTATGTACCACAAAACCATCACTACCTCCACCCACCCTCATTAGTATAATTGCTATTATAACATTAGCAAAGTTATTATAATAGCTTTTACATTAATATATTTTCTCTTATATGATATCTGTTTATGTCTTTCAGATACCAGACTAGTATTTGCCTTGTCCAAAGGATCAAAGTTATTTTTCTTTCATCCATTTGTATCCTCTACCATTGGCTATTATCTAGTCTCCTTACATCTCCACAGGGTCTATCACAACTTTTTTACGATCCTCTTCCTCCTTCAGCTTCTTTCCGTTCTTCTCTCCGCACAAACTATTCGCCCGCAGCCTCCGTCATGATCCCTCCGCCCGCGCCGCGGCGCCGCGGTCGTGGTCTTCAGCGGCGCGGGGGGCGGGGCGGAGGGAGGAGGATAATGAAGACGGTGACGTCACCGCGATACGCTGC
>BOPP01000196.1:1730477-1740758 GCA_017312745.1 Gryllus bimaculatus | reverse complement strand
TGAGGGAGCTCTCCTGTTAGGGGCCTCATCTGGTTCTTAATCAGTAATTCATTCCTGCGAACAAGTAATTGAACATAAATGCAACATAACGATCTCTGCACAGTCAATTGCTCTGACCCTTTTCATGATTTTCTTTGAACATAGGCAAATAGCAGAGCAGAACGTTAAACAACGACGTGCGGAATGTTCTGTGAAGCGGATAACAAAGGAATAGCTGAAGTTAATTCAAATACATTTCACTTTAGATATAGATTAACATAACGATTGCCAACATTTAAGAATTCCCATTAGCAATAATGCACGACTGTGCAACATAGATTTGAATGACTGGATAAATTAAAAAGTAGGCGAAATTCGAAAAATATATACGTATTTGTACTTCGAACAGGTACGTTATACACGTAATACTAAAAATATGACACGTTAAATATTGTAGTCGTGATCAGAACATTGATTGTTCAATTGAATCATACTCTCCAAATCGTTATTAATTAAACACCGTAGATTTATCAATGCAAAAGAATATTAATATTGAGGGAGCTGGATTACAGAATCGTTTTGTTTTGTTCTATTATAAGCAAATTACAGAAATACAGAAACTAAATATAAATTGTCTCTAATTACGACAGACATTCCACACCTAACTCTTTCACAATGTTATTTTTAAATACATCTCGTCGTTTTAAAGTTGGTCGTATAAAAGATAAAGATAAGGTAGAAGTCTTCTCCACAAACACTAGCTGTTCACATTTATTCATTTTTACATTTAGGAACTATTGCAAGACAAAAACCAATTTTTGCTGGAAATATTTTTACAAAATATTTTCGGCTTTTTAAATCGTTTAGAAACTAAAAAACCACTAAGAAATTGTTAACAAAACAATTATTCAGACTAGTACAAGATAGTATCTCTGCCATTCCGGTCACGAAATCGTCAGCTTTCTCGACTGCGTTAACCACCCCACACCTTTGTGCATGTTGCATTCCCACTGGCCTGCCACCGACGTGCGACTTTCAGCACGCGAGGGAAATCACGCTTAATTTAAAGAGCTGTTTCCTTCAAAATACGTTCTGGATGTTTATTTATTTGTTTACGTCTCTGGGGTCTTGGAAACAAACCCACTCCCCACTCCTGCGGTTTTCTTGACAATCCGTAAATACCCAGCATTCACAATTTATTTTGACTCCCATATCTGCCGGTAGAAACACCAGAATAATAGTCTTATTAGTAATTACCCGTTTTTAGACTCTCTGGGTGAGCCAGTACATGATGTGATTATAATGAATATTGTAGTAGGGTTTAGTTCTGACACGTTATTTTGATTACTCAGAAATGTCTATTTACTACAATGTTCATAATGTGAAAGTATTGGAAAGATATAATTCAAATGTTCTGTCACCAACAGCAAATACTAGAAATAGGTAACCAAGAAATAACACACTCGAATACATTTAGATAATTACGTCCCTTTTCATATCAATTAACATCTTCTAAAACTCTAAAATTGCATTGTCGCTAATATTGCAAGGGTTCAGCACTTGACTTGCAGCATACTCCTTTTTTCTAACGATACCAATGGCGCATTAATTGGAGATTTAAGTAGAGAACAAACCTTAAAATGATGTCTTTGATATTAGTTCGGAAATAGAGTAGTCCGATATATTTTGATCAGTAAAAAACATAATGAATTGTTGAGTTCTAAAAGTAACTTGATGAAATATTCTAATTTCTGATAATATTTTACCGAAGTATGCTATTGCTGAATTTGTTATTTTACCGTTGGCTTAACTATATATTTTTCAATCATGACAACATCGAAAAGAAAATGAAAATATGGATTATTAACAGGGTGATTCACTCTTCCTCTAAGGGACGTTACATGGTAACTTTGTTTAATTTCAAGTAATACAGGACCCGACATTAATATTCTAAAAATACACCTTGAGAAGTCAACACTGCGCAAACCACAATCCCCCTAAAATTAAATGAATTCGATCAAACTATAATCTCCCGTTTGAAGTTTTCTCTGTAATCTCCTTCAAATGCACTTCAATAAATACAAAAGCGGAAGGAAACAATGTCATATCAAGATTGATCATCCTCGTGAAGGTCTATCTTACGATTCATTTCAATAAGAAGGATCATGCCACGGTCAATAGCGACTTTTTGTAGCTAGGTATTAAATATTAATAGTTTATCTGACATCTATAAAATGATGGAAGATCAGCAAAATCAAAGATATTATTTGCTTACCCTTTTGATCAAGACATTTGAATTATGTATTTTAGATGCCATGATGTACACCGTTAAAGGAAGCAATTATTACATTCCAGGTTATAAAGGAACTGAAGAGGATGAATAGATTAACTTCTGAAGTCCTCAGGTAGTGCGTCTTCTTCGCAGGAATTTTACATCTTTCTCAAAATGTTATTTTCCAACCTAATTTATCCCTCTCTAACAGTTTTCGTTTCAAAAATCATAATTCAAACACTTCTTTTTTTAGTTTCTTTACGAAACTACCTGGCACTGAAATCGAGGTCCCCTGCGAGCCCAACTGAATGCTCAGAGACCGCACATAAGTCTCGCCAGATGGCCTTGCTGATGTCCCACACTGACGCACAAAACGATCCGTAGTGGAACGCTAACCTGGAAAAACACCGCGTCGAAATAATTAACTGAAAGGATGCGCTAATTAACAGAAAACGCATCGCTACCGATTGCCGGTTTGATTAGTCCCCAGAAATTCACCTGTCTTTCGTCTCGATCTACGCGCACAGATTTACGTACGAGGTTCACACATGCGTTTGCAGAAAAAGAGCGATAACATTGAAATGATGCTGCACAAGAAAGACTAAAGTCACGGCCAACAATAGGGGAAAAATTGAGCACACATTGTGTAGCAGATTAAGTGCACAAACAAAATAATATATCTCACTTTGTGTGTAAATGGCCAAGTTAAAATGTCGGGTGTGTGAAATAGCCATAATTTAGCAGGGATAATTTTCTTCGTTATGTAATTATGCTTACATGTTACGCATGGACGCTGAGAAACACGAGAGTATAATTAGAATTTATACGAAAGGGACTAAATACGTGGTGACCTTCGAGCCAGAAATGCTACGAAAGGCAAATGGACTTTTTTACAAAACATATATCAGTGTAGCATTAAGCGAAGAGAAGGTTGTTTCCAGAAGGTTTTCATCGCTTGGGGGCTTCACAATGTCGAGAAATACGCTTCCCTTTTCTCCAATATATCACTGAATAAACTTTCTCCACCGAAGTATTACGTTTCCGTAAGACAGCCATTCAGCTGTGCGGTACGTGCGCTTGGCGTGCCGTGAGGTCGCGGGTTGTGGTATGCAACAGAGCTCGTGCATCTACATCTGCCGATCAGGGAGTGGGTAACACCCAGGATTAAGGCTCACTCCGACGAGACACTCGCTAATTACGAGCGGAATATTAATTCTGGCGAACGCCGGCAGCTGGTGAGACGGCGGCGGCGGCGGTGGCGGTGGCAGTAACCACCCGAGCGGAACCCCCGAGCCAAGCGCGGTCAGTGGTTGCGCAACAGGGAGATAGTGCAGTCTCCATCACTACCATCGCAACCTCCAATATCTCTGTTTACGTCAGTGTCTTGCCATGACCTTTGATATCATCGGCGCAGTTACCATCATCCCCGTATTCATCGTCATCAAAACAAGCATCATTACAGCCATTATCGCTATCAGTACCTTCAGCATCACCAGAAGTAAAAGCACAATCACCATCACCTCAATAATTACTTCACATCGCCACGACTTCCATTTAAATTATAACTGACCACGAATTCAATCATTACCCCACCTTCGTTGAGATTATCATCGCCACTGTTGTCTGCACAAAATCCATCTCATCGCCTTAAGCTACTTCACCTCCAAAATCTCTCCATCACCACTTCTTCAAAAATTGACTTCCATCTGGGGTATTAGCAAATATACATTAACTGTAACTACCATAAACAATCTTGATATATATTGCATTGTAGAGCTTGCTGTACACTACTGAATGTACCTCTGAAAGAATTAATTTAAATTTATCGAATATCTGTAGGCTTAAAATAAATGACATAAATGTGATTGCACTCTATCTTATTCACTGTTTACTTGTTTACAACTATAAATATGGCTAGAACATTTCTAGTTATCTTTCGTAACTTTCCAATTGTCATCAATACCTCTCCAACATTATATCGGCAGTATCTACCTCCCATGTATTTTCAGTCTCCAACGTTTGCTAGGAAACCGAGCGCCTTCTCCCGCATCGCCGCACCTACCACCCCTCCTCCATCCCCCCCTNNNNCCCGCCCGCTGCCGCTCAGGGACCCGCCCCACTTGCGTGTGCCAACACATTCAAACGCCTTGATATGCGCTTCGGGATTGGAACGACGGATTCCACAATAACGAGCGTATCTCCGCCGTAAATCTGAGGAGATAAACGACGCCTTTTTTATGAAATACTACCCTAAAGGTCGTCTTCGGTAATTAGTCTGGAACGGCTTAGGCATGCTGGAAGAATAGATGAATATGGTAAAGGTGAAGAGTTTAGCTTATATGGCCAAACGGGGAAAGTTTGGATAAATGAGTATTAAAAAGGCTGAGAGTGCTTTGAAGTGCTTGGGAATGTACGAATTTAGAGGTACAACGTTGAAGAATGTTGAAAAAATATCAAGCCGTTTGAACACATACCGGGCGAACAGCCAGAGGATTTAATGAGACGGTTTGATATGAAAATGGTATAAAAAACACTATCGTACTAGGTAATTCGTTTATAAATTCTTGAATGAAATAACTAAAACTTTAAAACAAAGATATGGCTTTCAATAAGAAATTCAATAAAATTTAAGTGGTGAAATTTGAAACAAAAATATTCTTCAGTAACACAACGTTTTAACGGTTATATTTGCTATTACCTTTACAAAAAATGAAATAAAGTAATACCTGAAAAAAGTAAAATGTTAATCAGCTACAGTATTATGATTCTACACGAAAGCGAAGTCAGTAAAAGGTTACTTGAAATACTCTAATTAAAATTTTAGGGAAATAATAAAAATAAAACAAAAACAAAATCATTTATATGATGAAGGTACAATTTTTTCATAACACATCTTCTTGTGTGTATTTCACTACGCTTTAAATAAAATAAGGCGGCATAGAAATGACAAATTATGTAAGAAATTATAAGTTAATATGATTAGGCTTGATTACTCTCTTTTCCTTTTCTCATAAAACTAATTATTCTCAGGTTACGAAAAAATTGTAGTAGTTCCATCCATCATTCAGGATCGTAGTTATCTGAAATCTAAGCGGGAACCGTTCAGGAAGTTGTAAGCTACTGCAAGAAATGGTTAAGAAAATCATTAACTACTCATATAAACTCCATTTAATTACTTGCTCCTTTTCCAATGGAAAGTGTTCCCTTCCAAATCTGCTTCACATTGAATGTTTTTACTTTACCTCAGAATTTGATTACCTATCCTTCGTCCGAGAATGTGTACAAGAACTTTATCATCCAACGATCATTCATTTTCGCACACCCATTTTCCCTCCTCATTCACCTCACCTCCATCGTCTCCATGCACGAATCCACCTCCTTCCAATACTTTCCCGCGTACACTAAAGTCTCATTAAGCGTTGGGCGGCACTAGCGGGGCAGTACATATCCAAAGCTACAACACACAATCACTTTCAAAGGCGTGCTCTAAAGGAAGCAATGACCGATCAGAGAAAAATACCTACAACATTAATGATAATATGGATGGTGAGTTTGATACCTCGTAATAATTCGACGAAGAAAATATCGTCTAGAATCAATAATTTTAATTGTTAAGATCTTTTCGATGGCATAGCGTTCGATCGCAGAACTTTATTTTCCGCCCAGGCGTTGCAAGATTAGCTCCGACGTTGATCGCTACGCAAACAAAAAATATCTTACGAATTAAAAAATATTGTTATTAACCAATATCGTCTTCTCAATTCAAAAATCGTACACGATCAATCTAGTGTACTCGCTTTCGACCTACTTGACAACAGTGAAACAATCAAGCTACTTTGGCCATTAAATCTTTGGATCTTCCAAGTAGCTTGTCACTTGTTCATTTACGTAACCTAATATTGTGCAAATTTTCCGAATGTTCCTTTAGGAACAAATTTCAAAATTAAAATATACGAAAGAATATCTTATCTTCCTTCAGATACACATCGCCCGGTTTTGAAATAATAATATATAATAATTGAAATAATAATTTCATGTCCAGCCATATGCTTCCTCACTTTTTTTTCTTACCTCACCTCTCCCTACACCTTCCCTACCTCTCATTCGCCTCCCTCCAGGGGCGCCCTGCGAATCTCACTGGGTGAGGGACGGCGGTGATGGCGGCGATAGAATCGGCGATAGTAGCTGCACGGATTCGTTTGTTCGGGGAGTAGCGAGTAACCCCTCCCCGACTCCCAAAGAGTGTGGATGGGCAGCCTGCTGTTTGCCAAGTAACGAACATTGGGCGCTCGCCCTACCCAGCGTGCGTCGCTCTTTGGACGCCTTAAAGGACGCGAGCGTTCACGGAACACGTCGTCTGCTCGCGGCTGGGCGAGCAGCAGTTCGCTGCTCTGCGAATGCCGATTGTGCGGAGCCGCCTCAGAGGCGGCGCCGGTAAACAAACGCTTGAAGGTTCCTAGTAGCAAGGAAGAAATTATGAGACGAATGCAAAAAACCTACGAATCCTACACAATTATCAAAACCTTCAACCTACATGACAACCGTCAATTAGACGGCTTGGACATCATTCTTTAGACCCATCAAGATTGCGAATATAGACATTTATGAGTTTATGTTCACTTAGTTATGTTATTACCGCACTCATGTTCAGCTAATTTTATAGAATATATAATTTAATGTTTGCCCGTGCAACCCGTATAATCCGTATTAATTGAACTGTCTTCATTGGAAGATTAGTCATCCGAAATAGTTGCTAATATCATACAGATTTGCCAAATGTTCTAGTAGGAACAAATTGCTCACAAAAACAACAAAAACTCAACTTGATGCCTTCCCGCGAAACCCATCGCCCGGTTTCGAACCGAAGAAGAAACCATTTGTATACCTCCATCTATTCATCCTCCCCGGCCTTGCTCGCCCTCCATCTTCCCCTCTTGCGCACCCGTCTCCACCCGGCGGATTCCCGCATACGCTAACGTCTCACTACGCGGCGGCGGCGGCGGTGGAGGCAGCGGCTGCGGCGGCCGCAAGGGCGGATTCCGCGGCGCGCGGCTGGCCGCCCCGCTGACGGCGCGCGTCCATCTTCCTCTTTCTGCGTGCGCCCAACGCCGCCGCCACCGCCGCTCGCGAACGGAATGCGCCAGCACGCGAGGCGAGGGGCGGCGAGGCGCGCACGCACTGTGCGCACACGCGTGGATCTGCGCGGAGGGGGTCGAGGAGGCTTAGCGGCTCCAGGCGCGTCAACTCATAAGCGAAATAGTCCTGTAAGTGTGGTGCATGTTTGATCGCGGGAGGTGGCGGTGATCGTCTCCCGATGGATGGTGAGATCCGGCGCCGATCTACCGTCGGGTAACGGGGTTTTCCCCAACCAGGTATCTCCTGACAAGGAGGAAATGCCTCCGTCGACACAAGCTCTAAGCTCCCAAACGATCTCCTCGGTGTGTGTGGTATATACTGAATATAAGTACGGGGAAAGGATAGGACAAAGAATGCGAAGGAAAGACCGCGCGCGGTCCGTGTTCGTTTGTTAGGGTACTGCTCTGGCATTCGCTGGTGTGGAATAGAGAAACTACGGAAAACGACCGATCAAAGCAGATGGCCGCTAGAATTTCGCTTCAGAGAGCGACTGAATTCGCCGTAGCTATCCAGCTAGTGCCGAAAATCCTGCTACCGTCGGGAATCGAACCAAGAACCTGCTGGTGAGAGACACTGCAGGCACAGAGTCGCTAATCATAATGGGTAGAAACGGAAGTTTTGAGCAATTGCTAAAATATGCGAAATGTTTCCAAACGATGAAAAAATGAGCAATTGTGTGTTTGATAGTCGGCTCAGTACATAACCGAAAGTGTTCAATCTGCGATAAAATGAGAAATCGATCGTTAAAAGCGAAATCACATACGAATGGCGAAATGGTAATGAATTTGGAATCTATCCGCTAAATTATTATTATTATTATTATTATTATTATTATTATTATTATTATTATTATTATTATTACAAGAGGTCTCTTTGAGAAAAAAATATTTTGATGCTTTTCAGGAAAATTTAAAAAGCTTCGAAATCATTTTATCTTCGATAGTCTTCGTTCAAGATGAGTTTCAACCGCATTAGCAAACCATTTAACATAACAGAAACGCAGTCTTAGAACCCAATATTTGGCACTATGATTGATGTGCGTCTTATAAATGCTGACACGCACAACTAAAAATAGAAACACGTCCCATTGGAAACACAATCTTTAATTATATTTCGTATTTTCGAGCTCAAAACCTTTCATTGTACGTACGAGCCTAAAACCGGTGAAACTAGGCGTCATAATTTCTTAAAGCAGCCGTATAAATTCAAATAAAAATCAGTTTTCATGAGATTTTTCTTCACTTCAAGTCGTTTTATATGCATATTAATTGGGACTACAATAGCAATTTTAGCACACGAAACATCGAAGCAATGATATGCGCTGTGCACGTATTGTCGTAATTCCTGCGAGAGAGAAGCAATTTATTGTTATGAGTACAATCTATTGCTTAAGTTTAATTCAATTAATGCTTATCTGTTTGGGACACGATTAACAAAAAAGTAAGTTGGTAAAGAAATTGTATACTACAAATCTCAAGAAATTGGTTATTTTATAAAGGGATTTTTTCGGGAGTGAAACAAAACAATATTTAGTGCACGTTTGTTTACCTCACTACATGCTAATTGCTACGTGTTTCGAGTGAAGTGCCATTCTACTTATCAAGTGATATGGACGTCACAAATTTTCCAAACTAAAGTAATATGTAATATAGTATAAAAATGACTTGTACATGCATTCTAAAACCATCTAATTAGCTTACTTAGTGTCAGTTTTGATCTACTATTGCTTTAAATTTTTGGTGTTCTAGAACTAAAATACCGCACCTCCAGCTTACAATAAAATTTACTGTCAGGGCGGACAAAAAGATCTTAACTGCCTGTCCGGACGGCACTACTGCCTTAGCGATCTCGGACCGGAAGAATCGCGGGTTCGAGTCTCGCCTCGGGCATGGTTGTTTTGTGTTCGTCCTCTCACACCCCTATCATCATATCGTGTCATCCTCATAGTTACCATTACGTTACATGCAATAGTGGTCACTAACGACTTAGTAGTTGATGCGATCTTAAATATTAAGAAAAGAGACCTAAATTGGGAGAATGCTTGAAAGACATTTGTTGCAATTTAAATTGAGGTAAGCATAAAAGCTAAGAAGTGAACTTATTCTTGTAAACTGGATTACAGTAAATTGTACTCTTGTACTCTTCAATGACGAGAAAAAGTGCTTTTCAATGATATTCCGAGCATATTACAGAATTATATCACTATAATGAGATATAATAGAATTATATCTCATTAAGATTATTCGACAGCGAAAGCAGCTTGTTAATATCCAATACAATAAAAAAGGTAAATAATATTTTAATGGATGATTAGGTATTTTATGTTATAATCATGAAATAAGAATTTTCATACACAATAAACCTAGTTACAATATGTTTAAAAGATGGAAAGTACTTATAATGGATTTCAAGTATGAAAGAATCAAATTGACCGATGCGCTTGGATGTTTTTCGGCCTATGAACATTGATGTAATAAATGTCCACTTCATATCAATAGTAATGTGAAAATGGTACATTATTTTAATGTAGTTTACTTAAAAGATATCTAATTGAATCAATATACATTTCTGTACAACACGGAGACAAAATAATTACAATTAACAAAATAAACAAATCAACACCGACACCAAAATGGTGAACGTAGAAGCACAGGTGTATCTGTTCCAAGAACTGAGGGTTTGAAACTCGCCTTGAGAATGGGTGACCGTGCCTTTAGCATAATACAGAAATAAATATGATACGACTAATTTCAGCGTAATTAAATGTCAAGGAAACATCATTTATTCTGACATTCATGAATGTATTGCACACATAAGTGCATTCAGTTCACCCTCCACTGCCGTTCACCTCGAATTACAAACATATGAACTACTGTGAATTGTATTTCGTACTA
>BOPP01000196.1:1693219-1730419 GCA_017312745.1 Gryllus bimaculatus | reverse complement strand
ATGATAAAGAAGAGTAGGAACAGGATGAGGAAGAAACTATATGATGCGTGATATGTAACTCAAAATTTAAGACTGTTCCGTCTAGAAAATTGGGAAAATAATGTGAAAATCTAACCAGAGCTTCAGAAAAATCGATCTCCAAAAATCTAGAAGTCTTATTTAGAAAGTGACTTTGTTCAATCTATCTACTCACCTGTCGAACCTCACAGTCGAGACTCAAACGTAAGAACCCGATATACGACATTTCAGCAGTGAACTTGTAACTAAATGCCATACGAGGACAAATAACCTAATGACTACCGGTTGCAATCATTTATATATTATTGCAACTGGTCTATTGTGCAAATACAAAATACATCACGTCAATGTACAGTAGGGTGAATGAGTAAATGTTAAAATGTTTTCGAACTCATCCGCTTTTTAAATTTAAAATGAAAAGAAATAAGGGCTACAAAGTTTCAGAACTATCGAATAACCCGAATAAGAAAATTACTTAGTTTCGCGTCAAGGTATGAAATTTTTATAAGTACACATACATATAAGTAACGTATTAGCAGTACATAAAAATGACTTGAGATTTCAATTGAGTATTTATAAATTTATTTTGAAAAAAATTACAAAGAAAAAAGTTTGATTCACAAATAACAGTCCATAAAGTTCACCATTAAAACTATCTATATAATCTATATGTACTTGACGGAATGGAGGTTAATATTACTTAATCGGACACATGCGCCTTTAACCCTTGTTAACATGCAACCCCAGAGGTTTGTTAAGTGCACTTGTACCTACCTGTATGTAAAATAAGAAGTATCCCGAAAACCGATCTGCGCTACTTTTAAACCGTATTTTGTACTACTTAATGAAATCAACGGAGCATTTTTTAGAAAATACTTGAAAAATACTGGCTAAAATGTCCCTAAAAATTACATGAACATTACTCATACTTTCGAAAAATTGTACATCAGCTTATTTTAAGATGTCTTTGAATAACTAATTTCATTAAAAGAAAAATCTCCATCTTCAATTTTGTAGAAGTAAAAATATTTATTTTATTATATCGAAAAAAATTTTGAACTTTTGCACTTTTCAAAAATTCAGAGATATTAAAGAAAATATCTCTGCAACATTTTTTAAATGACTTTTCTGAGGAAATGTTTAATCGAAAATTGGATTAAAAACATGAACATGTTGAGGCTGTCGGACGCTAGGATGGGCAGATGTTTTGCCGTCAAGCAATTTTTCGGTATCAAATATGGTCAAAGTAGATTGTGACTACAAAACGTCTACACAACGTGTTAGAGGAAATCTTTTACACTACATATAAACAGGATTTATTCTGTTTTTCGGTAGCAGGATCTCACACACGAGTTTTTCTGTCGAATAATGGCACATTTTTTCACCGCATTACATTACTTTATCTTTACTACTTATGTACGCAGTTTGGCGACAGTGTAAAAATCTGTATTTCTATAATATTTCCATACCTTTCCGTAAGAGTTGCATTCCTGAACACTGTCCAATCCTCCCCTCCACTCGGAGAAGCGCGTCCGCTCAAGGAATTAATAAAGGGCGCAATTTTGAACGAAACAAACAACTTCCTCCCAGACGGCAATTTCTCAACCCAAAGAAAGGCGCCCAGCCACTCCCGTAAAAGCATCGAATTTCCCTGGCGGGCGCGTTGAAGTGAGCAAAGAACCTTCAAGGCGTCGCGTCATTCCGCGAAAGCGCTCAGCGGGGCCGTGAGGCATTCGACAGCCTGCGCAGTGGGCGCCGCATTCCACGCGCGGACGCGCTCCATTGCTTGTTCCGGGGCTTCTGACGTTTTACGCGCGAGTGTCAAAAAATCTGGCTGCTCCGGCCCCGCGCCGGGTTCTTGAGTTCTTGCTGAGTACCGGGCGGGACAAAGGTAATTGAATAAATAGCTGCTTTTGCAGCCTGCCAAATGTCTTCTCAGCCAAGTGTCACCCCTACCGGATGTCATCTTAGTCGAGTGTCATCTTAGTCGAGTGTCATCTTAGTCGAGTGTCATCTTAGACGAGTGTCATCTTAGACGAGTGTCATCTTAGCCAAGTGTCATCTCAGCCAAGTGTCATCTCAGCCAAGTGTCATCTCAGCCAAGTGTCATCTCAGCCCAGGGTCATCTCAGCCCAGGGTCATCTCAGCCAAGTGTCATCTCAACCAAATGTCACCTCATTCAAGTGTTGCGTTCTTCCGAAACCACTCAGCGGGGGCTGGAGCATTCGACAGCGGCACCGTTCGGCCCCGCATTCCACTCGCGTTCGCGCTGGGCCGCTTCGAACGTGGTGCTCAGGTGCTTCGAACGTGTTACGCTCGCGGGTAAAAACCTCCCGGGTAATGCGGAATTCGCAGAGAGAACGCGCGTCTTCTGATTCGCGCGTATTCTGGTAGGAAAAAGTAATTGACTAATTGCGACTTTTGTTGACGACGACACAATGAAATAGTAGATAGTAGTGCCCACACTCGTCATTATGGTTTTACGCCATGACGTATAGGTTGTGAATGCCGGAGAAAAAATCTCAGAAGCAATCAACTTGACTTTCAATTAATCCAAATATTCTACGTATATACTAAGCCATGTAAAACTGTTTAAAACATTGGTCTACGTAAATGTTTGAAGAACTAGCTTATACTCGCATATGTCTCCAAAAATGTTTGCCGTTGTTTCCTATTGCTCTCTGGTAACGAAAAACGGAATAAATCCAGTTGCTAAATTTAGACAAAAATCCTATAACATTTGATGCAGCAAGAACCCATGTTATATGGGGCCTTGGTACCGAAAAATCGAACGACAGCAAAACGTCTGTCTGTCTGTCTGTCTGTCTGTCTGTCTGTCTGTCTGTCTGTCTGTCTGTCTGTCCGTCTGTCTGTCTGTCTGTCTGTCCGTCCGGTTGTCAATAACGCTAGCAGTTAAACCGTTTAGCCATTTTTCTTCAAAATTAATATTCACCAATTGATCCGTCTGATATCGCGGACTCTTGAATTTGAAACCAATATTATAGTTTTGGGGAGTACATTACATGAAGCCACTGGCACAATTTACAAATTAGCAAAAAATGAACCCTTTGTTTTGTATTAAAGTTTGTTGTTTGGTAGACGTTTAAGAGAATGGTGTAAGTTTCATGTCCGTTCAACATTCTGATTTTCGAAAATGGCAAACAATTTTTCCTTGTCTTCCGACATCTACAATAAAAAAGATAGATATTTTTCCTTAATTAAATATTTTTCTTAAAGATAGATGTTGAAATAACGTTGTGTACACCTTTCGAAAATTTGAGTATTTTGCGTAATTTGGCGGGAAATACGGGCGAGAATTGCGTGCTATTTTAGCACTACTAGATACACATATGGACTTAGAATCTTAGATCACCTCTTTGCTATTCATTCACTTCCCATTCAGACAGGACACCTAATATGAATTTTATCCGTGTATTCTCGTTGTTTCATGCTACCTTCTCATATTGGAACATCCATTACTCTTTGTGGCGTCTTCTTTCAGTTCACGTTCCGGGCGGGAAAAAGTTAATTGGCCAATTGCCACTTCTGCGTCAGGGGCGTGAGAAATGGGAATCGGAGGTAAAAGCGGGTGTCAGGCGCTCCATCTCGACCTCTCCCTCCCTCCTTCACCCGGCCGGCTTTTCTTTCCTTCCGTTATCTCTAATACCCTCCATCCTTCTTTCATCATTCTCACTTAGCAACAATTTTTTTAATGTTCATGTTGATTCTCACCGATCAACTTTCAAACTTCCTCCTACCAACCTTCTATTTGTCGCGTTTGGATCCTTTTCTCCTCGCATTCGCACCACTTCATAATATCCATACGTCTATTCCGACCTCCGCCTCTTCCGACCTCCGCCTCTCCGACCTCCGGCCGCTTCCGACCTCCGCCCTTCTTCCGACCTCCGCCTTCTCCCGACCTCCGGCCTCCTCCCTCCCCGACCTCTCCTCCCCCGCCCTCTCCCGACCCCCGCCTCTTTCGACCTCCGCCTCTTTCGAACTCCGCCAATCATTACCGACTCGCCTGTCTTCGAACCTTCCGCCTCTCCGACTCTTCCGCCTCTTCGACTGCCGCCTCTTCCGACTCCGCCTCTTCCTAACTCCGCTCTTCGAGCTTCCCGCTCTCCGACCTCCGCCTCTCCCGGACCTCACGCCTCTCCCGACTCCGCTCGCCGATACCTCCGCCGTCTCCGACACTCCGCCTCTCCGACCTCCGTCCACTCCCGACCTCCGCCTTTCGACCTCCTGGCTCTCTTCAGACCTCCGCTGTCGACCTTTTCTGACCTCTTCGACCCTCGCCTGCTTACGACTCCGCTCTTCGACCTCGCTCTTTCCGACCTCCGCCTCTTCCGAGCTTCCGAACTCTTCCGGACCTCCGCCTCGTTCCGACCTGCTCTTCCGACTCACAGTACTCCTCCCGCACCTTCGCCGCTCCGCTTTTTGTTATCCCTTCTCTTTCGTAGAAGGCTGAAAATCCCACCCGCGCCCCCTTCATTTCCTGCGTTTTTCGCCCTCACTGACCGTCCTTCGACATCAGCTACATCCTCTAATCTGCTCACGCGCACCGATTTTCCGGCCCTCCCTCATTCCCGCCCGCTCCCTCGCCGCCCGCCCGCCCACCGGCCTTCAGCAAGGAGGGCGATTAGCATACGATAATGCGGCCGCAGGTGCAGAGCGGAGACAGTAATCCCGGCCGAGCGGACGCCGCTCCGCTCCGCCCGCTCCGCCCGCTCCGCTCCTCCCCGCCCTACGGTGTTCCGCGCCACGCGTGACGCGCGAGGTCAGGCGAGGCCGCTTTCAGCGGGCGCACGCGTCGCAGAGCTCCTTCCGCGCCTCCGCCCTAATCGCCTCCCCTCCCCCGGCCGCAATCCGCACAGTGACCGGCGGTTTGTCTCGACACCTCGCCAGCTCGTGTCCAAAATGCCAATTCCAAATATCAAATTTTTTCAGCCCCAATGTCATATTCCAGGCCATCTTGGATTGCCGATGTCGCTTAGGCTGAAGAGCCGTAGCTTCCTCGTGCCCGAAGGGGCGTGGGTACGAGCCCCGCTCGGCAATCCATGTTTGTGTGTGTCCGTATACCGTTATCCCAGCGTTATAATGGTCACAATATGACCTCACTAGTTGAAAAGCTACCTTAAATAAGTTTTAAGAAGTTCGCATTTAGATTTTGGTAATTTTCTCACGTTAAAACGTTTATCCGATTATATTATTCTGAACTTTTTTGTGACTGTAGGTCTAAAATTTGAATCTTGGCTAAATATGTGAGCAATGATTGAACTGCGGGTTTTGGTCTACGAGCTTCGAACTACCTATCGCGAATAAGTACGTGTATATTCGAGCTCATACAACGGATAGATAATGCCTGTGATGTTGTATGGCATGTTGTGGTTTGCCTGTGATGTCCTCGCAAGCGTGTAGGCACAAGCGCGTGATACTCACGAAGTAGCTTTATGTAGACATTAATATTAACGCAGCGCGGGAACGTCATAAGTGAGGACGTTCATTCCATGACGATCTAGCAGTGCAGTTCCAGAACGTAAAGTGAAACTAATTTGCCTCCAAAATTGTCCCATTTAACCAATAATCTCCTAAAATATGTAATTGAGCAAGTGAGTAACATTTCATGTGATAAAACTATCGATGTCGTATTGACGTTTTGACAACTTTTCAATAAATAAATAACGTTTGAGCATTGAAAAAAGAAGCAACAATCGCAGAAAATCTTCCAATCATAAACTTCCTTCAGCAAACTCTTCTGATTTATGTTTTGAATTGTGATATTTTATTATATTTAGTTTGATACCAACTTCTGTCAAATTATTGGCTTAAATGTCATGTGCGTTGTCTTTGTTTCTTTGATCTTTGCAGAAATATGATATAATTTTTACCTTTTCTTCTTGCTTTTCCAAGATACAAATGTGTTTAAAACAATTTTTTATTCATACTACATGTTTTAATAATATAGTTTATGAATAGGTAAGATTGTGACACCAAACTGAAAGGACGCGTTGGCCGAAAGGACGAGCAAAATCAAATCACTTTTATCACGTATGTCGGCCACTATTTATAGTCAGACTTCGACTTTATTTTAATACAAGTAAACAAATCAGTTAATTAAGTTCTATATACATTAGGTTCTGTAGTAGCTGATGAGGTCAAAAGAAAGTATTTCTTTGTTGCATTCACAGTTTTATCTGAACATTTTGGCATCATCTCACTTTTAGCACTAGTTCTAAAACGTGAACTTCTAGCGCGCTCTGCATACCCTAAAAGTAACCGTTTTTTCTAATGACCCCCGAAAGTACATATTTTTTATAAATATGTCACAACTGCTAAGAAGTAATATTTTTCATAATCTTCTTAAATCTTCTGACATTTATTTCCCTTCACGAAAACTTCATCTGAACGGTATTTATAATGATATTGCTTCCTTTTTAATCATAGTCGACAATCAATTTTTAACACGTCCCTTTTTATCGTGGTCGGTGTCCTTCCCTGCCCGCAGCAGGCAGGGTGCTGGGCCGCACAGGATGCGGCAAGACAGCGCCTCATGATATCGCACTCAGCGTCTCCACCTTCAGCTGCGGGTAATCCCCGCAAAGGCGCCCTGCACGTCAAGTCAGGGGCTCTTCGTGTCAGCTGAACTTCCGACTTTTTTCTACCTCATCCACGTGTTTCAGAACACTGTTACTTGTTGCGAATGTTTTCAACCGAATATCCTCTTCGGAATTAACTTCCAAAATGGGACGTTCTTGTCAAAAGCTTCGGGGTTTACGTATGACATTGAGCTAAAACCATAATTTGCAAATAAGTGTTAAAAATGGGCTAATTATATTATATTTAACGTGTGTCTTAATGTATATTTTGTAACACATTATATGGTGATTAACAGCAGTAGAACCCACGCTTTGCATTTAGTTTAGAGGCAAATGCGAAGGTCCACAGAAAAACACAATAGAAAGAATGGCACCCTAAAATAATTGAAAATACAATTTTTAATGTTCCCTTCGTCAATGTGAGCTACTTGTGCGTTTCCTTAAGATAGTCGTAATATTTTATACAAATTCAGGACCCAACTTTCAAATACACAATTGTCAGATATTAATAATATATTTGAAAACCATATTTATGTTCATCGAAAGAGAGGTGAAATCAATTAAAAAAATAGGGTAATTAAAAATATGAATACAAGTAGGTACTGACATCTCCAATTTTCAATAATTATTATTTCCAGATACTACTTGGAACAATTTCACGAATTTCGTAAGTAAAGAGGGAAGCAATATCATTAAAACAAGAAATGACGTTCAATGCTATATAAAAGCAATTCAATTGATCTCCAAATTATGGAAAAAAGAAAACGAATAGTCGAAAATATTTCTACATTAAAATGTGATATTGTCGAACGTCTACAGTACATTAAAGTCCGCGACGTCCCTAAAATCTACGTTTCGTTAAATTGAAAACTTTGGTTCTTTCCCAATTTGAATCGCTCCTCAAACTCGTAACCGTCACTTCCGCTGTCATCCTCATCACTTACACATAATCGCTTGGAAGGGCGAGCAAACAACATCGCAAGATGTCACGAGGTGTATCGCAGTTGAGAGAATCAGACAGAACAGGCTGTGTTGCGATTGCATCATAATTAAAACTTCAGGTACGTATGGTAATCATAACACAATTCCTCCGTATCTATTTGTCTTTCTGAGGCTTTCGGAAATGTCTGTGAAGCTCTTCATTTTTCTTTAAGTTTCGACATTTATTGATATGTAATTTACATTCATAATCTAATTTTATATTACAGTTTTTCATATGTTAGTCATATTACTACAGATTTTTATATTACGTTAATACGCAGACCAAATAATAGTTCCAATATGACCCAAAAATAATTGTATGCATACCTATTTTATGAAACAGACGTCCTCTCCAATAAACATCAGTAACGTTCACGATACTAACAAATGTAAAACGAGGATGCAATATGTTTCTGCAGGCACCTTACACTCAAGCTGCCAATATCATACATACATCAACGCATTAGAATAATAACTTTTATCTGTCTTCAGGCAAGGTGTGTTTCATGTAGCAGATGATTAATACTAGCAAAACGTGCTTTGTTCCAGTGGCGAGGCGCGAGATCGAAGTTTCCGTGGCGCGAATTGGCACCTGCCGATGGCCGAAGAAGAGAAATCGGGTTGAAGAGGTCACGAGGCAGCGCCTCCAGAAGCAGCCGCCTGGCCCCGGGGGTGCGATCCACTTAAAGGAAGCTTTAAACATTTGTGAGCGTGGTGTAATACCATTAAACCCATTTCCACGTACGTGAAATCATATTACGTAAGATTTTTGATGCATCGAGTTCGTTGCACGCGCTGTTTGGAAGATGAGTTGATTTCGCTTTCGAAATTAGTTCGTACGTTGGAAACCAGGAAGTTGTACTTACGGATAGGGATGGCAAAAAACTTCGATGTCTTTAAAACATTGATATTTTACAGCAGAAACATCGATGATTTGCTTCGGATGTTTTCTTCAGATCGATATTTGTCCAGAAACATCGATGTCTTACAACAAAATTTCTCACGATTTAAATAAAATTTCTAGTATCTAGTTTTTCCGTGGATTGCTCGCAATCGACAGCTGTTGACGACTGTCACTGTTCTGGATCTCCGTGTGGCCCAAAACCGTTTGCTATTCACAACACATCTCCGTGCTGTTTGTGCGACAGTGCTGTTTGTTACTTTTTTGATCAATATGTGCAAGGTAATACCGTTAAACTGCATTTTGAACCTTGAGTACATAGAACATTGATCATAAAATTAAGATGACTGTCAAATTTAAGGAAAAATACTTTAATATCGACTCTCTATGAATCACATTAAAACTAGGACATTTTAATTCGATGATTTACGAAAAAAAGCGAACAAATGGAAAAATAGCAAAACACAATGTCCTTTACATTTCACTTTCTTCCATACATTAAACAATTATAATTACCAACACATTTTTTTTGTACATGACGAAACAATAAAATATAACTCATTTAATTAATATATTTAAGAGTGGAAATAGAATAAGAAAGTACCATCTATTTTATCATATTTAAAACATCAACGTTTTTGTCGATGTTTTGATCGGCATGAAAAACATTATGGTGATGTGCAAGTATCGATATTTTGGTAAAATATGTTATCACTACTTACGGCATAATTATTGTGCAGATCATTACATTTTTGTACTACAAAAGAAACATTACGAAGTCGAGAAATATTGTGTTCGTTGTTGACTGATATATACTAAAATCGTTGCTTAGTGGATTGGTTTCAATTGGTGTAAATATCAATTTCGCTCTCTGAATCAATTCATATTTTAAAGATCTTAATTCTTAATTTTTCTGAGCCACACCACTAATTTTTTATGTAAGACATGTAACTTTAAAACCATAAATGTTCACATTCCTCTGAACTATATTGGTGAGTGCTTTCTCTCAGAAACAAAGATTGATTTCACGTTCAGAACGTTTTTATGTCAACATTGACTCCAATTCGTTAAAATGTTTAAAAACGGAAATGAGGGAATAAGTAGCCTATTGTATAGCCTCTATCTGTGTATATTTCCAAGCCAACATTGATTCAGTACTATTAACTAACGACAATGATGAAATAAAGTATGGTGACCTACGTTCCACTCAGTCCAAAACTAACGTTGAGATGATAACTTTGACAATATGAATAATGACCTGATGTGCAAGGTGAATCTATGACAAGTACTCTAGAAAAAAAACACTTAGGAAACAACATTCATCTAGTGACCACACTCAGTTAATTTTCAAAATTGAAGACAAATGTCCACTCCTTTAAAGGCAGAACATTTGTTTCAAACATTAACTTGATTAGAAATAGTTTATCTGGACGAAATCAATTTCCTCAAAAGACAGTAAGTGCGGGTGGCTTTCGTTATTTCAATTTTAACAGAAGACATCAATTAAAATTGCTTTCATAGGTTGAACGAAATTAGAGTTGCTGCATGAAGGAGGTTAATGCACACCGTATGTCAGCGAAGACAAGAAACGGAAATGGATGAGGTGTTAAAAGTTCGTAACGGGATTTGATGACGGTCGATCGCCTCAAAAAGAAACGAACGCATCTGGTTTGAGCACCAAGTAGATGGACGCTCTGATACAATCTAATCCACCCTCTCCACAGGTCAACACATCACGATCTTCTGTGATGCATGCCGCCGGTACATCATTAATAGACGAAATTTTCCGCCGAGTAAGTTTTCTTTGTTCATTTGATTCCATTAGAAGAGAGATATGTAAAATATGTTGTGATTAGTTAAAGTAAGAGATTTAGGATTAGTAAATTTGGAAGTAGCTTCCGGTCTCATGAAAGCACTACTGAAAGTAAAATGATCAAACAAGCTAAGCATTCACACAAGAATTGTCGGTTTAATTTACAGAACAATAAATGTGAAGCAGATAAAATATATGCTTAACGAAGGTGTGGTTATATGTTTAATTCATGCAAAGTATAATTAAATGAGTGGAAGGGTGAAACTTGTACGTTCTAACATTTTCCCAATAATTCTCGTTCTGAAAGTTTCTGAGAAAACCAAAATTATATTCTAGCTAGCTACAAAAATGAAAAGATTTAGATACATATTTGCAGCTACCAGAGAAAGGAATATCACAGGAAATTGTAATTTCCTGCATTAATTACAATATGTATATGTGTGAAGATTCGAGTGGTAATTTAGAGTGCGTGTCATAGTTCAAAGTAGAAACACGTAACATGTTACCGGAGTCTAACTGATTTCATAATGTGAGCTTCTCAGAAATTTGTAAAATCATTCTGAGTAAATAATGATTGTTTTAGTAGAATAAGGTAATGGACCAATGAAGCCTTTATACAGATTTTCTAGGTGATGAAGTTTAAGAATTTGCTCCGTTGTTGCGGAAAGGAAAATTTTGGTGTGCCCAACAAACTATTTCTACCTAAAATAGTGTCTTCTTGTTTTCAGCATCCACATCAATGTTCATACTCATGTACCAAAGTATCGATTAAAATTCAAATAGTTTCTAATTTTTGCTTTTAGAATAAATGAAAATATACAAAAACACTAATTTTCAAATATAACAAGAAGGTATTGGTTGCAAATTCGAGATTCACAGAAAATCGGGGTCAAACTGAGAGATATGGATACTCGGGCAACATTTACATGAAAAGATGTGAATTCTCGATTCTTCCAACCCTCCCCAACGAAGTGCCAAATCGTTATACAATGTATTTTAAACAACTCTAGAAACTGAATTAAAAATATAGAGGTAAGATGAAAAACAATACGTTATATCACGTTGGATAGTCTTAACTAAATAAGTAGACGGGGATTGCACCGTCGGCGTCGTGTCGTGCAGAATAATAATTTGAAGCAAACCTAAAACATATATATATAACCGAAATATCTAAAATTGTGTTTAACAACGCTTTGTCAATACAACACTAGCTTTCAAGTCTCTCAGGAACATTTAGAAACAACTAAATCGCATACATGAATCCATGATGTATACAACCTGAACGAAAATCAATTAAACAAATTTCAAATATTATTTACTATCAACAACAATAATAAATATACATTGAACATCAATTTCACAGAATATTATCTATCCAGGTGAAGAAATTAATTAATATGAAAGTTAATGACAAATTATGGGCGAAATTTTGACCTCTCAAGAAGGGAAATTGCTCAGATTAAATAAAAATTGAAGAGCTTCTAAGATAATTAGAATAGTGCAGCAGGCACTCTTCAGTTTATGCACTCCTCCAATTTCGTAACTTACTATTTCCAATCATTTTCTACTTCATTATTAAAGTGTGATGTAAGATAGCTGGAATTAGGCCACCACCTTATTATAAAGATCGCTTGTAAAGTTCAGTGTTACAAAGAGAAAATCATTGTACTTAATAAGTCAAGTGCGACTAACAGCATTCTTTACCCGACTAATGATCGGCAGCAGCATAACACCCAAAATGGTTTTACTTATTTTTTAATTTCAGCTGATTACTGTGTCGAAACTGTGTACTTTTTCGTTTAAATAAAATACGGTCATCACAAATCACACCGTCTTAGCTCAGTCGGAACAAAACATTCTATTATAAGCGAAATACATTAAAATATTCTTCTGAACAAAGGTGTTTGAAATTAAATACGGCTAATCTTCCTTTGAAATTCGTAGCCAACTGTTTGTCAATCAAACCATATTGCAATTTCTAGAAAAATTGCATTTCTGACCTTTCAAAGCAGATTTGAAAAATATATTGATTATTGCTGCACTGTTTTGAACGGAAAATCTATTTGCACTCATTTTCTAAAAAGCCTAATGACTCATGTCACTTGTTGCGGAAATGTCCTCAACTTTATTAAGGCAGGCTAGTAATATAATTCCAAGAATGAAAGGTTCCTGCCCCATGCCCTTAATTCGTGACTGCGGTGAAATTCATTCAGGTTGTGAAAGTCAAGATTTTTAATCATGCAAGGCCCATAAAAGGGGTTTCCACGATGTATGGGACTTGATCATAAAGTAAAAAATACTATCTACTAAAACAGAAAAGCGAAGCATCTGTTACTCTACTATTAAGTTAGCCGAAATGTTGCAATCATAAAACCTTTTAGCAGGAAATAGACCATGAGGTGTGCGGCCTTCGAGTTCTAAGTCGACTGTCGAGATGCAGTCGACTTCTCCAGAACAGACAGACGTTTCCTCTGTCTTTGTTCTTGTACTGCCTGGAGGTGATCAGACCAGGACTTTTTTTGTTTTACCTTTCCTTGTAGGATCTTTGTATGAAAACGACATTCCGCGTTTATATGACTGAAATCTTTTTAAAATAAAATGCAAATAATCTGTTTTTTGTTCATAACATTCGTAATATTCACATGCGAGATTGCCTATTGGATAGTGCATTAACAATATCAGCGATGAAAAAAGTGCGTTTGTAAGCGACGATTACAACAATGACAAAATCACGACATATTTTATCTGAACTCATATATATATATATATATATATATATATATATATATATATATATATATATATATATGAATATGATATTATTTTATTCAATAACACCAAACAATACTCGTTTTTACGACGCAAATATATTGGATTGATTGTTTAATTAGCGCATCAACTGCTAAGGTCATTAGACCTGAAAGTGTAGTGCTTGGGTAGTGGTTGTGATCTTCGCCCTCTGCATGGTAAAATCCAGCGCCGACCTTGTCGTCGGTAAGCGGGATTTTCCCAAAACAAATATCTCCTTCCAGCGGGGCTTCTCCCCAGCCAGGAGAGGCTGTACGTACCCGAAATGTGTGGTAGTGGTGTGCAAAAAATGGTAAGGTGTGTAAGAAAGGTTGAGTATACAACATGGAGGAGGAAGGAAAGATTGCGCGCAGTCCATGGACCGTTTGATAGGGTACTGCTCGGGCATTTGCGTGATGTTGATCGGAGAAACCACGGAAAACTACCGAGCAAAGCAGCAGGCTGCTAGAATTCTCCTCTAGTCAGCGACTGAATTCGTCCAAGATACATTCTGAAGAACATGAATTCCAAATATTTACAGAAGCAACGCTTTTAACAAAATATGACATACAATTTTGCAGTCGTTTCGTACTTCTCAATCGCTCAGACGACGAAGTCACCGCCTATTCTTTCCCGCTTGGACGCTGCCGCTAATGCCACCGCCAATGGCTGTCTCTATCGCCGCCTCCGCCGCTGCTCTCTCCACCACGGGGACCACCGCCTCCGCCACCATACCCCTGACACTCCATAGATGCCACTGCCTCCGCCACCACAACCGCTGCCACCATCGCCGTCATCTTTTACAGCACCACCACTCAGCCCCCACCGCCAGCACCGTCATGGACGTCACCATTGCCACGAAGCCCTCGCTGTCCCCACTGCCCCGCCCCCCCCCCATTCCCAGAGCCATCGCCGTCCCCTCTGTCACCACCGTTTCCTCCGCTCTCGCCCCCCTCCACCGCCGTCATCAGCCCCACCACCGCAACTGGCCGCGCCGCCACCGCTAATGGACTTAATCCGACAGCCCACGAGACTGACACCTGAAGCGCCGCCGCCGCAGCTGCCGGGCGCTGAGCCCGAGAGGGCGCGCAGCTGAAGGCGAAACGGCCAGATAACGAGCCGAACGCCGCCCCGCCACGCAGCCACAACGACAAGCGAATCTAACTTACAGGTGTAAAGAGAGATGCGGACTGTCGATGTTGTCAAGGCGAATCTATTCAAACTACTCATCGTAGAACTGAGTCCATTGAAGAAATTGAAATGTAATAACGCTTACCTGAATGCCAGGTTTCCGAAGGTTATAGAAAAAATACTAATGACTGCGACGTATCAACACTTTCAACTACGCAAACTTTTTTTTTTTTTGAATAAATCTTATACTCGTAATTTGATGTTCTAACAGAAAGCAAATTTAACTATTTTAAGAAATGATTCGACTTCTCTTTACTTTTTAACGAACGAGGAATATTGCGCTGACAGAAATGTTGTAGTGCAATGTACTAAACAAGTTTAGTAAGCGTCATTCATTATTATTATTTGTGTGAGAAGATTCCTGAACGTTATTTAGTTTCGTTACTACAAAATCTTAAGTGAACATACGAAGTGAATTATCAATGGAACTACATTCGCTTCGTGGATTAAATCATTCAGTGGTGTCCACGTATCTTGTCGTCATACTCACTAACACTGATTAGTCAGCACTTGTTCTCAGAAATGTGACCGATTCAACTTGCTTAGTAAACATGACTACATTTTATTAGTATGTTTACCTGAACAGCAGCTTCGTAAACATGAATATTAAGTACTCTGTTCTTACAGAATAAACTATACCTACTGGATAGCTCAATCTACCACTGAATAATTGTATAGAGTAAACATTTCTCTCAGTGTGCCTACTAGAGTACACAATATTTCTTTTTAATTCTTCACAAATAATATTTCTTCTTAGATTGCATGATTGTTTTTATTGAATAAATAATCTGTAGATTTCAAAAAGTGATTTGCTTTAGATTTGAATTTCTTTTGTAGGGTTACAGCAAGAAACATTTGCAATTGTTATATTGACAACACTTGTTTGCAGCCAACAGATTCCTGCATGCTGCTCACAGGTAGTTAGGAAAACGGATGAAACAGGAATGCAGATTGCTGCACCACGTAAGTTTAACCTAATATTTTCCTTTTTAATTTTCATTACAAATATGTTAATGTTCTTGTTATTTACCGATACCTTTTCTCAGTGTAATCTGTTCAATAGTTTCAGAATAAAACTTATTTGGTTATTTTTGCTTTTTCATCATCTACTGAAGCACGTATTTCATTCTTTTCAAGGTTTCTACAGAAAGCTGGACATTAGTGAAAATTATTAAGAAAAACAACATATAGAAACTTCTGAGGGTTCTCTTGTGAATCCACGAGAAAGAATATGGAATTCAAAATCTTCTTCACTAACGGCTAGGGAAATTTTCAAGACTTCACTAAGAATACACGTAACACACAGCATCTCCGCAGCAATTTATAAACATACAAAAAATATGACGATAGAGGAGATGCCAAATATTTCAAAAAGTGACATCAACGAAGATATTAAAAAAATCCCAACATAAAATCCGCATGAAAGACGAGGAGCACAAGTATTACGCGAAGTAAATCCCGGCTAACAACCAATCATCGTCGTCCCAGGTCACTTAGAGCAATTGAATCGCCGTAACCGTTGCCTTCTTTGGAGCACTGCGGCCGGGCGAAGAGGCGGGCGTAATAAACTTGTCCGAATTTCGGCGGGAGTGGTCGCAGAAGACAGCAGAAGCACGATGACGCGCCACTAACTCACGCGTTTAATGGCGGCGGCGCGGGATCCGAAGCGCGATCTGGGTTGCGCGCGCGCAGACGATGGCGGAGACGTTGCCCGTGCAGTGGCCGGGATGGCGAATGTACGGGGCAGTATGGTTGAAGTCGCCGAACCTTCATTTATTTCAGGCTCAAAGAATAGCACATATTTCAAAGACGATATATTCGAACTGACCATGGAGTGTAATTTTGGCGCAATTCTAATAATAAATTTTTGAGATAAATGTGTTTATTAAGGTTGAAATGGAGAAATTATGCGCCTATTGCTGGATTAAGAAGTAAGCATTGGATAAGGACTGTTAACATTGTTATTAACATTGTTATTAACATCAATATTAATAATTACCATTATAAAATGAAACAAAATAATGATCATAATTTAAAGTTCTTATTATTCAAGTTGTGTGTGTGTGATACTGCCCTAAAAATCAGTTGAAGTCGAGGATTTTTATGAAAAGAAAACGTCTTTTGCATTATCTGAAAAAGACGTAAAGCTAGACGTCCTATGTTTGCAGATTTGCGACATGTAAAAGCAAAACCTTGATCCAAAATTAGTCCTCTTACGAAATTCTGAAACTGTTCGTGGTCTTTTTAATACTTCATTTTGCTACTATATACTTTGGACAAGAGCTTTAATTTTTTATTACTTTCTCTGATTTATAAAAAAATATTTCATAAAATAGAAAGGCGAGACGGCGTTGCAACACTTCAGCCAGGGTTTTAATGGCGGTCACTCTGAACTTAAATCGCGGTCTACTCTGACCGCTTTGGGATGACAGCGCATGCGCGAGTTCTGCACAGTGGCCAGAAAAGCGGAGGCAGATAACAATAAGTGTACAACTTTTTGTATCGTTAACACAATTACACAATACATACAGGATACTCGAAAACTTACCAAGAATTTTTTCATGCATGCGCTATACGAACTAATTGTTCATTTTAATTCACTTGTTATTATTTCAGCAGAAGGCAATAAAATAATTGTTAAACATATTCATTACTGTCATCCTAATTTCGTGAACATAAATGTTAATAACAGAGAAATGAAATGAAAATTAGAAGGTGTATTTATGTTAGGACAAAAAGATTTCTTGTGAAGACCTCTTCATTTTCTCACAAAATTCACAAAATCTCACACAAGGCAATTCTAAGTGAACATTCAATCAACATTTCGATTAATATTAAAAGAAAATAGACCATGTTTCTTGAAGTAAAAGACCGTCCCTAATACTTTTTAACAGTATTCTATTGAAATACTGTTGTGAAATTATTATCAGTTCTACAACTTTACTATGAATTTAGTTACTTGGAAGTATTGAAAGATTTAGGAAAATGCGAGTACAGTGATTTTAAAAAATCTGGTGCGTTTTTGAAAAATGAAAACGCATTGTCAACATTCCGTCGTAAGCGACATTCAGCGGGACTTGACGTAACTCGAATTTTTTACACCAAACATGCAATTTGAGACCACACATTCTCTTTCTCTCCTATTCTCTACATGTCCACTTGGAGTCAAGCATCCAGCGATCATCAAGTGCCATTATGCCCGAAATTTCAGTCGGCCGTTTTTGTTCGACGTTCCGGATTCGTTCTAACGTGTGATGGTAAACGAAAATGGTCCTAGTGAACGCGAAAAACCTCTTTCGACGGCGTCCAAAAACACTCGCTGTCTACTAGACGCGAGAATACGGAAATGATGTTGTCAAGTGTGTTACTGCCGTCGTCAGCTGTCAGAGAAAGATCTGTTTTGTATGGTTTTGTCCGTCCGACACGGGCCGCCTGAAATTTCGGCCAAAATCGTCTCCACTGTGCCCGCCGCCCTCGGCGCCCCGGTGGCGGTCGGGCGGTCGGGCGGCGGTCGAGAGGGCCGCTGCGCACCGCAGCTCCCGCTGAGCGCCGTCTCCAAGATTTGTTGCTGCGGCGTCGGCGGTGGCGAAGACACAAGCGAAGGCGGAGAGGGAGTGGAGACGGATGCAGGGGCGGAGGCGAAGGTGGAGGTTGCGGGTGAGGGTGGAAGGTGAAGATGGAGGCAGAGGTGCAGTCGGACGATTAGGCGAAGGCAAAAATGGGGTTGGAGGTAAACGCGAAGGCGAACCGGAAGCAAAAGTGGAGGTGGAGCTACAAGCGAATGGGGTGCTAAATGCGATTGCGAAGGCGGAGGCGTAAACTAAGGCGCTGTCGAAGGTGGAGATAGAGGTGGAGGTGGAAATGAAGGCGGAGGATAGACTATCGACGGCGGAGGTGACGGCGAAAACGGAGGCGGTGGCGATGGTGGAGGAGGCGTCAATGTCGTCGGCAAAGGCGGCGGCGATGGCGATGGTGGAGGCGGCGGCGGCGGCGCGCACTTCTGATAACGCCGTATATCTTCCGCCCGGGGCTTTTATTGACTAGGCATACGCGAGGCGCTTTTGGGATGATATACAGCCGCACCCCGGAACATGCGTCGTCGCGCCGGGGCACATTTTATCATCGAAATACGAGCCCGCGCCGCGCCGCGCCGTGCCGCACCCTCCGACGCCCTACCCGCCCAAACCCACTCCTGAGAGGCAGTGGCTGCGGCGGAAGCGAGCAACGATCTACTTCGCTGGAACCGGGAAAAATTAAGAAAGTTCTAGAATGTATTGGCTAAAACGTAACCTTGCATACTTTCGCTGTTAAATCCTAGCTTTGATTAAGAGATTAAGACATGTTAGAATATTACTTTAAAATATATGTTACAAAACTAAGTAATAAAACGTGCCGAATTCAGTTGGCTCTCTCTGTCATGTTCATGGACTTTCGTTTCATTCTTTCCTTATTTCAATTTGTCTCGTTCTTTAAATATGGCGTATTTTGTTCACGGTATTCACAATAACTTTTTTCCAGGTATCCACGTACACGACTGTTAATTAAAGGAGAGCGAAAATTATTAACATTGTTTTCAAGTATGCCTCAAATTGTGTAGGTTAAAGGCAAACCAAATATATATATATATATATATATATATATATATATATATATATAAAATTCAATAATCCTTTGGTTGTCAACAATGTCGTACAGATGCGTTAGGTGCGTTTCTCTGATTAATGGATTTCATATTTTCTGGCATTTCACCGTTTTTATGATTGCAGTGCGTTTAATCTGCAAGCTCACGGTTCGGTTGTGGCTTCACCTACTTTCGAATCTGGTATTATATAAATCACTCATTTTGTTTGGAGATCGAGGCGGAGGTGGCGTAGCGGATTATTTTTTTGTTCTCATTGTCTGTCATAACTTTTAGAATTTTCTGATATTTATGTTTTATTCATTCGTTTTATAACCCATTTTCTGTGACTTTTTGATTTTACTAATTTTTCTTAATACTAGCATTGTACTATCCCCATAACCTACATTCTTTTTCGTACATTTATAATCTTACCTTCTAGGTTTAGATTTGTTTTCTACATTCTCTTCATCCCCCATATCTGTTCACTTCATCCACCATTTTCATTTTCTCCATTCTGTTATTTTCATGGACTCTCATTTTATTCCTTCCTAAATAATTGATATCATCTTATTCTATATACTCGTATGTGGATATTTTGTTCACGGTATCCACAATAACTGTAATATTCCAACTCCGATCTCATGTTAAAAAGCAGTGAAATTCATAGAATCACAGATGGTAAACTTCTTTTACGGTTCTATTAATTTCATTTACCTTTTCATCTACAGTTTGAAAATTATATCGCCGAGAATTGTAGGGAGTCCAATATAAAGGCTGAATAAGTATTTAGTTTGTGTTTTAAGGCGCGTTGGATGCAATGATTATTGGTCCCGTAAATGTAGAGCATGTTGTTTCCTGGGAGGTGGCAATGTTTTTCCCTATGGAATATGAAATCCGGCGTCAATCTACACGTCGTCATGTGGGGAGTTCCCCTCCAGATATCTCCTCCACTGGGGCCTCGCCCCCACCGGACCAAGGTTTAAGCTCCCGGTCGATCTTCTGCAAGTGTGGTAGTGCAGAGCATGAATGCAGATGAGTGCGTGTGTATGTATGTATGCATGCATGAAAGGGGAGAGGAGGAAACAAGGGCGAGGACGGAAAAATTGCGCGCAGCCCATGGCCCGATAAGGGACTTCTTTTATAAGGAACGTTTCGGCTGGTATTGACAGAAGAAATCACGGATCCTTTTCGAACAGAACAGTTGACTGCTAGAATTCTTCTCCAGAGAGTTCATTCAGCGCTGCAGCTGCTAAATTGCAGTCGACACAACCACCTTGCTTATATCGATCACCCGTGGAAATTCGAAATCTAGGACCTCGCAGCAGTGACAACTGTTGATATCCTGAGCCATCTCAGCTGGGATGTTCGGAGACCTATCTGCCTATCTGTCTGTCTCTCTGCCCATCTGTCTATCCATCTGTCCGTGTGTCTGGTATATGTGAACAACACTAGCACCTAAATTATGCTTGCGATTTTTTCCAAACTGTAGACAGCAGATTGAGTATGCCAGTCAGCCAGCCTGCCAGTCTGCCAGTCTGCCAGTCTGCCAGTCTGCCAGTCTGCCAGCCTGCCTATCTGTCTGCCGGTCTACCTATCTATCTGTTTCTCTGTCCGTCTGTCTAGCCATTTGTCTGTGTCTGGTGTATGTGAACAACACTAGCACCTAAATTATGCATGCTATTTTTTCCAAACTGAATAAACCCCCTTCGATCCGGCCTCAGTCGAAGCTCTGCGATTATGAAAAACATTCATTAATTTTTGGATGTACTTTACATAAGCCTAAGGAAATTTTCAAAATGCTCTCAAAAACTGCTCCAAATTTTTTCCTTAAATTACTTCTAAGAATATAGTGAAATACACTTATAAAGGTGGCGTAGGTCCAATTTCCAAAGTTAACTCTGAGTTTTCGAAAATTTTGAAATTTTGAAACTTTACGGGCGCTTTCCTACAACTACAAATTGTAAATATTTTTTTCCTTGAAGTAAAATTTGTTCTCCCTAGTGAGTTCATTCATTAAGATCAAGTACATTTTTGAGACAATTTTAGTTGTTTTTGCGCCATATTTGTGATTGAGCAATATGTACAATTTAAAAAATAACAAAAACAAGATATTTCTAAAAAATGTCCCAAATTGTCCCAATTTTTTCTTCAAACTTTTCGAATGAATATCTAATCTCACTTTTTAATATGACGTAAAGTTCATTCTGAAATGGTTTTGGTAGTTCATTTTGAGGAAGTGCAAAATTTACTCTATGAGATGACATAAACATCAAACGGCTCTTTTTCCCCAAAAAAATGTATTTTCTGACTTGAGAGCGTAGGCTTCCGCGGCCGGAGTCAATATTTACTAGTGTGACGTAGTCTGTGACGTAGTGAAATAAGAAATAAATTTCAATAACAAAATAAAAATAATATATTCAAAGATTATGTACAAGTTACAATGAATTGCTAAATTTTAAAACACTCCGGCAACCTTTTCCTTTCAGAACACTGCTTTACCGCAGAAAACACAAGCCACGCGTGATGCGCGCTATCGGACCTCGGTCCCGTGACAATTACCGTCACATGGCCCTGACGCCAAAATTTAACCCGGTCGTGGCGACCGTGTGCCTACAGCACGTGAGATTGTCTGGCCCTTACTCTCCGGACATCTCGCCCACACTCCTACACCCTTGTACACACGTACAAGCTTCCCGATGCAAACTGAATGAGAACGCGGGCGCAGATGCGCCGCGTTAAATAGTTGAGGCTGACACCCCACCATGTTCCATAGGTAGGCTATCCGGCTGGCGCGAGACTCGCAGGTTTGGTTAACGCCCACACACAGGGTTCTTAGGTTGGCTGCCTGCTTCCGTAAACGAGGCTCGCCGGCAGCATCCTCGGAGTTTACAGCCTCCGGTATTTTTGGCTCTGCGGCACTACCTGAGTAAACCGCCCGAGCGCAAACTCCCGAATGTTCAGCTCAACCCCTTCCTCCCCCGCAGCGTACTTTCACCGACCTAACGGTTCTGGCCCTTGTGTTAACGACGCCACACTAGGCTGTCCGGGTGACGCCGCGTCCATTGCGAGGGTGCCGACATTTCGGTCGCCATTCTGCGACCTTCCTCAGGGCGTAAATTACGTCCTGAGGAAAAAATCCTACTAAAAAAACGTCGGCAACTTTGCCATGGACGCGGCGTCACCCGGACAGCCTAGTATATTATTCTTGAATATTACTGAAATAATATTTCCCGTCTACTACTAGGAAACCGAAAGAGTAAGGAAATTTCAAAAAAAAATGTACTACCTGCAAGAATATGTAGCAAATCTAAATAGCTAGTCAACACCAAAGGAAATAGAAACCTAATATGGGAAAGTCTGTGCAATCCTGTATCACCACTAGTTTTTTAATGCTATTATATGGTGGCCTTGTTTCAGTGTAAGTGACGTAGCTGTTTTCTGAGTTAGTTTCTCTTGATTCTCCTCGCAACAATTTGGAGTCCTGACATAAAAGTTATCTGACCACATCAACAGTACTCTTAGATTTCTTAATCCAATTGGCAACACCTATCGACTAAGCGTCTAGAGCGGTTTGCAACCTGGGACGCTTTTTGCTCCTTAACCTTTCAAACAAGTTGTCGTATTACCAATTTAAAGCGATCTGATTTAAAATGTTTTTCGGAATTTTTGAATCAGTACATCATTTATGGTAATTTTAAGCAATGTGTCTTCTACTCATTGAAAGAATCAATACTTGGCAGATTTTTGAAAATTGGTAGATTATCAATGTTTGGAATTGTGATTCATTAGGGTGTGATTTAAGGATCATAGTTAAGTGAAGTGAATTGAAGTGCTGTGCATTGCAGCATGGTCTTAATTGTACAAGCATTCATTGCGGAGTTAGATTATAGAAGTTTCATTCTATTAATGTAACTTAATATTTTAAAATCAGTTTTTAAATTATTATTATTATTATTATTATTATTATTATTATTATATGACTTTATTTATGTAATTTGCTTCTACCGACTTATATCAAATCTCAGTTTAAATAAATTGATCTTTCATCTTTATTACTTCATTAATTTTTCATTTCTTTTGAAAAAGCAACATTTTAGGATCTGAAGCTAGCGATGGAGGGTAAAACAATTCCTAAACTAGCTTTTTGTATTTGATAATGTGTATTAGAATAAAACATTCATAAATAATTTTCGTTTAATTACATTTTTTATGATCTTAAATATGATTACAAGCCACAAAATCTCTGTTGATACTTCCAAGAAACTTCAACAGATTGACTAACTAGACCTTGGACTTAGTCACAATTATTGTGTTTCCTTGCATTTATGTGAACTTCATCATTTTACTGGCATGCTTCCATTTTTCACCGTCACTATCCGAGAGTTTAATCTCTTTCTGGATATTTATACCACAGAGTTTCCCACTCAGTAAATACTGCATGACAGATCACATGAACATTGTAATACAATGCAAGATAAAGTGCATTGTAATGTAATACTATTTATCATCAATGGTAATACTTTTACTGAGACACAGCAACACAAACAACGTTGTTCAATTCCTTTTGCATGATGGTACAATCACTGCAAGTTAAAAATCCTTTGTCAAGTTTTGAAGGAATTTAATTGGTATAAAAAAAGAACCAGATTGACAGATGACGATCCTCTACTATGGAAAAATTTAATACAAGTGGAAATTTGAATTCTAACGTATGCACATAGGCGACTGCATGTGGTTTTAATTATTTGTATTTGTTGACGAAATAATTCTTATTAATTGAACTTATTATTAATTGAACCTTGCCAGTACATCTTGCAACTATGAAAATGTTAATTTGTATAACTTATATTAAAACCCGACTAGTAAACCCAGGTATGAGACATAAAAATATACTTTAAAATATATTCATTAATTCACTAAAAGCAATTTCACCGCAGCGATATGTAGTTCAGGAAGAATTACTTGAAGAAGTACTTCCGTTGTTGGTCTTTTCCATCCATTTGCACAATCCCGAGTATTGTGACACCCCTGATGACTTATAACCTTCGGGTGCATACGAGCACGCCCAGCTTTTTTCAATTCTCGCAAAACTTTCTAAAATACCTAGATACGAACTGAATGCCAGGCATGCGAGTTAAGCGCATGTCCCGGAGAGACAAGAGGTATTAATTATTATGCAAATCTGCGAGCCGTAGAATCGAGTGACAGAGATTTGTACGCCGCCCACTCACGTTTGTTACAGCCAAGGTCTGAATTTGCGACTTTCAAAATTCGAGGCAACTGAAACCTCCGTTCACTCGACACACCGGGTGACCCCTTTGGGGGCGACCTCAGAACGGGCTACTCCCTGCACTTTAACTTATGCACTCCTTTATTTCGGTAATGGCACAGGTGTTTCCTTTGCAGTGTACCGTGTATTATTTTGTGAGTACATGAGTCATACAAAGAGTTGAGTTTATAAATATTCGTTTTTTAAGTAATTATAATTTGTTATTAATGTAAGTGTATTTCCTTGCGAATTTTTTATTGCTAGGCATTTGAAACATAATGCCCAAACCTTCTAAGGTTCAGTTAAGAAGCTCTTAGTAGAGATACCTGGAAGCATTTTGTAATAACCATGATCTTTCTGTTATCACTGTGTTCAGTTCAAGTAAAGCAATTCACTCTGCGGATTCTAGAGAAGTTTAAAGCTAAAGATCGGAATAGAAAAACTGCGGTGAAGTAACTAGAAAAAAAATGAATATGTGTCAAATCATACATAAACTTCTATATTTGTCTCCATAGTGATACTTTTCTTGACAGTGACGTCTTACGGTTATCGTAGAAGTGTTAGAGATCACAACCCACAGAATTCACTTTCGACATCTTCTTAAAATAAACAGAAGGGAACACATTTGGGATTGTAGTCACATGTGAACATTTTCAGGTAAAATAATAGCCTAGATCCTTGGATGAGATCTTAATCCTTAGACTACAAAACGTGCAAACGGAATGTTAAAAACGTTAAAAACGGAGCAAACATTACTAAGCAGCAAACAATAGTCTTTCGTTTGTCACTCGACTCAACTGTTTTCGGCAGCCAATTAATTGCATTAATTAGCAAATTATCAGTGTGGTCCCAGCAGTATCATCGAATGTACTGCGCGCAGCAATGACATCGGGTGGAATGTTCGAAATCTCCAATGACAGCAAATGAGTAAGACGACTACCATTCTACTGTTAAACACTCATACCATTTCGCTCACAAAATTAACAATAATGTCAAAATTAAATATCAGACTGAAAGGGCTTAAGTACCAGGTTCTATATGACGTTCTTGCGGTTCACATCGAGGCAATATACGTCAACACGTTAGGTCTTGACCGCTGCACAAATACAGCGGGCGAGTAACTCTGGTAGTCGCGTCGGCGCCTCCTTCCGAAAATCACTCGGTCACGACGGAATGCCAGCTGAGATACCTATCGGCTCCGATGCGTTCCCACCGAGGCCGGCCCCAGCGCGCGCCCGCGGAGGCTCCAGCGCTGAGGTTGAATAATGGAGCATCGACGCGCCCAAGGACGCAGCCTCGACGGCTCACGCGACGCGATCGCCACTTCACAGCGCCCATCGAGCGACCGCCCCCTCCGCAGCCCCCTGATAGCGAGCCGCGCTGTTAATTGACGGCGGGCGCCCGCGCAACTGGAGGCGGAGGGGGAAGTGGAGGCGAGGATTCGGATATTGAGGGTAAGGCAGAAGTGACGTTGGCGGGGGATGTGGATATAGAAATGGATGACCAAGGGTAGATGGAAATAGAAGAGGAACTGGATGTGGAAATTCGAGTGGCTGTGGATGTGGAAGTGGATGAAAAGATGGAAGTGGAGGTGAAAATTATCGCGGGTAACAACGCATCTGCACCTAGCGGCAGAAGTTGCTGAAGGCAACAATTGATGTCACTGCAGGGCATCAATATTGATGTCTGTGACCGAGAGGTCCTTGGGGTTGAGGCCGACGGAAGCAGGATTTTCGATACTAGTCCGAATGCAGCTGATGTCTGGAAGAGAATTCTAGCGGCTTGCTGCTCTGATCGGTAATTTTCCAAGATTCCTCTGATGAAAAACAGGTGAATACCGGAGCAATGCCCTAACAACTGTCCAGAGACTGCGCAAGACCTTCCCTCCCTTTTCCTTGCCCTCTCTTCCCTTACCTACGCACACTTACACTTACATGCACTACATCTTGGGGGCCTTGAGCTTGACCTGTCTAAAGTAGTGCCCCACTGTTAGGAGAAACCGTTAGGAGGAGCCGTTGACGAGCCAGGAAATACAAAATAATCACCCGAACAATCTCCTCTACACTGATTCTAGTGTAGCAGTGTAGCCACTGTCATGACATTTTGTTGTTATCTATTATAATAATTAACTATAATTATTAATAATAATAATAATATTGTTATTGACATAGTTTGTAGAACACATTAACCCACAAATGTCAAGTGCCCGGTTGAGGTTATGCGGCGATTATTCTTTTGGAATCCTATTGAGGGCACTGCGCTACATCCAGAGAATGTTTCGAGAAGATGTTTACTAAGTGATGATAGTAGTCACCATAACATTATGACTTCGATCTCGTGATCCACTTATGGAGCACTAATTCACGTAAGGCAGCCCCAGTTAATATTCCATTTAGCGCAATCTACTGCCTCATTGAAGATAAGTCCATTTTCCCGAATGGAATTTGCAGATCACTGGTTCAAAAAATAAATTTGCTAAACCCATTTACTCTAATAAGCTTGTGTACAATATTTTTATCCATAAGTATTGCAAATATTCTAAATATAAAAGAAACCAGTGAAGCTAAATAAATTACAAGTATTATAAATTGAGATTAGAGAGAGTACCTTAAGAATGTCTAAAAATGAACGTGTCTTGAAAGCAAAAGAGCATACTGTACTACACGAACATAATAATACAAAGCAGCAATTAGCAAAAAATTAATAAATAGGTAAATAAATAAAAAAACTCGCACGCGAACTTCTCCGACAAAAGAGTAAATCTCGAGAGTTAGAAATTAAATAAATACCATTTTGTCTTATTGAAAACTTACTTTCCCCCTGTCTTTCGCATCTCGGAATTTCCGCAGCCGATGTTCCTTGGGCGTGAGGTACAATTCCCGCCCTCTGCTTTATTGCGCGACTTCACGACTTAATCGCGCGACGCAGCGCACGCCGCGTCGCCTCGCAGTCACGCCGGAGTCACGGCCGCGACCCTCACCCGACCCGACCCGACACGGCCCGGCCCGGCCCGACACGGCCCGAGCCGACTTTGCACGGTGCGGCACGCCAGAATTTCTTCCACAAACAGCTAAAGCATATTAACACTACAAGATAATGGATTATTTAGGGTTTGCGGATGCATCGACAGCTACGGTCAGTCGTCCCGGTAATGTCGGGAATTTTTGTTTCATTATAGAAGGTTGTGATAATCTTGGCTTCACTGGATAGTGAGATTTGGGGTCGGCCTACACATCGACTAGCGGAGGTTTTCTAACCAGGTATCTCCCACGTGGAGCACCTCTCCAGTCGAGACAAGCTCTAAGCTCCCGACATGTGTAAACGGTAGTGCGTTTAAGTTTAAGTTTGTGTTAGTAAGAGATGACGATAAGAGAAGCAAGAGAGAGGAAGGACATTTCGCGCGCAGTTCGTAGCTCGTCCCTGGCTCCGACATTCGTCACGTTTTCATCGGAGAATTCACGGAAAAGTACAGGTTGTATCTAGAAATACAGCCACTTCAAACGTCAGCGGCGTAAACTTGCCATCGTCGGAACTCTATCAGTCGGACCTCTCAGGAGTCACTGGAAAGACATCAGTTCACTCCCAGCGCCACCTAAGCCGGTCCGAATATATGGAATGCGTTTGGAGTGGTTAATTTAGTTTATCAAAAATATTCAGATGTGGGCTGTTTCGATGAGGAGGTAGTCCAGGGATCATTTTTTAAGAAATTCGCCGACGTTCACTCAGATCTGAGCGAAGGAAATCACGCAAACGACCCGGTAGAGTAGCCAGCTTCTAGGGCTTTCATTCAGAGTGGACGGACTGGAATATAAACCTCATTTAGGTTCTCTATATGACAGAGAAGGAAGTCACATTCTTTTCGTTTGTCATTTTATATTTTTAATACATGAATTTTTAATAGACTCTTCATTTAAAAAAATGTTTTTGTTAATCAGCCATTGCTGCTAACAGCCTAGTGAACATTATAAAATTCTATAAAAAATTTGGGGGAAAGTTTGATCTGTTGTTTAGTATCTTATTACTTCGATTTTAATTAATAAAATAAATCATGATGATATAAATGCTATAATTCAATCCGATGGAGAGGGTTCTTTGCCTTTGTTCGGTGATAACAAGAGATTTCAAACTACAAACTTTTATTAATGGGTTCACTAATGCACCATTTGGGATCATCAATGTTCACATATGAAACTATTACTCTTCATTAAAGAATATAAACCTTGCACGATGAATGAATACAAAATAGCAAATAGCCAACTAGCATTTGAACAAGACGCGGGCATTGGGAGTAGTTCGCTTTCTCTCCGACAGAGACGCTCGAGTCGTGCGTAGCTCTCCGCGGGTCCGTCCATGGCTCGCGTCGTGAGGGGCGGTGCCTCAACCTTCCCGCTCCTTCCCGTCTCTTCTCCTCTCCTCCCTCTCTAGATCATTCGCTGAAGTCGGCCCTCCCACTCCTCTCCTGCGTCTCGCTATCTCTTCTGGACCTCCACAGATGCTTACCGCCTGCCTCTTGCGGCCGAGCGTGCTTCTATATCTGGGACAACACATGAATAACTAATGCTCGAGTCCTAATGCTTTGCGGTAGGTACATTGAAACTGAACATGAATGCTGATCGGTGTGTTTCCGTGTTGTTCTTTCACTTTGCTATGTAATTGTATGTAAGAAGTTTGATCGTGTAGTCGTTACGTTCTGCAAGAAACGACATTTGTAATGCACTACTAGAGGACAGATGTAGATTGACATGCTGCTTGCGTAATTGCATATTCCAAAAGCGGTATGAATTATTGCTGTTTCAAGATTCCACATGCGAGTAAGGAAGTAGATTGATGGGTAACTGTAATGAAACGAGGCACAAGAATGTCTTTGTGATTACGACTTATATGATGTGCGTCGCCACATAAAGAAACACGCGCGCCATTTTTATATGTATTCTCCTCAATAAAAAACAAAAACAATGGAGACTGCAACGCATAAAAACGAAACAAACCCCGCACATGCAGAGTGATAAATTATGTCATACATGATGTAATATATAAATAAATATAAATAAATATAACTAACATACTTTTTTCATTTTAAGCGTTGTAAAAATATAATATTAATAATAAGTATTTCACTCAGTGCTACCAAATAAAAAGTACTCGTAATTTTGTATCATTGTTACTCTTCACACATACGTGAATATGGGACGAAATTATCACTACTGTATGTCCTCCTAAAAGTTTAATACATTTGTACTTTACCACTAGCATAGATAAGACTTTATTTGGTTTCCTGGCGAGATTTAAATACACAAAATAATTTTCATACTTCTATTGATATTGCTACTATCCAATCCAGAAACGTTGTCTAGTAAATACGTAGAACTACGTAAATTAATTCACTTCAATTAGTATGAATTTTACAACAAACATTGATACATTTTAAGATTGCTTAAATCACCTTAGGAAGCGCATTACTCATCATCACCCACTTAGTTCAGACAGTCAAATGCAAAGAAAAAATAAGTTTATTTTTCTTATACTTGCTACGCCCTCATAAAAACCGTAGTAACGGCTTATTCAAGAAATGAAAAATTGTGTATCGTTTCAAGCTCTACATATTCCGTTATTAGACGTTGTTAGAAACAAATCAAGCCTCAGTTCAAATATCCCCCAGCCTCTCATAAATTTGATTTCCATTAACTAGGCATTCCATCTTTCTTCTTCCAGGTCACAGGCCTGTAAAAATGTTCATTGTAATACGTCGCTTTTTATCTGCCTTCATAAAGGATTCACTGAAATATCGCTGCATCGCATGCGTTGTTCCTTTATCGTGCATTCCGTTAAATGTTATCAAACTGATCAGCTTTTCTTTCGGGACCTGCTTTATACGGTGTATCTTCGCCTCACGGCGCCGTGTGTAAGGCTTCGAACAAAGCTCGTGCGAGAGGGCGTTGTTCAGTAGCGCTGGGCGGCGCTGCGGAGGTAGTGTTTGGCGCGCGTGTTACGGGCCACTAGCTACGCGCTGGCAGGGAAGTGATGGCGCAGGCGATGGCATTAGGGGAGATGAAAGCATTTGAGATGTTAGCGAGGATGAGTAAAATTGAAGAAAAAATGTATAAATACAAGTATAGACGGTGTCAATTCAATGTTGATGAAATAACAGTCTTGTGAGGTCGTGGTGGATGTGAAGACGCAAGTGATGGCAATGAGGTAGAGGATGTGTGTGTGTTTGAAGTATTAATCATAACGGTTGGTAACATTCGAAGAGATGGCATTCTTTTAGGAAGCAAAGGCCATTTTGATGAAGAAAATGACAAACCAAACGTGTTGTTGTACAAAAGAAAGAGATGGAATACGCAGCGTTGGAAACGGTGTGATAACTAGAAATGCTCTCGAAGTGTTAGTGGGGACAGTTGACATAGGAGAGAATAGAAATGATGGTGATCACACAAGCTAATGATGAAGCTAAGGAAGTTTTACTAGAAAGGGATAAAAGAGAGAGTTAAGATTGTAATGGAGATGGTGAGAGACCTTAAGAAGAAGATGTCGTTACATGAGAGAATGTTCCAATGGAGTCATTAGAAGCAATGGAGTTAGAAGATGCAGGGAATAGACCAACGAAATAAAGAGGAAGCAGTATTAACTGGCTTCTTACGTTCTGGTAAAACTGGTGTAAATTTATTGGTTGATTAAGTCATTTACTCTAAAACTTTGTTGGGAACTGCCATTGATGACTGCGTCAATTAAAAAGTCGAAATAAAAAACGTGAACGAAAACGAAGATGCTACCACTAATAGAACTACAACGATTGGTAAGACAGAAGCATTGGCATTGGCGATATAGACAGAGTCGAATCACTCGTGTATGGCGATAATGGTTACGATTCTCGGTGTTCTGAGATGATGCTAACAAATGTCGCAATGCCGTGTTATCCTGAAAATGTGATCTCATTATACAATGTGCATAGGAACCGTCTTGAGAATGGAAACGCTACTATAAGATGTTAATGGTGGTTGCCAAGGAGAAGAAGGTAAATCCATCACCCAATCAACACTCCCACCTGTATTATAATTATTTTGACAATTGCTTAACCAAACCTGTTCATCACCCACGTCATTCTTAAATGGAGTTGCTAAAGTAGTCAGTATTGATGGTGATGGTGACGATGACAATCATGCATTACGACGTCATCGATGTAGTAGTAGGAAGTGCGCTGACCTAACTCTCTACTGGTAGTTACGGCAGCAACGATGCACGATGATACGGCGTCATTAGAGATGCCCCGTAGCGGCGGCGATATAGTGGATACGGTAGCCCTCATCAGGGCGGAGGCGGGCGCGATGGCGGGGGAGCGGCGGCGGCGGCGGTGACGGGGCGGGGTCCGCGCCTCTAACGGCACCGCAGGATTAATCTCGTGTGGCGTCGGTGCGTGGGTGGTCGCCGGTGCGCCCGCCCCGCCCCCTCCCTCCCTCCCCCCCCGCCCGGCGCCGGAGGCCGACGCCCCGGAGAGCTTAATTCAGGCGAGGCACAGTGGGGCGAGCGTGATGTGGGGCAAACGCTTATTCTCCATTCTAAGGGTTTCATAATAAAATTGAAACAGTTCCTAAGAATAGTTGATTTTCAATATAGTTTTGATCTCATGGATAAACCGTCCAGAAGTTACAACCTAATATCGCAGTCTACTTTATTATTATACACTTTTCTCTTTTATATAACTTTTATTTTGTTTTAAGAACTTAGTTTGCAGTAGCTGTATTATTGATTATATTATTATTATTATTATTATTATTATTATTATTATTATTATTAATCCAAAAAATGATTTTATACAGTTTTACTGCGCATTAAAACCGACAATAAATATAAATAATAACGTGCTCATTTTGTCTGATTAAATTAAGGTAAATTATTTATTTTCGGGAGAGTCAGTGGTATTGATAAGGTAATATTATTTCTTAGAGATGTAAAGAGTATCGTTGTAAGTTATGACTGATTTTTTTGTGCAAATGACAATCATACATTTATTTAATAGAAACTTCCTTTTAAGTCTAAGATTTCCAATTGCGAAGGTAGGGATATACTTTCAGCTTTTACTAATGGAAAAATAACAGCAATAAAATGTCTACAAATTGCTGTTTAATACAAAAAACAGCTTATAAGCCTACCATATTGGACAGATAGAAAAATATCATATTTTATGTGATTCAGATGTAGTACGCATTTCTACAAACCATAATGTAAAGAAAGCAAAACGTTTAGACAATATCAAAATATCTCTTGATACATACATGTTATAACATATAAAAATTGCTGTGGTTTATTTTCGCACAGAAAACATTTAGAAACATTATTGTGATAAATGTTACTACTGGCAATATATTTTTTTCACGCAAAGTAAAGTATATTAGGTTACCAGAGGTGTATCACTGAAGTAACAATAATTTTCGCATGCGAATTTATCTACATTGTGTCATTTTGAGATAAAAATAACTGAATTAAAAGAAACACGTATTATATATAAATTGATCAGACACTACTGGTTTAAAGTAACCACATATTACATTTAAATTGATTAATAAGTTCATCTCGAGAAGTTATTATTACATCATATATCTCAAATAATGCTCAATGCTCTTAATGAAGTAGGGGATAATTACTTTTGTGTTATGCTTTAGTTTGTGTGCTTTCGGCCCAGTGTGCAGTGTGGTGTGGACCGAAGATGCTTCATAGCGCACAGCTGGGCCCATTCAGCCCAGACGAGGCTAGTGCGCTGTTAGCTCAGAGGCTCTAAATTACCGTACACAATCCCGACTTTACATTGTGAGATGTATTACCTTTCACGCCCACTAATTTCGTTTATGATTCTAGTGAATGTTGATTAAAAACAATTCTACTTTCTTTGAATCTGCTTAAGGAAATACAATATTTGGGGAATGCAAAGAATATTGTGAACGCAATTTTGCACGTGCAAGATTATGTGCGTTATGTAAATTATTTGGTATCTGACCTATTAATTACGTCCAATCTGTAGATCTTTTCAATTGGGTTTGTCGAAATGTTTTCATTTCATTACACACATTATTGAAAGCAATAATACATGAGTAATAAATGAATAAATTCAATTTTGGCCAAAAGCCTTGACTGCTATGTTTTTTACGAATTTTTAACAGATCAGTGAGAGAAAACAATTCACGGATATTAATACTTCATTCAAGGGAACATTCAGCGTTTACAGAAGTACGTTTTTCGTTAATGTGGAAGATTAAAAATAATTGTAATCAAACTTTTTCAAACAATTTGTTGGTATAATAATTATTCTACAATTTAACGTAAAAATATTATGAAAAATTGTTTTCAAGTCTTCAATTCGTATAATTGTTAATATTTATTTAGAAATAGTTGTTATAATTGAGAACGGTTAAGAAAATGGATCGTATAAAAATATTTATTTTCAAATTCAACTAGGATAACTACCAAATTTCCTTTTTAACATGCCATGCGCGGAACGTGTTTTCTCCTGCTTGTTTCTCGAAAAAAAAAGAGATACTTTTTTCACAGCGTGCGAAACATCGCGAAGCGTAAGCGAAACATCTGTAACGATTTGCTGTCTTCCGTCTTGATGACGTCCTTGTTTATTATCTACAAACAATAGTGTTACGACACTGACTGGAATCTATTTACGTTTGTACAAATAGGTAACCTATAGTTATTTGGTATTTAATTTATATTCCTTTACATCACACGTTGCATTAAGTTCATAATATAAAATAAATAATAAAATAAAATACGCAACACGGGCGCGAGGTAATTCCCGCCCTCGTCCCTTTGTCGTCCGTCTGTAACGAGGAAGGCAAAAGTTCGACTTGTGCGTGAATCACTTGTTTCGCGCCCTTGTTACATAAACTGCTATTAATTGTGGCCTATACCCGAAAAACGTGTATTCAAGAACATAATATATTCTTATATTGATGTATACTTATATCATATTCTTATACTGAACTGTCAAAACAGAAATTAAATAGCTAAGGATCCGAGCGTATTTTATAATGTGTTGATTCATTTATTATCTAACATCCGTTACTTTGACGCAACAATTAATATTTTTCCACACCTCCAAAATTAGAGGTTACAGATCCCATTTCCCGAAGAATTCCAAATAAACTTCCGGACTCACTTCATATTTTACGACCAGAAATCGAATCGTGCCCGGCGACTTCCTCGTGTAACCAGTTCACGCTCCGCCTTTGAGAAATGAATAACCTCTTCTATCTAACGTCCCAAAATACTTCCTGTCTCGGTGATTTCCCAGCGGCTTGCGTTTCAGAACTCTGAGTAGAAACCTTAATTTCCGGAATGCTGTATAAAACATCATATTGAAATTGCTTCCTGAGTATGCTGTCTTCTTTCCATGTAAGGTCAGCTCGTGAAAACGTATACTGAGTGTGCCTAGTTTGCGAACATAAAAGCTCAATTGCAACTGAAAGTGGCGGGAAAATGTTAGCTTTAAATCAACCACTAGTTTTTTTTCATGTAAAACCATCGTTTAACACTCATTCCTAACTTCCTAACTTGGATTAATAATATAAATTTCATAACTTGTAAAAAAATTAATTCAACAAAATGTTCTTAAATTTGTGGAAGTTCTCGGCATAACGAAACTTTTCCCACCCATTGTAACAGCTCCACATACATTTTTTGAAGCGCATGACATCATTTAAAAATCTAAAATAAAGAAGTGAACTGTATTGAGAAAAAATCATCTCTGCGTGTAACATATGCACTACATCTATCCATACTTATATCAATTTTGGGGTACGAAGTTGCGTCTGCCAACTTTCTACATGCGATACAAATCATTAATCATCTATGGAAGAGCACAAATAAACCTTAATACTGACGTTTAACATATGTGTACGAGAAGTTGAACATGGATTTTTGAACGAACATTTCAGATCGTCTTGTTAGATGATTACAATATTACTTACGAGGAAGAAAAGCAAAATGTAGGAATCTTATCTTATAGTATTGTTAAGTGTTGTGTATGCGAGTGACAATGAAATGATTTGTCATATTTGTAACATATGATAAATGACCGTAAGTTATTTGAACTTTTCACGCAAAATATTTTATGATTCCAGAATTTTCGATGAAACATTTTCTTGCTAATATTCTTATTCTTACTGAGAACTCAAGAAGACATTATTTACAGGATTATTCATAATTTGTTGTTGCTACATAAAAGTCTCAATTTGCGTTAAAGATCTCTGAAATCATATGATGGAGAAATAACAGGTCCGAAGTGGAGCGAAGGCTCCTTGTTCGTAAAAGGGATAACGCGCGGCTGCGGAGGCTGAGCGCCTGTTGACGCCCCTGCGCCGGCGGGCAACCTTCGCCGAACGACCGGCCACGCCCGAGGCCTTACCCACCACAGCGGGGGCGCGGGGTTATGGCGGGAGATGGGGCACTGGTGGGCGGTGGGAAATCAGAAAAGGATTGGCCGTTGGTTGGGGAGAGGGGCTGGTGTGGGTGGTGGGTGGAATTGAGCAGTAGGCGGCTTGCATTGCATTGGGCGTTAGGTGACTGCCAGTGGGAGAAGGAAAATTAGCGGAGGAATGTGTGCTGGAGGGGCTGATGGACGGAGGGTGGTAGGGGCATGGAAATGGACAGTGCGCAGTAGGTGGTGTGCACAGGGCACTGAGCGGAAGGCACTGGGTAGTAGATTGGATTAGATTTATTAATAATTCTGCAATTAAGCTTGAGAACTTGGTGGCAGAATACACTAACTTAACATTACTAAACTTAACAATTTTACATATTAACGTGAACATTTCTCCATGCAATCTTTCATAGTAGATGATAAATACACGATGATGGGTGATGGAAAGTGAGGAGATGGCAACAGACGGTGGGCAATGGGTGATGGGCCATGGGCGATGGGCAATAGGTAGTAGGCAATGGGCGGTGAGAAGTTGTGTGCGGACAATGGGGAGTGGGCTATGGTCAATTGGCAGTGGGCAGTGAAAGATGTGGGATGGGCAGTGGGTGGTGGGGGGGGTAGAGTGGTCAGTGATCAGCAGGAAGTGAGCGATATAGGTAAGTGGTGGGGATGGATGGAATGCGGTGATCAGAGGGCGGCGAGACTCAGATACCTGGGAAGTTCGCACAGGGTGGGGGACGGGTCTGGCAAAAAGACAAACCATCAGTTGAAAGCGGGGCGAGAGAGTAAGATAGCTGCCAGAAGATTAATGTGAATTAGGCTGGATTGCTACAGGTGGTCAGCAGATTAGAATGAGGAAGAGGAATAAGCGAATGGGTGGTCTGATATGCAAAAAAATAAGCGAAATAGGCACTAAGCGTTCCGAAAACCTCTCGGCGGTCCTCAGCAAAAAAGAGACGTCAAATTAATGCAACCAAAAATAAAAAAGTTGTATACATACCTATGGCATGTATGCACTGATGTTAAGTAACAATATGACGCCTCCATTCAGTGCTTTCGTGTTTCTTATTCCGTAATATTTTTAGTATGAAGTAGAATATTATTGTAAATTTACCTCAAAGACTGTAGTTTTTTAACAGGCCCGTGAGAAGTCCCCAAAATCTGCTTTGACACGAGAATTTCTACGCGATGTTATTCGAGATTTCACTTCGCGCCTTCCCTTGCTGTGACAGCCGTGCGAATGGTTACAAGAATGGACGGGCGATTGATGATCAGAAACAATAAAATGACTGCTAATTTGCGTGTCGTCTTACCGCCGATTCCGATATTTTTCTAGTGTGAATTACAATTGTATTCGAATTTTACCGCAAACACTTAAATTTATTAATCACCTCCTGCGCCGTCCCCAAAACTCCTCTGACACACGACCATCCAAACGATGTTATTCCAGATTTTGCTTCGTGTTTTTCCTTGCTGTAATAACTGGTGGGAGGACGCGATGTTATACCAGATTTTGCTAGGCGCCTTCCCTTGCTGTGACAGCAGTGCGGGAGGTCGCGAGAACGAGCGGGCGGGGCGATCGCTAACAGGCCTATCGC
>BOPP01000196.1:1680264-1693206 GCA_017312745.1 Gryllus bimaculatus | reverse complement strand
GAAGGCCGGCACCCAGAGAAGGGGGTCGAGAGGAGAGAAGTGCGAGACATCAAATGGCGAGGGAAGACTGTGGTGGTTGAGCATCATCTAATGTCACTCTAGTTCCTCTGACAGATACAAGAGTTCTACACGTGACGCTGCGGTGGCAGGATTTGCGAAATTAGCTGCTTAGCTGGGTCGAATTCAGCTGCTGTCTGAAGAAGAATTCCAGCAGCTGACTGCTCTGATCGGTAGCTTTTTCATGATTTTTCCAATTAAAACCAGCCGAATACCGAAACAGTATATTAAGAAACGGCTCGCGGACACGTCCCTCCGGCCTCCTCCTTGCCCTATCCTCACCCCTAACATACTTACACTGACATACACTACACAGAACTTCACTACACCGCATGTCGAGAGGCTTTCCCGACTGGGAAGCTTAGAGCCCGACGCGGCTCGGGAGGGGAAGACATCCCCTCTGGTGAGAGAGAGCTGGTGGTGGAAACGCCTGCAAACCGATATGTAGGTCGGAACAGGATCTCACTATCCAAGGAATACCACAGTCAGCTCCCATGAGCAATGCATAACACTTACTGGACTAATTACCACAACAACTGACGCTCCCAGAAACACAAAATAATCAATCTGTAAAATGGTGGAGGTTGATGGAGGACTGAGAATCAGGTTAACGAGAGAATCGGGAGGACTGGGGACGGGGAATCGGCGGGGAGGGTAATACAAAGGGAACGGGAGCGGGGCGAGTTCTCGTGGCGAGGAACCATAGGACGGAGATTATCGGATAGGCAACACACACGAGGAACGATGGACAGTAGGGAAGTGGAGGGGAGGGCGACAGAGGGCCAATAAGACACAGGAGCGTAAATTGTAGGAGAGGAAATGTAACACTTCGGGAATGGGGTTGGTAACCGGAAGGTAAAAGGGGAAAAAGAGACCAGCGGCAAGGTACGGAGGTCGGTAACTGGAGAAACGGAGCCCAGGTGAGCTTGGAAGGAGGCAGACGGAAACTCGGTGAGTGGCAGAGGGGGGAGCCAGAAAACGGAGGGAGGGCGTTGGGAGCCGGATGCTGAGTAGTGGGTAGTGAACAGCAGGTAGTGCCAATGAGCAGTGAGCATCGGTCGGTAGAACACTCGCATACGACACACGCCAGAGAACAATGTGGAAAGGCGAAGCTCTGAAGGCGGTTGACGCTCAGCAGTTGGTGGGAAAGGGAGGGAAGAGAGCAGTGGAAAGATACGCTTTATGAAAATGTGAAACGTACAAGGTGTTAGCTAGAATTTTGAAGAAAGCGAATTGTGATTTAATGAAGAGTAATGTAGCATGTAAGTGTTGACGAAATGGAAGTGTAGAAAGTAAAATCGTTGTGAAGTGCGGGGTAAAAGGTGAACAGGATGTACGGTACACGTAGAAGTACAAAAATGCAGACATCACACACGACCAATTAGTTTTTAATAAGGCCGTGATTTAAACAAAAATGTGTGAAAAATGACTGAATGAAATACGTGCGACGCCAGTCGTGGTCATCGTTGTTCATTAATTCATTTTTCTGAATGAATCAAGTATGAAGTTTTTACATTTTGATCATTGCGCACAGGTGGGAATTTTTGAAACAGTGAAATTTGCCTGCGCGGTTTGCTTCAGATCGACCAGTAAATCGCCCCTAAGTCAAAATAAGAAATATTTCTGTGTCACCAACTCTTTGAACTACACTCTTGAATTTCAAACTTGTTCCAAACACTAATTAATAGGTGAATGAGAAAACCATAGCCTTTTATCAAAACATTGAGAAACATAAGAGTTCACGTCTGACTTGAAGACGTCGGATGTTAATGATACTTTACAGGCGCTAAAGTAGATAAGTAGATCTAAAAACGATGAGAGTAGACGACAGACCGATCACAACGATCTAGGAAAAGCTGAGAGAAGCAGCATCGTAGATGCCACGTAAAGCACCGTTCCGTCACTGGAGTCCTGGGTCTGCGTATGTGTGGGTGGTCCGGTGAGTGGGAGACGGGAGGAAGGGGCCGAGGGCAAGGCAGCGCCAGGAGCGAGGGATGGAGAGGGAGAGAGAGGCGGGCGCAGTGGGTGGCAGCGCTGCCCTCGTCGGCCGGAGCAGAGCAGACAGCCCAAAGGCCACGCAACAGATGGCGCGCGCGATGGAACAAATGAGTATGTGGGAGGACCGAACATCGAGGCGGAGATCGGCGCGATAGGGCCGACGCCGCTGACGGGGCTCTGAAGCAACGGCCTCTGCGCGATGTGGAGTATGGAGAGCGGACGATCGTTGCTTGCTCTTCGCACGAGTTGGCGATGAAATCACTCTCTCCTATTTAAATTAGAACGGAAATCACTTGTAATCCAAATTCGCAGAATTCTCGTTGTATACTGTTTGGTAAACAAGAAATTAGTCATAATCGGTCACGTGTGCACAAAAAATTCGAGTTAGTGTAATGTATTTATATGGATTAAACGGCAATAAGTTACGCTATTAAATTAGAGATGCGGTGTGGAAGCCGATGTCTTCTAAATAATAGATAATTCTATAAAAACATATAATTTTTAAACACCAATAATTGATTTAAATCGAATTCTGCACGCGTAGGGACAGTCTTCGCATGCGCAGTAAGGGGAGGTCCTTCCTCTGCTTCCCGCATCCTTCTACGCGCCCTGCTGCAGCTCCAGCCTCTTGAGATGACCCTGAGTGCTCAGGCGCTCTGGACCAGAACTGATCTTTGTGGTTATGTTTTAGTTTGTGTCGTCAGTTAAATCTTAATTATAAATGAATAATCACGCTCACTCTCCAATTAATTTCTTCGCCACAAGAATATAAATGTTACAGATTGCTAAACAACTTTGAAAAACATCGATGTTTTATAACATATTTTTCATTTTGAACATGGAAAGTTTGAAACATCGATATTTTGTTGTTGATGCCGCATCCGTATACTGAACGTGAATTTGTTCAGAAAGATGCTTACCGGAAAACAATATGAGGAAACTTGTGAGGACCAAATTTTAAGCTTGAGATCGACGTAATTGAACTGAAGCTACCCGCGCAACAGAGCCGACGACGTTGGGTATGAACTTCCTTCTTTATCAAAGCTCGAAAAAAGCTGAAGTTCTTCACGGTGGAAGAATTGGTTGAAAGAAAATATTTTACTTTTTCAGATGTGGCCGATATTATTAATTCATTTCTTCACATCTGCTCATTATTTGTTCACTCTTTGTAAAATTAATAATTAATTGTGCTCAATACACCAGGAAAGAAGGTTGATTGTCTTGATTTTAATCCACAGAGATTATCGGAATTGTCATAAAAGTTAATTCTATGTAGTTGTTTGTTAAATGCAAGCCGTGATTAATCACATTACTTATGTACTATTTTTCAGGAAGTACACTAGTATCAAGTAGTTGGATATCGCAATGTCCCAACATTATTTACTAAATGCTTATACTTGTTTATTAGATGATAACAAAATTTCCGAGATAAACAGAAAATAGGAATGTTCAGTTTCAACTAACAACACATTTTTTTAAACATATGCTTCAGACAGGTAAATATGATGATAAAACATACGAGAAATAGTATTGAATAACACTCGAGATGAAAACTTCAAACTTTCTTTCGTATGATAAATGTAATACAGTAAATACTCTAACGCGTACGTCTTTGGTTAATAATCAAAATATTCATTATCATTTACGCAATGATATAATTTTTCTCCTGCGAGTCTCTGAATTGAATTTCAGTAGAATTCAAACAATTCACATCACGTTAAACAAAAACGAGAATACCTGGCACCGAACAATCATTAACAGAAACTCAATATAACCAATGAAGCTTCTTGACACTGAAGAAATAAGACACTCTCTATATGGATAACATCACCTAGACTTTTTGTGCACCATCATTATCTCCACATCCACACCATCGCTCTCTGCCACACGTCAGCAACAATCTCGCGACTCTACGCCGATCGCCTGGCGCAGAACTTCCACAAGATTGAGGCATTCCAGCCCGCAAGACAACGGCAGAAAACGCGATCACTTTTTAGCGAACGCTCGGCGGCCATATACAGCACAGGCAGCGGGGTGATTTAATAAGCTTTCACCGGACTCTTGTCCTTAAGGAGCGGTACATAGTACTCGATCATTCGACATGTGTACTACCATGTACAGACTGAGTAACGAAACGAAAGGTGTGCTCTGTTAACGACAGCTCCGGTACCCGGCCTCCGGTCGCCGCCTAATGAACAATTAAGGCGGTGGAGAATTGACGTTTCCGGCCAGAATGCCGTTGTTCCGAGTTATGCCGTAATGAAGCCGAACCCGCGCGGAAAGCGAAGTGGGCGGGGGACGTCGGGGAGCCAGGAATTCCGCCATTTTTGCTCCCGCTGATGCCACTTCTTCGTGGAAGGCGTCGCAACAGGCGAGGAACTGTTCGCGTCGGTGCAGTAGCACGTAACTGGCTACGTTGATATATATCTAAGTACTCTGGGAGGTGACGCCCTTACTTATTTTATTCCCTTCGTTGTTTGTGGACATGTCGTTAGAGAGTAATTAAAATATAGCGTAATTAGCTGATTGACGATGATGATGGTGGTGAGTGTCGTACTCCTTCTCTGAGCGTGGGCGTGGAAGGAGTCTTTACGCTATGTTCTCCTCTTTCTTGAGGATGTTATCACGGGGGTTCTGTGGCAATTCAATACAATTCAACCGTTTTCTCAATGTGTTTTCTATTATTATTTTTATCTCAGCGTACAATAACACAACTGGTCAAGAAGGATAAATAATTAGGAGAGGTGAATGATCATAGAGGGTGACGCCCTCGCTGACTTTCTTCCCTAGAGACCTGGTGAGGAGTCATAAATCCATATCTCTCTCATGTCAATTTGGATGAACAGCTTATTAAAAAAGTTTTAAATAATATCACAAGCATACATATTTACATTTTTTGAATAGTTTCTTTATTTTTCAGCACATTTGAAGTAAATATCAAAATTTTACGTAGTTTTTCTGCCTTTTTGTGGAAATATTCTGAAATACGAGACTTACTGAACTCATTTTCCTACTGTATATTTTTTTATTTAATTGACGTTCTTCAAAAGACTTAAAATTATCAGCTAAATAGTTTCAGATGCAATAGGAAAAAGCGTTCGAAAACGCCATTTTTCAGAAATCAGCGTCGAATCCATCTACGTAATTAGTTACCCCGACATGGCAACAAGTAAACAAAACACGTAAGCGGTAAGTCATAGGAGTTAATGCCTTGCAATGAAAGTCACATTAGAAATTAACATTTCCCTTGCATGTGTATAGGTATAAGATTCTACTGTTTTTACGTGTTTTCATTTAATTCTAAGTGTTATTATTCAATTCAATAGACAGCTTAAAGTTTAATTGTTACAGAACACTGAATGCTGTAATACTGCTTACCACAGTCCAGATAAAGATCTCTCTTCAGAACTTTAGTTTCATTCTCTTATAGAGTGAAATAGTGCTCAATTTCTTCTACTTTTGTTAATTATCTACAGAGACCCTCTGTTTTAATGATTAATTTAAACTACAGTTGATATTACATTATTATTATTATTATTATTATTATATGATTTGTTAGATTTTGGAAACGTACGTAGATAGACTTGACCCGGAGACTCGCTGATTTATTGATTACTAGTAATTCCGAGCGCGTCAACTGCTAAGATCAATAATCCTATAAGTGTAGTGCATGTTTTTGCTCGGGATGAGGCGGTGATCTTGTCCCGCTGAATGTCGCATCCCGATGAATCCTTCCCGCATCGGGACGAACCCTAGAACCTCCCATTCAGATACCATGTGTCGCTTCACCCAGTCGGAGACTCGCGGCAATGCTAGAAAAAGCAACGGGCTTTGGTGACTACGTGGTATGAGACGGCGGAGAAGCTAAAGCGGCATTGAATGGGGCGAGATCAAGGCAGGAACGGGAGCAAACGTAAAGGGGCGGGAAGCAGGCGATAACGGTGGTGACCGGTGGGGGGGCGGGGCCTGAATACGGGCACGGAAACGTGGAAGGGACGGAAGCGGCTGAGGTGGGGGGATAGGAAATGGAAATGGCGTGGGCGCTAGCGGGGCTGGCGGTGACGCTGGCAGTGGAAGCGGGGATGGAGGCGGCTGCAAAGGTCGCTAAGCCGCGGCGGCGGTGGAGGCGGAGGCGGCCGTGCGGGCGCCGCTAATTGACGTGATGGATGGGCGCGCGGCGTCTGCCCCCTCCCCTCCCCCTCATTTGCCGGCCCGTCACTCAATCATCCCGCGCGGATCTGCATACCAGGCGGCGGGGGCGGCGGCGGCGGGGCGGGGGCGGAAGGAGCAGACGCGGCGCGGGGGTTGAAGTCGGTGCTTGACAAATGTTCGCGCGACTTACTGGTAGAGATGACAACAATAGTCGCCAATGTCAACGGCAGTCGCCAGGTCTCTGACAGCGATTGGTGGAATTTCGACTTTTGCTACATTGAGTGATTAGTGATTCCGGGTGCGTCAACTGCAAAGGTCTTTAATACCGTAAGTGTAGTGCATGTTTTATTTCGCAGGAGATTGCGATAATCTCCTCCCGCTGACGGCATCCCGCACCGATCTACATCGACCTGCTTTTCCCAACAAACATCTCCCACCAGAGGGACACCGTCCCCACCGAGACAAGCACTAAGCTCCCCACTGATACCGACATGTGTGGCATTGTAGAGTGTGTACGTGTAAGAGGGTGTAGGTAAGGGGTGAGAAAAGGACAAGGAAGAGGAAGGAATGATCACGCGCGGTCCGTCGGGAGCCCTGGGACCTCCCGGTCAGAGGCTCTGCAGTGAAATCGGTTGATGCCATGAGCCAGCTTTGCCGACACTTGCTAGATGGTGGGTCGTAAATCACTGCCTGAAAGAAAATTCTAGCGGTCCATGACAGAGAGTTACTCTGAGAGGCAGTTTTCCATGGTCTCCGATCTATATCAGGCGGTTACCGGAGTGATACCGTAAGCAACAGACCACAAACTGCACATGATATTTTTGTCTTCACCCTTATCCCCTCCTCTCCCCTTACACGCACTTACACTGACATGCAGTACACTACCATACATGCCGGGTGAGCAGTCAGATGTTTACAGCTTATCCCGGTAAGGAGCGGCAATTTTGACACATATTTGGATGGAGATATCCTGCATGCTGACAGGAAAGTCGGCATATCACGATCTACAGAAAAAGAAGCCCTACTTACTCCTGGAACATAACATACGCTACACTTACGGAACTAGCGACCATGCATAAGACGTGCCCGGAAGTACAAAATAATCAAACAATTTTGTAGCATGATCTGTGAGTAAGAAGTTAGGGCTATTATCCTGTCATCATCCAGACATTTCACAATTTTTAATTACAGAATGACAATTAAACTACACAGACACTCATAATGAATTATTAAATTAAAAAATTAAATTGGATAAAGACATGATGATGGAGGTACGGATATCGCAAACGAGAGTGATTGTTGTGACAGCGAAGACGGGCGTATTGTCGTAGCACTAAGACAGTGTATTACGCACTATGATGATGACAGTGTCCTTAGAAAAGTTTTAACGACGTCAACATTAAGAGTTTTGGTGGTGGAAGAGGAGTATCTCGTTGCGACCGCCTCCGCTGCCAGCGCTGTCGCAAGACCTTTTATCACTCTATAATTGTCGTCATGAAGCAAAGATCGCTGCGCAACCGATCCGACTTCAGTCAATGAGTTTCATGCACCAGTTTACTTCACAATATTAACGGGTATTTTAAATGCAGCCAAATACCAAAACAATTATCAAATTGTTGCAAGTCATTGAAACAGATATATGAATCGTTTTTAATATTACACCTTTTATATCAATGGCACCTTCTTCGTGTTCTTTTTGGGTGATCACGTCGAAAATTGTCACTTTATGCCGCTTTCAAAATATTTCCAAACACTTCTCGTTTGCCATGCTTGACATGTGTCTGCCCTGGCTTTTCAAACGAAATGTTTGTGTGTTGTGACCATGTGGATCGTGGAGTATGTGGTGCTGGTTGGCTGAGTGGCAAAGTTGGTGCGCGGAGCAGCTCACCCATGCCTTCGCATCACGATTGTCGCCATCTTTCTTCGCGGAATGAGTAAGGGCATCCCCATGGTGGAAAGAGATGGGTGATCAACGCCGGCGCACGGATGTTTTACTCGTTCTACGCAATTTTGATATCTGCCTACATTTAAAATTCCCGCTAATATTGTGAGGCACATTGTTCCCTGAAGCTCATTGGCTGAAGTCGGGTATGACGCGCAATAGTTCCCCCATAGCTTTCCACTTTGGACGTGCGCCATGAGTACAGGCGGTCGATCGCGCCTCGAGTCCCCCCAAGTGAAATTTCATATAGATATTGCGATATCCATCAGTATACACATAGCGTACCTCTCCAATAATCTTCACTCAAGCATTAACTCTATACCATACGCAATCCACTACAACCTCGCCACAACAAACCATACTCCAACTCGAATCAAAAACCGATACCTATTTGACGTCTTCCTAAACAGATTTGCGAACAATTTTTAACAGTAGATGCTGGTTCCCGCTACCTATCGGATGATGTAGGTATACTTTTAAGATTATGAAATAAGAATAGTTGTAAGTCAACTAATGCATTTGAAGTGTAACTGAACTAATTTTCCGAAACAAAAAATGTTTTTGCGGGTTCACGGCAAGTTCTTTCGGGGTTCTCCTTTTCTCTGCCTTTAATTTCAGTACATTCTTCATCATAATGTTAATTACTGACCCTACCATCATAATCATTACATCTCATACAAACACTTTACAGCCCCGCATGACGGCCATGTTGTGACCGTTTCTGGCTTCCGAACTTCGACCATTGTTACCTCTACCAGAAATTCCTTGCCATACCATAAATATATCAATACAAATACAGAAAGTATGTCCCTTTACTTATAAGATTAACAAAATGTCAGAAAACCTAAGAGGTATAAGCCTTCTACAGAAGAAGAGCAAGAATAAAAAGTGAAGGGAAACATTGCATACGTTTCAATCACAATTTTGTTTTAATGCTATGCCTGACCCGAGCAACACGTGGCACGAAGACCAAAATACTGTATATTGCGTTCATTTGATAAATTAAATCAAGATAATCTAGACATAATGAATTAAATAGTATCTGGATTGGATTGAGGTATCCATTATTTGGGATTTGAAGTCGTTTCATTGTATTATACGAGTCGACATAGGGATATCTTTCGTCAGAAGTGTTCATTATAATTAAAAGTGTCATTAAATTACAGTAGTAGGTTAATGCACATCATTGTAAAATTTTGAAGGCCCTCATTTAATGTAGAGTAAATCAGCCCATCTTATGCTTAATTAATTAAGAAGCAAATCAGGTCGGAAAAGAGACACTAATCTGTTCGTTAAATTGTTACGTACCTGGCATCTGTCCTGAGGGATTCCTTAAAAAATATGAAATACCTCATAGAAAAGTTAGCTTTTCAGCTCATTGATTTTCGACGAGCCAGTTACAATCAACTAATCTCGACACTTTTCTTCAAAGTTATATCTGAACAATAAAACAATCTGAATGCACAGCTCATTTTTTGCAACAAGTGCTTATGAAAATGTGGAGTTTTTTTAAAATGATTAGTGTAGGTGAAAGATTCTATATTAGTATTTAAACTAACTCCATCACTTTCTAACAATACCTACTCGGTGAAATATAATATAATTTTTGCTGAATTACCAACTTTAGATTAACCGATTACATTCGATGAATATGTTTTTATCCAATTCTCCACCGTAATATGTTCCGGAGATATGATGATGTTGAGCAAGTAATGAGGCCCATTACTTGTTGGGTGACTTGTATATCACATTTCTACAGCGCGGGCACGGGCTGGTTGCTAAGCAAATATACGTTGTGTGCTAATTGTGAAATAAAAACGCACTTCAAAAACAATGGATTTATTTTCATGAAATTCAATATTATTTAAACTTATCGAAGTAAAAATAAGCAATATTTATGAAGCAGTGAAAATATTACTTCTTCACTATTATCTATTATTTTGGCAAACATTGAGAAATGTACTTATATACTACATTTCACAGCTATTTATTTAAAAATAGATTTATAACATTACGTGCTAAATTAGTGGGGTCAATTATCAGCCTTCAGATATAAAGTTTTGTTTCTTGTAATTAATAAAATACATTACAAGTGATGGGGCAACAGAATATTCTTTTGACTCTTGTGAATTAAGAATCGATCATTCAAAATGTGATAGAAAAATTGAAGATAATCAGTTAATCGTTAGAAGCATCCTGTTTAAGTAGACGTTTCGTAAAAAATGTTATCCTTAAATGACAGATGTATTCGATATTGTTGGATAGCTCTTATGTATATTTTAAGCGCAAGTTGCCGTAAGCAGACTATATATCTTTAAGTAAATATAGTCAAAGAAAGAAAAATTCTTGCGAGTAATTATGCATAGCAATATCTAATGCATTTCTGCTAGGGTGAGGAAAGGCGTGTAACGAAGTAATTAAAATTCTTTAATATCCAATTTCAAGATACGTTTTGCACCGGAAATTGAATTTTTGATTGAGAGTACACAAACAGATGCAAATGTGGTTGACTTGTTCGTGAATTGACTTTTTATGCGCATCTTTTTATTCATATCGCTAGCCAATTTTAATTAATAATATGACCACACATTTTAACCACAGCACAGAACGCGTCTCTATTACATTTCTTTTTCAAATGACTGGTTACACATATCACCTTGATTCATTGCTTCCTAATTCCCTTCAATTACTTTGCTTTATAACCTCAGACACGAATTAAAAATATTATTTTCTTTAATTCTTGCTGTGATTGGGATTCATGTGTGTAAGCATAATATATATTGAGAATGCATTTAATGAATTACAAACATTGCAAAACTACTCATGTATATCATTGTTTCTTGTAACCCTATGGGATAATCAGATATTTTGCAAGTTGGAACAAGTGTGTTTCATGAATATTACAAAAAATATTGAAATACATTTGATGGATGGTTATTGCTCTGCAGAAATAACGCATTTAACTCATAAAATTAATGTAAAAGCGCCCAGCAGTAGATGGAATAACGATTTAACATTTTTGATGGAAATGAGAGAAAAATGATTACTTTGAAATTTGATTTTCTCTTTCATTTTTCCAATAATTTATAATTGTATAAGTAAAATATATGTCGCTTTCATTACACGATAAAATTATTTTTAATAATCAATTACCCCCTCCCCCAAAGAAACAAGTTAACATTATTTGACACAAAATATAAATTAATTTTGTCACAAAAAGAAAGCAGAAATTAATGACTTCACAAAAAGCCCTTTCTCTTACAGACAGCAAGGTCAGTGAGTGGCGATTTTAATCTTCCGGAGACATTTCGTGCGTGTAGTTAATACAGGGAAGTATTACAATGTAAGTATGCTCCTTGAGGAATCCTTCGCATCTCTGAAACTGCACTAGCAGTATATTCAACAATCCACCTTGGATTATATCTTCAATCTTTCTCAAGATTTGTGTACTCATTTCGCACGTTGCAAGGAACTTTGTAATGCTGTACGTGTTTCTCAAAGCTCCAAACTACAAATTACATTGACCCTCTCTATACTTGTCTTAACACGTGAAGGCGTTCATCTGTGAGGCATCATGATCATAACTCCGTATGCTGGATGGTCATTCCACACACCTTCCACATAAATGCAGGCTGCAAGGAGACGCGTGGTACGTGATGCAACAGGTATATTTAGCCTGTCTCGCGCAAATTGCAAGGTAGCATACTGTTTTCACAGCACGCATATTCACGACACCGTTAACACCCATGCAGCGGGCTCGATAGAGAAAAGAGAAATTGGCGGATAAATTTATTCTTCCCAGGAAGCGTTCAACTTCTGCGTGATGATTGCTCCACAGTGAATTAGAAAATTATAAGTAAGCATTAAATATTGAAATAATGTTTACCTACGAGCGAAAAATATATCCTACGATTAGAAATTATTAATGATCCTACATTTATTTTTTATCTTTGTGTCTCGTGTTGACTATAACGTGAAGGTTACGTAGGTAGCAGGTATTAGTGTAGAATGTTCCTAATTCATTGATTACGAGAGTTTGTGTAGTTGGAAATGTGAAAAAATGTTTCCATATTTTGCTTCCCATACGCGATATTACTTCTTCACTATTCTATTTTACTGCTAACTAAACATTTAAAACTGCTGGTAAATATCCAACTTCATAAATTACTCGCATTTTTTAAAACATTCTGGTACGACATTTTATCAGACTTTTCTATTCGTCTTATCTTAAATATAATTTCCATTGTTAATTTTATTTTCTATTCCTCAGTTATCCACAATCTCTCGCATCTCTTTCTCTCCCCTTCGCGAGATCCTCCTTCGTCTAAAACACCGATCTAATTCCCACAAGGACACAAGGACTAAACTCAAACACTTTACCAGCACTAGACCATTTTATCTGGTTCCTTCGATGCACCCAACAGCAGGAGTGAATTTCCCACCGCCTGGATCACCTACTTCGGTATCCTGGAAGCACGAATCTCTTATCCTTCGCTCGCCCTCTCTCGCCCTGCCTCTGCGCAAAAAGCCTGCGCCCGCGCCGCTGGACCTGGGGCCCCGGCCGCGCGTCGCCCTTCGCGAAGCGAGCAGAGCAGACGCGCGGACGCGGAGGGCAGCCGCGAAACGGACTGGGCCGCTTGAATAATTCATGCGCCCACCTCGGCCGCCGCCCTCCGCCCGCGCGCCCGCTCGCTGCATCGGAGGCGGAGGCGGACTCAAAGGGAGAGACCGCGCGGAGGTGCAGGGCGGGGCGGAACACACGTGACGCTGCGAACGGGGGTTACGGTGGAAGG
>BOPP01000196.1:1619524-1680239 GCA_017312745.1 Gryllus bimaculatus | reverse complement strand
AAGGGGGGCGAGCAGCGGAACCGGGCATGAATCGGGGCGGACGAAACGGACCCGAATCTACAGGAAGAAGACCACCCGACGACGACGGAAAATAGACGGGTGGGGTCCCAAAATCGAAGCGAGCGGACCGAGCGGGAGAGCGGACGACGACGACGGGAGAGCGGGAACGAGCGGGGACGACGGGACGAGCGGGAACTCGATGATGTCATTTCATGCGGAGCGAGCGACGAGCGGGACGACCCGGAAGACGAGCCGAAACGAGCGAGTCCGAGCTGAGACCGAGCGAGGACGAGCAGAGACGAGCGAGGACCAGGGACGACGGAGGAACGAGCGGACGAGAAACCCAGGACCCGGCGGGGATCCACCCCGAAGGTTGGAACCGAGTGGCAAGCCGGAGGGTTGCGACTGACGTCAGACCAAGTCAAGTTCTATTGACGGTTACGCCAGGCGGAGACGGCGATAAAAACGCACCCGATGTCAGATGAGGAGAGCGAGGCAAATGGATGGAGTGAGAATGTGGATGCCGTCAGGGAGTTGGCACGGAATAATGGGCGTGGTCAGGGATTGCTGGGTGAGTTGCACGGGCAAGACGGCAGTGATGGGCGTGGGTGGACTGTAAACCTGGAGCGTTGCGCATCATACCGATATTAATACTTGCGTGTATCTGTAATGGCAAGTACTAAATAATTCTGATAATGACACCGGGTAGTTGCAACTAGTTTGAGTGAGAAAAATCCATTTTCACTGTATCAAAAGGAAGGAGCGAATAAGCAGGCACTAAGTAGGAACAAGTCATTAGAACAGATGAATCCAGAAGGCGAATTGAAAATGATGGAAGGTCAAGAAGCAGATACTCACCACAATATATCGTTTTTACCAGAACTTTTCGAAAGAGTTAGATGCCAAGAACAAAGGATTGAAGATTAAGAAAAAAAGTGAGGAAGAAAGTGGAGGAAAAGTAAATAATAAAGCACCTTAAAGATCCGAATAAGCGGAAAAGAAAGATGAATGAGTAAACGGAAAAAATGGAAGCTCGATGCAGAGAGCCTGACACCAAACTGAGAAGAGACTAAAAACAAGGCAGAGAAAAAGAGCGGAAAAACGAATGAGACGAAAAAACCAACCCCGAGAGAAATCAGGAAAGGAGAAAGGAGTGATAAACCCCGAAATGGGAGAATGAGGAAAAGAATGCCCGCGACAAGAAGAAGAGGAGCGAAAGTTTGTAAAGCAAGAAGAGTTGACGCTACATATAATTGAGAAAAAAAGGAAGGAGAAAGAGCGAATGAGAGACGGCGAATTGAAGGAATTGGTTGGCGAGACAGAGAGAAAAAGCATTAATGTAGGCCACCCGAAGAGAAAGAGAGAAAAGGGGAAATGAATCTACTATGGAAAGCACGCAGCCCAGTCGCCGAAGCCCCAGCCAAAGTAACCCAAAATCGGAGCGGGCGTCAGAGGGGAGGCAGCCCAGCGGGCGCGAGCGCCTCTGGCGGGCCGGGCGCCGCCCGCCCCACGTGGGCCCACGGGAGCCCGCGGCTCCCCGGTAATCCTGCGCAACACAACATCCGGCTTCGGAACGGGCCCCACGCCACACCGCACCTGAGCTGCAGCGCCCACGCGCGCCGGGCCGCGTCGGGCTGAGGCTCCAAGCCGCGTCGATGCGCGACCAGCGTGGCAGCCCGGCAACCCCATCCCCGCCTGGCGCTAGTCCAGGCTCGGCCAACGGGCTGGCTCCCCCAGCCATTCCCCCCCCCCGCGGTGCTTTCTTCTGGCAAAACGGCGCAGGGGCCGGGCTTTCGAGCAGAACCGATAATAAAAATAATAATAAAATATATAATAAATAATAATAAATACTTACTACTATGGTGGTGGAGGTCAGCCTCAATTAAAGAGTGTGAGTGTCACTCCTCTCCGACCAAAAATCCGCTCCCACATCATCTCTTGCCACCAATCATCCACCTGATACATACTTACTATGTGTATCAGTAGCCTTATTGCGATTTTTGAACCACAACATTAGCCACGGCATAACACAGCAAAACGCCCCCGCGTGTTTGTGCTATGAAATCGCGCCCCACTGCAAATTCCCTGTCCTTACCCTTTCGTAGCTCTCCATGCACATTTACACACACGTTCCGTATGGATATTCTACCAGTTAAAGTTCTTCCTATCCGTTTCACTTAACGCGCAATGGGGCCCACCATGCTTCCCCAGCAACTCATGTGAGCTTAGTTGGGTGTGGTAGCGCTGACGTTTGTCTTTATGATTATTAAAAAGCCCTGTATAAAGATGAAGATAACATTCTATGCTCATTTCAAACGTCTGGATACAACTTATTGTGTCTGTTTACTCCTACTTGACCCAATTCCCGAACAAGGTTTGAGGCCGGCATGTCGGACGAAGGAAGCTGAGAGCGGCTGCGGTTTCGCAGCTCACTAGGATAGTAAGTCGGGCGAAGCACCAAACACAGCACAATCCACAATCCTCCTCCAGCGCCGCCGGACCCAGCCTTCACCTCGTGTGGTGCAACCGGCCCCTTTAGTTTCCCTCACTGTTAATACTACGCCAACACCGAACTCCCCCCCACGGTTGAACTCGGAAATCCCCATGGGCCGTCTAGAGCAGTGGTAAATCTGCAGTACGAACGATTATTGTTGTTTCAATGGGACGCCAGAAATGGCCTTTCTGCTTTGGGTGCCACTTTCGCATTCTTGTGGATGTATATCTATCGCTCTCCGCGTCCGTCCTGTCATGATGGCCTCGTTCCTCCGTTATCCGCCTTCGGCGTCTTCGCTGGTCTTGCCCGTCTAATCCCTGTTCTCCTTCTTCGCCCCCCTTTCCCACGCTAATCACGCCTTGCTCTCCGCTACCCTGGCGGCTCGCGGTGCGATGCCATTCACCCGTCCACCACCTCACTCTCTCAATATTTACTCACCCTCCCCCCTGCGCTGGACTGTTCGCTCCCTTGTCAGAACCACGCCCGCCGCCGAGATTCCTCCATCTTCTTACCCCTATGCAACTGCGCGCCGCCACCACCACTCAAGCCCAACAGAACATAAGGCCCTCCGACAAACGAACCAGAAACGGGTCGGGGCCGCGCTCGCGGGGCGCACGTGCCCCTCATCTCTCCCCCCCTAACTAGCAAGGCCCCGTTCGGCGCCCGCGGCGCCCCCACATCCCACGCGCCTACCTTAATGCCTTTCTCTTCCATATCGTCCACCTAAGTCCACGACACCCCCCGCTCACCCGAGTGACAACCCCTCTGCGGGTAAAAGCGAACGAGAGTTCAAAGATGGTCTTCTCGCACCACGATACTCTTCCTACCCAAGCAAACACAACCCACCGAGAGAGCAGTCCCCGCGAGCATCAGAGGCAACAATACGCTCGGCTGCAACAACAACACAAACCGCCACACAGTATTGTCCTGCTGCCAAAGAGCCATTGCCGGAAACAGCTGGCGCGCCCCAGCCCTTCCTACAGGCTACGAATCGCCCTAGCACACACACAGACCATACCGTCAAAGCACTGCGACACGGATCGTTCGCGACCTCCACAACACCTCGACAAGGAGCATTGGGAACCAGCTGGGGCGCCAAAGCCCCTCCTCAGCGTTACGTTCGCCCCGCAGACACACACCTATCCTCCGTCAGCCACTGCACACCTCGCCCTCCCACCCACCTCGACAGAGCATTCGGAACTCTCGTGGCGCCAAGCCTCCTCAGCGTACGTCGCTCTCCTCGCACACACAGACTACCTCGTTCAGCACTGCACACCGCGCCCTCCCACCCACCTCGACAGGACCAGCATTGGATACCAGCTGCTAGCACAGCCCTTGTCGCGGCTACGTCCGCTTTCGCACACACAGACCACCTCAGCATAGCCACACCAGACCGTCAGCCTAGTGTCGCTCAACCTCCAAACCACCCTCACATTGAGCAATTGGAACCAGCTGGGCGCCAGCCCCCCGCAGTCGCTACCATCGTCGCCCTTGCCGCCACAGAACACACATTACCACCAATCATGCAACTTGCAGCACTCACCTTGTTGAGACCATTCGAGCTATAACAACTTTAGTATGAAACAACGTATGTCGGCCGTGACGCACATAGGGCGCCGTCAACGAAGCACTCTTCATTCATGAGCACAAAACGATTGAACGTCAGGTGAGCGACATCTGAAATATTTCATACAATAGAAGAACGATTTGCTCAATTCCATACCGACGTAAAGATCCTCTCCTTACACATTTTTATCGGCTTTGTAAATCCAGTTGAACTTTACCTTTACCATCGTGTCTTAATGTTTTGTGCCTGTGAAATCATGACGTTGTCAGTATAATAGTGATACGTAGTGTAATTAATATAATATTAAGCTTTATATTTGCTCTTCCTCTTTAGTGTACACCCCGCCCCCCAGGGGCGTTGATTAATTTTTTTTAATTGTTGTTATCTAAGCTACGGTTAATTTATACGAACGGGATCTGGTGAGATCACGTCCCGGGGAATTCCTGCTTCGTTCGACTTCCGGCGAGTTTAAAAACGAATCTCCCTCTTTGCTGCTGCGGGCCCTCACTGTTATCACGTATAGTTTAAGCTACAAGTCTTCCTACAATTTTCATTACAAATCCTTCGGAACGATCACGGCCGATTTCTATATATTTCCACCCTCTGTGTCTCATGCCTCTGTTTCCTTCTTAGTCTCTTTCTTCACTTGTGTCAGGACGTCATCCGCTCAGTCGGAAGGGACTAGTAATGCAGCAAAACCTTATTTTACCTGAGGCGTCTCCTCCGTCAAACTTTTCACGTTTACCCCTTATTCATTCGGCTGGTGTATCGTGGCGGTTACGCGTGGCTTTCGAGCAACCGATAATAATAATAATAATAATAATAATAATAATAATAATAATAAATATTACTATATTATTATTATTATTATTTTAAAATATCTTTGAAATCATCCTGATAATTACTTTGTATCATAGCCTTATGCGATTTTTGAAACGACAACATTAACGCATAAGTCACAGCAAAACCCGTGTTGTACTATGAACAAAATTCCTCTTATTTAATTTCATTGCATCATGTTACAACACGTTCGTAGGAGTATTTACAGTTAAATTTCTACCGTTTCACTTGACGCGCAATGGGCCCACATGCTTCAGCAACTCCATGTGGAGTTGGGTGTGGAGGCTGAACTTTGTCTTTATGATTATTAAAAAGCCCTGATGAAGAAATTATATATTTCGAAACGTTGATACAACTAATTGTTTGGTTTTACTCACAATGACCAATTCCGTTAACAAATTTTATTGTAGTAATACTAATAATTGTTATTATTATTAATATTATTATATGTCATCAGTTAATGTGACTACTTCCAGTTTAATGCGCCTTGAATTCAGTGGCCAGTTTCTTGTACTCGTACGTAATAAGGAGTAAGTGGTTCGCCACAATCACATCATATACAGGGGATTCCCAAGGCGAGCGGCGAAAATTCAATGCACAGTCGGCGGTAACCCTTCAAAGTGTTGTCGAATGCAAGCAAAAGCAGAATCACACCTACGGGCGGCGCTCTGGATGGGTGACGGAGTAGAAGAGAAACGTATGTAATGGGGCGGAGAATCCATGTCCTGAGTTTAAATGTAAAGTGTAACGTCCATTGGTCCGTCCGTTCGTTTTTCTTTCCATGCGGTTTCCGTCCATCGTCCAGAAGCGTAACTAGCCATAATTTTTTCCTCCAAAATGAATATTTCCCGATCATTCTCACCACACTCCACCGCCTGAGAACTTGAAAAGAATTATTTAAAATTTGAGGGTATTTAGAAGATGCCCCTAGTATATATTCAAAATTTTCTCAAAAATTACTCCAGATTGTTCTTCAAATTCTGTCAATAACAGAATGAAATACATTTTTAAAATGGCATATGTAGAATGTTGGCACTGATAAGAGAAATTGGCAAAAGTTAAATTGCAAAACTTCAATATTGATGATAGAGATTTTTTACTTACTGGAATCTGTTCTTTAAAACTACATCTTAAAATAAGCTCATGTACACTTAGTGTTGGAACAATCTCAAAGATAAATGTCTGTAACGAAGTTGTTACATAACAGGCTATATTTATCCTGGAGTTTAAAAATAATTAAAACCATTAGTTCTGGCCGCTTCAAGTATCAGATCTTTGCTTGTCTTCGCGGATGTCTGAGGGATTAACAATCAAGTAATTTGAGGATATTTTCATGTTATCTTGGTATCTATTAGCGTCTTAAATGCTTTTGTGGGAACATTGCTGTTTGGAAAGTGTAGACTGAACAAGCGCACATAAAAATTAAAGTATACATAAGTATACAATATTGCAGTCCTTCCCCTTTATCTCACAACATAAATATCTGGTAATTGTGGATATTCCAGTCGACAAAATCTTCAGTAATATAAATAATAGGGATAGATTTTTTGCACGTAAGGAATATTGAATTTCATTACATTACTGTGCATCACTATATTTAACTTTAATAATATTATAATCGAACAATAAATGAAGGAAAACATTCGAAGGAAATATTGAAGAATTAAAAATTGGAATTAAGGAAAAAAGGATTTTAGCCTCTGACAGAAAGTTTTTATCGAAATTATTATTAGTTGGACAAAATTTTGCTTAACAAATGATACAATTATATAACGTACAAAAAAGACTGTCTATTTTGGTGATAGTTTCTTCTACATTCAGAAACAGATATTCAGTCATTCTTTTCTATACAAAAGCATATTTATTGTACAGACAAACATGATTATTTACTTCCATTCACGTATTTCGCTAATGAGAGAGCTAAAAACTGATCGAATCCAAATCCACCGGATACATTTCGAATCGAATCAAGGGGCGCTCGTTGAACAACGAGCTCAACAAGCAAGAGATCTCGATAGTCGAGGGACAAAGAGACAAGCATCATGATCGATAGCTTCCGCTTTGGACGTCACTTTGGCAGAACAGAGGAACTGAAGCTCAAGAAGTGAGCTTGCACGTCAGTTAGGATTTCCAGGAGCACATGCAACAATTTTCAAAGACGAAAACGCTATTCTGCTAGCTTTGTATTATGCCTAAGTTTAAAAAAATTAAAATAAATATTTTAAGTGGTCATCAATTTTTATATGCAGTTAAATAACACACTGCATACGTACCAACTTTTTAATGCATATCAATGTTTTATTTTAAATTCTTATAATAAACAAATATATTATAAATAAAGATACATTTTTTTAATATTAAGATACAAAACATTGAGAATTTAAAAATTGATGATGAAATTGTGTGTTACTGGTAGTTGGTTTTAACCCTGTTTTGGTTGGTTTGACCGTTTCTATTCTTTGTATTATTATTTCTCAGCCATGTATCGTAATAATTATCTCTCGATATTTATTTAGCGTTTATAATTGAATAATTACGCTCCATTGAAGAGCGTTTGTGAATGACTGAAAAATATTTATTTTCACGTATTTTACTAATATATTTTCAAGAACTTTTATTGTAGTTAAAGGTATTTTGTCAAATGACGATTTTTTCAATTAATAATGTCATAATTATCAACAAATCTCTGAGAATGGGGAAATTAAACATTGCTGAGTCGATGAGTACTAAAAAAATTAGAATTTTTCATCTCAGGGCAGGAGCAATATTATTACGAAATTAAAACGAGATGAAATTGCTTAATTACTACATTAACCCCATTCAAAAAACAGCACTGCAGAAGGTACATTAAAAAACACTGCCACATCTCCTGAAAAAAGAAAGTTTTTGATTTCTAGAAATTTGTATTTTGACAGGAGAAAGTTATGCTCCCAAAAATATTCGAAGATAAATTTTAATTTCTACTGTACGTAATGTTTAATTTAACACGCTTGTTTTAACTTTGTTGTTAGCATCCAAGCATTAATCATTCTAAACAACTGCAAGTTTCACAAAATTGAATAAATTGAAATATTAATTACCACCCCTCGAGACTCTTGCCATATTTTATATAACCTTTCGCAAAAACCATCAGTGCGTTTGTCCCTGGTCAAGGTGCTTCGGTGAGTTCGCTGTTTGCGATTCATTGAACGCGAGGGACCGAGAGAGAGCTGGAGAGAAGAGGTCGGGACGTCTTCTCGGAACAAGAGTCATAAATACCGGCACTTTAGTACACAGAAAGGAAGATTTTTACTTAAAATAAAGTTAACAATTTATTATTATAAATTATCATCAACTAAACTATTAAATATCAATGTATCATGAAGAATAACTGGTAATTTTTGACAATGTTTTAATTATATAATCATTAGTTAGTATTGGGTCTTCGACACTTATTGATAATTTAATATCAATAAAATAGTGTAAAATTCCACAGATTATGCTTGTTTTTCGTGTTCATCTACTTCTAAAGTCTAAATGCGTAGTGAACTGCGTCGGTTGTTGTTACTGAAACCATCTTTTGAATGAGCACTAAGCACCCCTTTTTCTTCAAGGTCTATTAGGTTTTTGGCATTCGGACACCATCCATTGATCGTACAACGTTTATCCACTTTTTTCAATATTCATTAACATTCCGGATAAAGTTGCGAACCTGCACACTAGTTACGATCTCTTCATTGTTTTGAGTGAACAATTTTGGAAACAGAGTTTTAGAGAAGAAGAGAATGATAGAGGTTCTTGGAGGCAGAACGAAAAAATGGTTGCAAATAGATATCCATTTTTCTGAAGATCTAACACCTACCTGTTATTAAATCCTTTGCGTCAATATGTTTATGGCGGTTCGGTCTGTTGCACATTTCCAGAACTCTTAAGATCAGAGATTGATTCCCTTCTCTCCGCGACAAATTTGTTAGATTTCTGAGAATATTTAGAAAATATTGAGGCTTCATGTGAAGTACTTGCAAACCAAAATATCCATTTCAAAGTTGCAGAGCCTTGAGCAGTAGCGTTGACCAGAGTCGGGCAGATGGATACAGACGTTTTGCCGTCAATTAATTTTTCGGTATCAAGTACGAACAAAACATCGATTCTGTCTAGACAACGTGTTAGAGGAAGTAATGCACTACATTTAGGAACAATATTTACCCCCTTATTCGTTATGAGAGCCCCGCAATAAGAATTTTTTGTTGTTGAAAAATCGCCGATTCCCGACACACCATTACAATACTTCCTCTTGTGACGAAGGCTAGAAAGTAAAAAAAAGAACTACTAGCAAAAATAATAAATATCATGCACTCTGCAAGCAGCATTTCCTTATCATGGCCCTTTGAGTGGGCGTCGGTGCCCCGCACGCATGCGAGTCACGGCCGAGCGGAGAGGTACGGGAGTCGCGGGCGCTTTGCGTCTCCTTATTGATGTCGCGCGCGCCTGCAGCGCATAACAAGCGGCCGAGGGCGACCCGGGGGCGCTGCGCGGGCGGCGCGTGGGCGGCGCGGCTCGTGACGGACGGCGCGGTCCCGCTGTCCCGGCGGTGGTCCGGGCGGCCGTCGCCGAGGGGGAACATCTCACTAGCTTTATTAGTGCGACGACGTGGCCCACCGCCGCACTGTGCCCGGACTCGCAACTACCGAATCTACTCGGGGAGATTCGGCTCCAGACGGGACTGCAGGTTGAGGACGCTGTGATTTAGGTAAACGGAATGTTTATCAAATGTATTTCTACATTGAAATGAAAGGCAGTGTCATATCTGAGCGCAGTAAAGGAGGAAGTTTATCTCCTTTCTATCCCTTTCCCCCACCGGCAATGGAGAAATACAGAAGGTTTTCTGTGTGTTCTTAGTGATGTTTGAGTGAATGAGTGAATGAGTGAATGAGTGAATGAGTGAATGAGTGAATGAGTGAATGAATGAATGAATGAATGAATGAATGAGTGAATGAGTGAATGAATGAGTGAATGAATGAATGAGTGAATGAGTGAATGAATGAATGAATGAATGAATGAATGAATGAATGAATGAATGAGTGAATAAATGAGTGAATGAATGAGTGATTGAATGAATGAGTGATGAGTGAGTGAATGAATGAATGAATGAATGAATGATTATTGGTGGTCTGACACTGAAAATATCCATGCTTTATGCGAAGGGCGGATCCGCATCCTTCGACTCTGCTTTCTTGGACAACAACCCGAGCACTGCGCCACTGATGCTGCCTTTACTCTGAGAGCGTTTAAAAAAATCATGTTCATCATCATCATCATCGTCGTCGTCAGCAAAGTCGTCATAATCATCATGATTATCATCATCAAGTTACATTTGGTTTGAGCCATTGGACCGTTCCGATAACAAGCTTTTAGCATTGTCGCCGTTGATCTCTCCTTCTTTTGCAGGGGCGTACTATATTTCTTTTTTTATATAGGGATGTACTCTTAACATCAGGTGTTACTTGTTCTGGATTCATTCGTTGCATATTTTCACATCAAATTTGCTGATTTGTGTTATCACTCCACACACTAATGCTACGTATCAGTTCACACACTTGAAAGTCTCGCGACAAGTGAAAATTAATAAAATTTTAGATGGGATAATATCCCTCCTGGATTCGCACCTGTTCTGGGTAATAGAAATACAATTTCTTCACTATTTACAACTTCTATGTATTAATTGATAAAACATTTTATTACGAATCGAAGTCATTTAAAACCGTACATTTTTACTTTCTCGCCTTACTTTGTATGAAGACAAAGTGTAATTGTGAGCCAGAAATCAGCGATTTTTTGACAGAAAACCTATTATCGTCGGGCCAATGTAATTAAAACTGAATAAATATTGTTTTGGATAAGTAGTAAATTCCTTCATCTAACTCATTGTGTCATGAGAATCCATGTTTTGTGAGTCCGTGATAGCGAAAAATCAATTGACGGCAAACGTCTGTCTGTTCGTTCGTCCGAGGTCAACGCTAACGCCTAGTCAGAGTGGATATGTATTCGGCCGAATTCGCATTTGGCGAAACACGGCCGCGTATTTCACACCCTAACTAGAGCGCAGGCACGTACAATGTTTATTGAGTTTTTAACCAAACTTAGAATTGTTGTTATCCATTTTACACTGACCTATTTTATTCACGAATAGTCGTTTAGTTATTTTTCTCGGTAATAAAAATATGAATACGAAATAACAGAATAATTCAGGGTAGCTGTTTTTTGGCCAAACGGGAACATAACCTCACGAACGCAAGAGGAATGTAAAATAATATTTACAAACATGTATGTTTATATGTTTGGGACCAATTTGCGACTTGTTCACATGTTTACATGCATTATTTCCAACAATGAATTATTTCTTTGCAATTAAGTAGTTACTACTTACAATATTTGTGCATAGTATTTTTTTTTCAAAACTTGTAATATCCTCTATATTTCAAATGAGAAATGGGCTTAATAATATTAAAACATATTTATTAATCATATTACATTTAATTCATCTTATAATGAAACAAATTGTATAGCTAAAAAGTGTCAAATTACTTCACAAGTATATTGCAGCACAACACGTTGTAAATAGGGGGCATAGCCTCACATACCTTATAGTTACGAACAGTCGTTCCTATGTGGTAATGCATTTCCTAAAACTCGACTTTTTTCAATGTCATCTCTAATTGCTCCAAGTGTGTACAATAAAGTATCAGGTGACGTTATTGTGTATTCGAAAAATATCACTGGTTGTTTCAGTAATAGGTAATATAAGGTATGAAATTCACCAGTGTTTATGCGATCGGTGAAAATCGGTGAGGGTTCACCAGGTAACCTTTTTGATTTTCAAGTAGACGAAATTTACGAGAAGATCTCTCAGGAAGCTGTTATAATATTCTTGCTTACATTACGAGCCACTTATACGCAATAATTCACATATAGATGTTATTGCAGTCGTATGGGGTATGATCAGTCAGGTCGGCAGAATCAGTCGGCCGTTCGCGTACGAACTTTTCTTCCAGACTTCCTACGGATCCACTCTGACCGTACTCAAAACCGTTGAAACAATCTTCTCAAACATTTATATTGACCGATTGATGTCAACAAATTCAAGATCCTGAGAGAGGGAAACGGATACTTTCATTTTTGAGGGAACTTTACATTTTTTTATTTTCTTAAAAACGTTTCCTATATTTTATTAAGCTTTGCTTTCGGATGGCGTAAAAGAAGATTGATCTCGGATGGCGTAAAGGACGATTAAAACAATGGCAAAAATCCCGTTTCCCGTTAAAATTCCTGTTTTTTCGAAAATTGCATTGGTTTAATTTCTTTCGGTGTCTTCGAGTAACTACAAAATTGAAGACAGTGTTTTTAATGAAATTTGTAAAGAATCTGTAAAAATGATTTTCAAAGACAGACTTTTGAAAGAACATAAATTATTTTCTCATATTTTTTCTCTCCTATGTATCAAATAATGGTAAAAAAGTGGTAGTAGCTCCATTGCCAGCGTATGAAAATGGCAAGAACGACATTGCAAATCTACAATACTGAAAAGTGAGATTTTTCTCTTGAATGAAATTGTTCTAAAAAATATTTTTTTTAAAAAAGGTATGCACACTTTCTAAATAAAATTGTAGTTTTTGTGTAATTTCTTCTTGACGTTAATGCAATTTATAAAAAATGTTTTCTCAATAACCGATACAAATTTTGTCTTTATTTTTTTTTCATGAATAAAACAAAGGATGGATAAAACGAAACAAAACATTGATAAAGCATAGAAGGTTTAAGATAATCGCGTAAGTCTTATTTCGTTAACAGACTGAATTTTCAAAAATTGCTTATATTAGAAATAATGTGTAAACTTATGTACTGTTGTACTACTGGTTAATTTCTGGAAATCTTCTCATGAAGATACCAGAAATCTTGATGATAAAAACTTGATTCTGTCTTCCATGGGTAACTTGAGATAAATTGAACCATTTCGCTGTTCTAAGTAATTTATGCTGACATGTACTTCGGGAAGTATATTCCGCAATTCATTACTCACTTGAGATGTAATGATTTAAGAAGATGGTCGGTTCAATGTCCTCTTCTTGAAAGAAATACACACTATAATGTAAAATATAATAAAAATGAACTCTCTTATACAGAAGGAAAGACTTTCAGTTCACGGAAACGTATAATATTTAATTGCCACCTCTCTGAAAATTACGAAGTGTACTTATTAAGTTTATTTATGAGTAGCATATGTATCCTGCGGTTCACGAGCATTGAGTATTCATAATCGTGTTACTTCCCCGGACTCGCCCGCCCCTTCTCCTGCCATATTTGATACGATCATCATTGCTGCCACCATCCTACTTGTGAGCAGCTATTAACAGGTGCCTTCTTCTATACTCTCGGCAGATGTCGCGTAACAAAATAGACCTTCAATTACTCTGAACCTAATTGCGCTACTGGAATGAATCATGATGGATAGAAATAATTTATAAGAAATCACTTTCAGACAGTAACATTTATCCTGTTCTGAAGGTCACGTGTACAAAACTACATTAAAACCGAAAAAAGTAATTTTTTTAAAAAATATATTTTTTCTTTATATAATAGAAGAAAATAATTTGAAGAAAGTTGCTTACGTTATGCTCGACAAAATCCTCAACCCAACAGTTCATATCTCTATCAGTTCAGCCGTTCCAGATGTTACCCTAAATAGACAAAAAATATGAAAAATAAAATTAAATAGGATTTTTATCATGTAAGTAACGATATGAGAATAAAAAAGACTTATTTTAAAATCACTGCCTGACACTTCAATTTTATATATATGGATAATATTATTATGCATCTTTTTATAAAGTGGGTAACTAAATGAGTGCAGATGTGGACGTTAAATACGCAGAAACCATCGCTGTGAAGCAAGATAACATCTAAATTTCGTATCTTCACCGTATGCAGTTACTAATCTCACAGAATCAACGTGTTATTTTCAGAGTTGTGTAACGATATCTGTCCACAGCAAGACAAGATCTACAGAACTTTCATTACCCTACTTTCGCAACTCGTGCATAACATAGATTTATTCAGAGCTACAAAAAAGTATATGCATAAACATGGCTATAAATCCATTTCTATGGCCACTTCCAGTGTCTTTAAGTGCAGACATTTTGTCAGAATAGCACGATAAATGATTCGTTGGATTTTGTTCTCATTCATTAGCATGTCGAATTGTTGGAAGGTCATTAACACTTAACGAAACTATGAAAGAACGTTAAATATGACAATGTAACGGGGAGTTTATATCTTCTTTATGGGCATCAAAATTCAAGGTGTTATTAGATCGAGAATTCATTGTAACAAAAAGCCCAAAAGGCTATATGTTAGCGTAAGTAAGTAAAAACACGCAGCGGCAAGTTCAATGATTAGGCTATCAATGGTACGCAACATAAACATTCACGTTAAATCTTACTCTATTACTAGCAAGATTTTGTGAAATGTGTGTATTGAGGTTCTCGGAAACCCGAAAAAATTAACGATTTTTTACTAGGGCACCTAAAAATTAATAATACGAGTAAAAACAATATTTAAATTGAAGTTACATAAAAACCATATCATTTAAATTTTGAAACTCTAGAGGTTTCCTCACCTTCCTCATTTAATAAAGAATAGTTAATTCACATTTCCAAATGAACCCTCGGTATTCACACAACATTAACTGCAGGAAAGTTACTCCGGAAATTTACTGCTTAGCGCAGAAAAGAATACTGATATATCGAATATATGGAAAATATACACAAAATACGGAAAATGGAAAACTTCCAAATTATTTTTTCATGGCGTTTCAATACTTCTCCTCCAAAATTCGCAAAATGAGGGAGGTGCACAAGTTCGTGAATAACGAAATTACTATTCATTGTGAGCCCAGAGTTGAACATGTTTCTGAAAATGTCATTAGAATATGTCCATTTACCAAGATATGTTCATGTGTGTTACAGTAGACTATTGTAAGATAATGTGCGATCTACCGAGGCTTAATAACGTAATGCATTACTTATAATTCCAACCACTGCGTTTTTTAGAGAGAACTACACGAGTTTGCGTTTATAAACACTAACTTTTCTTCAGATTTAAAAATTGTCAATCTTCGAAAAAATAAAAACAGGCCTAGGTGGCTTAGAGCATAGATTGATGTCACTGCACAGTCTTTGATCGGGATATTCTAGGGTTCGAGTTCCGGCGTTGGGAGGGTTCTTGGCACTAGCTACAGCACTGCTCGGTCAAATTCAGCCGCTTTCTGGAGGATAATTCCATCAGCCAGCTGCTCCGGTCGATGGTTCTCCGCTCCAGTACCTTAACCTTACTCTTTTACTAGTGAGATTTACTGAAATGAGAGTATTGAGGCTCTAGGTAAGCCGAAAACGGCCACGAACCACGCGCAATAGTTCCTTTATCTCCCTTGTCCTATCCTCACCCCTTACTTACACACTTACACTTACATACACTACACATGCCGGGAGACCAGTCGGGAGTTTAGAGCTTGCCTCGGTGTGGTGGGAGATGCGCTTGCAGACGTGTTGGTCGACAGCGGATCTCGCCATCGCGGGGAAGAGGGGAAGATCACCACCACATCATGCGATAAAACATGCGCTACACATACGGGACTTATCATTCTACTTATTTGACGCCCCACTAATCAATTAAAGCCAAACGTCGACTGCTTTCGAGAGATTGATTGCAACCCACAAAACAAAACGACTAAGGCAAACTACTAGTGGATTGCAAGTTAGTCTTGAAAACGACAACATCGGCAGATAAGTCTTCCATGTATTCGTACTTTCCATGTATCTCTAAAATTTAGTAATAACATATCCAGGGCCCACTACCTTTCATTGAAAGAATCATCCACAAAATGTGATTCGGTATAATGCTCAATTTTTTTCTAAACGAAAACTCTTAAATGTTTTAAATATAGAGATACTCGAATTATCATAAATCATTGCAATTCCTCACCGCATTAACTTTTATTGAATTTTTTGTCACTAATTTTATGCGTTGTCGATTGATCCAAGAATGAGTCACAAATTCGACTGATCAAAGAGGCTTTTTTCAAAAGTTTTTAGTTTGTTTAAAACGAATTACATAAAATAAAATATATCTGTAGCTTGGATTTGATCATTAAATAGTAGTAATACTTTAGAAAAATATGATTGAGTATTATATTTCGGTGTTCAAAATTCTAAAAAAGACAGAAAATTACGAAAGTTTAACTACATAAGAGTTCTATAAAAACTGAATAGTAATGGCTGAAAAATGCGCGAGGTTTTTCTGAATTCTTCAAAAGATGTCAGAACCATGGAGCTTGTAGGTTTTTTTACAATCGTGACTTACTTCAACAGAAGTCTTTTTTCTCTCTGTTAGTTTCATTATTGTTTTAAGCTTGTGCCAGTTCAATGAAAACCGCAAGTGGAAATGGAAGAGAGAAGTAACTCGTCTCTCACACATTCTTCCTTTCTGAATAATTTACGGAGCCATTCTTTAGAGGTGAGAATGCTCTTAAAACCGATATCCGCGCGCACGAGATCGAGTCATCTGATTACAGCAACCTGTTAAGCGACTGTATCGACCACTAGTAGCACCGGAAATATTAAGTCCCTGACATCGATAACGTGTTCGATTCATGCAACACTGTATTTATCTGGGTACACTCGTTTTGTCGACTCGACGAACTATAAATTACTTTTACAATCAAGAGGAGATGCCACTGTTTGCGGAATGACAACTGTAGTAAATCTCCATGATGAATGTGATGCCACACGCCGAGTCCTTTGGTCTCCGGCGAGGAGTACTTCGCAATAAATTTTGTGTTGAAAAAAATATTAACATACCTTTAACCGTCGTCTTGAGGAACGTCATAAAAGCAATTTACATTCAATGACATTCAGAAGATTCGAGCATTGTTTTGACTTTGTTTTGTAGAACCTCTCGGTAATACTGCAGGTTCTAAATTTTTTTCATAGTCCATTCAGATTTATAAACAGCTTTGTAAGAGACAAAGTAATTTAGTAAATAATCCCCATACTATGCTAACTTAGAGGAACATTTGAATTATGAATACATAATTCTAAGATTGCCACTTAATACTAAATGTTCAAAGCGTGAGAAAAAACCTTGTGTATAATGATACAATAATGTAAGAATACACAGTTAAATACTTAAGAGGAGAAATATATAAAATTTTACATTATTGTTTATTCAAGGTAGCCATTTTCTATGATTCTCCTAAAGATTCATTAGATCACACAAAATTGAAATAAAGCGTCAACTTTGTATATACTGAAAAAGAGAAACATGAGATAGTAAAGAAAATTCACCGTCGATGGAAATATAGTATAAACATATTTACATGGACATTTAACCTGCCTTTCGGAATTTAAATTCATTCTCCACTCATAGAAATGCGGGAGTCTCGATGAACCAAAGTCTGAGCGACATAAATTTCGAGTTGACATGATAGATATACGAAGAACAACAAGTGATGTCGCTTCAGTGAAACCGAGATTCTGATTATAAAAAAAAATTTCCAAATAAAAAGTAGTACTTGTTAAAGAAAACCAATAGTATTTGTTTCATTCATTACTACGTCACTACACAGCCCAAGAAAGTGACTGAATCGCTTCCAAGTAGACTTTCTCATGCAGCAGCAAATTTCAGAGCAAGCACAGCTAGACATTTGGTTCAGAACCAACTAACGTCATATAAAATTGAAGATTCATTCCCATAATCTGCGTTCATAGCATTTCATGATATCGTCTATCTCTCCTGGTGTATGGTAAGGTCATTGTAAGGAAAAACGTCAACTCACAAAAAACAATTTAAAACTTAATAAAATACTACCAAGAAGAGGAATATTTTAAATAAAAAACGAAGGGACGCTGGCTTGCTTAAACGTTTCATCGTTTTAGTCCTGCGAAAGTCAGAATTTTGATATTGTAATGATTTGGATGACACGCAGTTATTTTACGATAATTATTTTAATGTTTTCACAAATAGAAATAGTGTATTCAGCAACTTCGAAAAATGTAAGAACTTCTTAATTTTTGCAACATTGCGCTTTGTTCAAGTTTTTGGACGAATCTCCTGTTTCCCTTTCTGTAGCTTAAATAAAAATAGATTTTTTCGGCTTCGGCTCGTATCATTTAAAAAGGGACTATCGATCCTCCATATAAGTCGCAGAATCTTGACATTTATGGGGACAAGCGTGGACAGCGTGACTAGCTTATGATCTCACGGCTCTGCCCTAGGTAAGTAGGTAAATATGAAGAAATATCAAGTTTTGGCATTATTCATCTGATTTGATTTATTTTCACAAAAGGTTTGACAAAATTCTGCGTATTCATTTGCACCTGCAAAAATCTTCACTGTCTTTGAAACAGGACTTACAGACTTTAATTCTGACGTGGATGCGAAGTTACAGGTCAAAAAAACATTAAATACGGATTTGTAGGTCATAAACTCGATAATGTATTGTTGAGCTTATTTCAATAGTTTTAAAAAGTAAAAATTATTGTCGTTGGGAAGTTATCAAAAACACTTCTGTAAATAGTTTAATAGTCCGTAGGAAAGTTTAGGAATATAAAATCGGCTCAAGAAAGAGAAAAACTGTGCATTTCTTGATTAAGACAAGCAAATTTTTTGTGAACAACTTATTTTCCAACAGAAAATGGGATCCTGATTACATTTCAAAGAATGATAAGGCCGAAAAACTGGCAAGAAAAACATCACTATTTATGTCATTAATGCTAGTTGCCGCTGACGCTAAACGACACACTCTAAATTGGATTTCAAGAGATAGTTTGTAGTACACTTGAAGGAAAACTATTAGTATTACACTCATGTTCGCAAATAAACGATGAGCCTAGAGACGTTTCTAGCCTCCAATCCCCTTCCTTGCCGCGTGTGAAGGTGCAATTTTTGCAGCAGCTACGGTTAGGAATTCGGGTCGACAACTGACGCGTCTAACGAGAGTAGCCTAAGGAAGCTCAGATACCTTTTTGCGAGGCTTGCGGAGAACGACGGACCAAATTGGACTTCCCACACGGAGACACTTCTTGTCAAATGCGATCGTTGCACGAAGTGAAAAAAATAAAATGGCGTCTGGAGAAATGAAATATAAAATAACATTGTTTACATAAGTAATATTGAAAAGTTTATGGAAAAAATATATTAACACTACCTCTGTATTTTGTAATTAAAATAAATGTATCGTACAGAAACAGTCTGGCAACACAAGCATTATTGATATCCCAGTAAAGGCACAGAGTTGATATTTTTGTATGTTCACGAAATTCCGGATTCTACATGAATTCGAAATTCTACATACATTTTTAAGGAACACTCAAGAGAAAAATCTGAGTATTTCGTCGTAATAATAGTACCACTAAGCCTAATTATGTTTCTACATACTAAATTACTTCCTTTTGGACAGAAAATATGCATTCTGCCCTTATCAAAACAGTTGCGAATCGGAATTGGCCCTGTTAATTTGCCAACTTTGTTAATCCAACTGTAGTGAATAACTAAGTACAGCTGGACTTTTTTCATGAAACTTTTGCGAGAGCACGAGACACTTCTAAAGCTAGATCGTCTAAGTTAAACTTCTCGCGAGAAGCCATTTCTTGCGACAGATGTTTTTCTTACGGTCACTCGTCAACACGCGGTCGCGGAATGAAATGTGAAAGGAATGGAATGGAATCTGAGAAAATGAGAGGGAAAATAAAATTCGAAACCTTTAAAAAATTAACAAGAAGCATGTCTGCGAATGTTAAATGGGTTTCAGAGATGTAAACGCAGACACGACTCATAGAAACGTAGCAGTGAGTGAAACATTGGAAGTCTGGTTAAGCGCACGCTCTCAATTGAGGTTTAGACACTCATTTTAAGATGTATAGATTATTATAACATTACATTATTTGTGCACATCAACAATCATTATAAGAATTAACTTGATAATCAAGAGAAATTCATAATAGTACTTCGAAGATTGATTTTTGTGTGATTGATAGTGATTCCGGGCGCGTCATCTGCTAAGGTCATTCGGAGATCTTCCCCATCTGGATGGCAAGATCTGGCACGACCGACAGTCAACTAGCGGTCTTTTCCCGTTCGGGGATCTCCCACCAGCGGGGACCCGCACCAGCTGGGACAAGCTCTAAGCTGCCGGCATGTGTGGTAGTGTAGTGCACGTAAGTATGTTTGAGTAAGGGGTGAAAATAAGGGAAGGAAAAGGAAGGCAAGATCGCACGCGCTCTGTAGCCCGTTTGTTAAGATACCGGCATTCGCCTGGTATTCATCGAAGAAACCACGGAAACCTACCGATGAGAGAGGCTGGCCGCTAAAATTCATTTCCAAACAACGGCTGAACTCAGCCAGGTAGGTGACAATTTTCCTGCCACAATCGTGACTTAACCGGGACCTCCCGGTCAGAGACACTGCAGTGACATCAGATGATGCCCTGAGCCACCTCATCCGGTATAATTCTTCCAAAAAGAAACTATAGTTGGTACCTATTAATACTTGCATAGCAATCGAACAACCTGCGTATGTCTGTCCATCAATCGATATAAATTCTGTTTTTACAGAGGCGTTCACAGAGGTGATCAAGGGCTCATGCGACTCCTCCAGACAAGACAAATTGATTGGCACAATTTTTGCCCGTTTCCCTCTAGGATATACAGAATTAATTCTCAAAAAACATTCTTTTAAGACTTTTTGGTTCGGAATATTGTGTGCGCCGCAAGTTGTCATAGAATCGTGTAAAATATGTTTCCAGGAAGACAGACAAGAGAGATACTGTTTGATACATGAAGGAAATGGCACATTTTAAAAAGAAGAATATGACTAAAATTGCATGATTTCAGTAAGAATAATAAATGAGATATTACTATAATGATATATTACATCATCAATACCTAAAGGAAATAAGAAGCTTTAAGATGAAAATAATATATGTTTATAATATAAGATTTCAATGCATTTACCAGAACATTGATGAAATGTGGTGCATTACTACACTCTTTTTCAGGTATTTACATGAATCATTACAATTTAGTCCACGTGAATGATGATTAATAAACTCAATTTTATAATGAAACAAAATATTTAAATAATCATTTTGAAAGACAATTTTACTTATCGCTTTCTATGCTAGAAGATGGACGAACTGGGTAACTGTAATATTATTAAAACTTACATTTTAAAACTGATTTTAAAACCCCTCAAATGAAACATTTTAACACGAAAATATCCGCTGGAGACCAAACACTAAACTGGTACATTAGTATTTCACTAACGCAGGCATCGTAGCGCGAAGCAAGACGCCTTTCTAGGCTTCGCTTCCTTTCCAGGATTGAACACTAATTTCGCATTCAGCTTCAATTTTCACGCCAGACGGTCAGGAATTCGGCGCCAGATTACGAAGCCAACTAACGCATCTAACGAGAGCAAAGTAACGACCCTCAGTCGCCATTTTTTTGCGAGAGCACCGACTTTTCTGAAGCGAGAACAAATTAGACTTCCCGCGCGCCAGCATCTCCACAGATCGCCACAGATGTGGCAGCTCTTGCGGTCGCTGTTCGCTGACGCGGGGCGAAATACGAAAGGATGACTGACTCATTGATTGTTTCCGACTGCTAGTCTCGTAAGTGTAGTGTCAGCTATACCACAAGAGCTCTTGCTCTAGAACGTGAAATCCTTCGCCAACCTTCACGTTGCATGCGAGGTTTTCCCCTCTTCAGGTATCTCCTCCAGCGGATCACTGACCTTGGCAGAACAAGCGCGTGTAGTAGTGCGTGTACGTGTGCGTGTGTGACTGTGTGCGTGAATGTAAGAAGAAAGTGGAAGGGACGAAGTTGAGATAGGAAAGATGGCGTGCGGTCCACAGCACGCTTGCTAGGATACTGCCTCAGCATTTGCTCGGTATTGTTCGAAGAAACCACGGAAATGAGAGCAGCAATCCACTAAAATTCTCGTTCAGACAGCGACTAAAATCGAACTTCAATCTAGCTATTGTCGAAACTCTGCCTGCACTGAACTTGAACTCTAGAACTGTCCGGTCAGAGCGGCTGCAGTGGCACTAATTGTTGCCATGAGCTAAAGTGCATGAACTATGAGCAATTAACCTTGCCAACAATTGTCGCCATGGGGTATCGTACATGAGCCATGAGCTACCTGAGGAGGTAGAGCGTTCAAATTAGCCCTCCGCGCGCGGTCGTTTCTTGCGCCAGATGTCGCCGCTCGGCGACGCGCGCTCGCGGGGCGAAATGCGAAAGGAATGGAATGGGACGGCGGCGGCGGAGCGCCTGAGGTCTTCGACTCGTCGTGGCGAGCGTCCGTCGTCCGCGGAGCCTTATACGCGCGGGCGGCCGCGGGGCAGGTGAGGGCAGCGCTCGGGACGTTTTGCCACGCGAGGCACGAACCCGCGACCGCTGCGGCGCGGACGCCGACCGTCGCCGACCGACGCCGCCGTCGCGACGCCGCGCCACTCGCCGCTGACGACTTGCCCCGCGCGCCATGAGGGCTGCGAGGCTCGTGGCAGTTCAAAACGTACAGGGCAAAAGAAGCCGACGGTGCTCGGGGCGAATGTTGGGGCAGTCAGTCCGCATCGGCGATGCGTCAGCCGCTGACAGGATGCGTCACTCGTTGATGGATGATTCGTTCATGTTCCCGAGCACGTCATCCGCTATGATCATTAGTCTCATTAGTGTAAGTATTGTTTCATACCTCGGGAGGTGACGGTGGCGGATGGTGAGAATTGAAGCTGACATACATGTCTGCTTGCGGGCTTTTCAGCATAAAGGTATCTCCCAACAGTATAGTAACGCCCCAGATGACACATGCTCACGACATCTATGATATTGTAGTGCATGTGAGTGTAAGTGTTTACGCAAGGGGAAAGCATAGGAAACGCAAGAAAACGGAAAGATCGTGAGAGGTCCGAGGCGCTTTTGTTAGGGTTTCGCCGGTCGTCTGGTACTGATAGTAGAAACCATGGAAAACCAACAATCAGACCCAGAAAACGTCCGGTAGACTGAAGTATCCTCCAGGCATCGACTAAGCTAAATATGTCATTGTTGGGACTTGACCCTAGGACCACCCCGTCCTTGCAGCATCTCTCGTGATGAGCTTCATCATCTGTAAAACAGCAACTGTACGCCATTTTTCAAGGCGGAAAGTAAAATTGTGATCACTGTTAAGTAAGCGGATAGTAATCAATTTGAAGTTATTAAATATGGCTTTACGAGTATATCCACGCAAGACAATGATTCATTATGTACGAAGAACAGCTGCAGTTCATAGATAGATGATGCCGATACGATGGCAATTTTTGTTGCGTTGTTTTCGATGGTTGTGCCCCCAGTAAATTTCAGGATAAACATTTACTTGTGGCATGTGTGGTGCGTCAGCAAATTGCGATTCAAGATGTCCAATCGACGTAAGCATGATCATTAAATTGCTAATACCTAGCTTTATAGAGAAACCTGGAGCGCTTGGGCGATTTTAATGGATTGGTGACTGTAATATTGTGATTTTAATGAAGCGCAATAGTGAAATGAGACAGCCGGAATGGGGCAACATGAAAAAAACCTGCCTCGAACTCGCTTTGGCCTCCACCACCAAGTTCTGGTGGATCGCGCCAGGATTTGAACACAGGTACCTACAGGTGGAAGCGAGACGCCTCATCAGTGGACGGTTGTCCTTCCGAATGGAAGATTGAAAACGCATCGACTATCTCCAGACTTGGTTCTGTAGATGCCGTGCGAAATCTTGCGATGGCGCTTACATTTACGAAGGGTGCACCCTCCATAAATTCAATTTTCAGTGTATGTTGAAAATAAATTTCCTGCATATAAAAGACATGATCTAACATAGCTTTCCATTTCTACGCTCTCCTAACTTTGCATTACCCGACTCAATTATAAACATTATTTTTCATTCTGTTTCTCTTTCCTTCTTCTCACTCTTAATTCAGTACAAATTCCTTCACGTTTCCCATTCTTCATTTTACGTCCACATTTTTTAGTTTTCTTCACCTTATGCATTATCTCGCTCTTATCCATCTAGTTGCTTTCCTATCTCTCTTTTCTTTTCGTGCATGACTTCATCTCTGTAGAGGAAGCCATGCTTCTCTCTTTCCATGCACGTATTTCATATTCCTTTTTCTTTCTTTGAGGACCATCATTCTCTTTTCTTTTTTCTCATTTATCTCGTCCTCGTCCCCTTAAAATTCCTCTTTTTTGCCTCCTCCCGCCCCACCAACACTACTACCCTCGTCGTCACCACTTCTACTTCCACAACCACGCCTGCAACAACGTCTCTCCCAAAGCTGCAAATCCCCCCTCCCGCTCTAACTGCTGAAATCATTATCACTGTTACCTATAGCAGTGGCGATGCAGCTACAGGCATTAGTGCCACTCCCACCGCCATTTCCGGCAACGCCGCCGCCAACAACGTCACCACCAATCTAATTTTTGCCGCAATCACCGCCTACTTCAGTTTGTGCTATTAGCACTATCACCGTTCCTTTCAGAGCTATCCTAAGCACCCAGTCACTGTCATCAGTGTTAACCCGCTCCAGCTTCCGCATCGTCAGCTTCACTATCTCAGTTCACTACAGCCACTGTCAAGAAGTGCAGGTATCAGCACCGCCGCCGTTATACATTTGCTATCGCCACCCCCTAATATCACCAACATCCGTCACCATCGTCCATCACCGTCTCCTTCTTCACAATCTTTGTCATTGTCACCACCGCCGTCACCACCGCCGTCACCACCGCCGTCACCACCGCCGTCACCACCGCCGTCACCACCGCCGTCACCACCGCCTTCACCACCGCCATCACCACCGCCATCACCACCGCCATCACCACCGCCGTCACCACCTCCGCCACTACCGCCGACTCCGCCCAATCGTTTCTTAAGCACGCACGATTACCACCGCGTCAGGCGCTCTCAGTTCCTCAGCGCCGCCACACGTCATGACAAGTCCATGCATCAAAATTTATTACGATCAATAGAAGCCAATTAACTTTCTCTAGGCTGAATGCCCAATAAGTATAGGCGCGGGGAGAGGTCGCAATTGGCCCGTCAGTTGGGCTCGCCGCTTTCGATCTGCGCGTCCGCGCACGCGCCCCGAGGCCTCGGCTCACGCGTGCTTCAAATTACGCGTGCTGACAGCTCGCGACGCCAGCCGCGCGCCGCACCCGCGCTCCCCAGAGGACTGGAAGTGGATGGGAGCCGGCAAGCAAGCGGTCTCATTGATTGATTGATAGTTAGCGATGCCGGGCGCGGCAGCTGCAAAGGCAATTAGTCCCGTAAGAGTTGTGAATGTTATTCTCGCGGGAGGTGCGGTGCCCATTTACCGCTGGATGGCGTGATCCGGCGCCTACCTACCCGTTGGCTTGCGGAGGTTTTCTCCAACCAGGTATCTCCCACCAGCGGGCCACCGCCCCAGCCAGGGCAACCTCTGAGCTCCTGAAATGTGTGATAGTGTAGTGCATGCAAGTGTTTAGGAGTGTGTGTTAGGGTGCGCATAAAGCAAGAAAGAGAAAGAAAAATCACGAGCGGTTCATGGTCTATTTGTAAGGGTACCGCTCCGGCATTCGTCTGATGTTGATCGGAGAAACCCCGGAAAACTACCAAGAAGAGCAGCCCACTGCTTGAATTCTCCTCCAGGCAGTGGCTGAATTTGTCCTAGATGTGGAGCTAGTGTAATATAAAGAGCACCCCGCTTTATGAGATGCTAGTAATGGTATTCAGAATTTTAAACCAGTGTACGTAAATCACAAATCAATGAAAAATTTGGAAATTTTACAAACATTGATTTAATAATAAAAAATATGTAAACAACTACGACTGAGAAACAATCATTTTGCTCTTAAGCTATGTACGGGAAATACTTTTGTTTAGAATTTACCTTGAATAGAAAAGAACAATAAGAGGGCTTCTTTTCATACCTAGTGGAAAGAACGTGGTTCTCTGTAGAAGCAATCAACATCTTACACCTCTGATGATTAGCAAAAATGAGAAAATGGAGGATATTAAACACCCGATGGGAGGGCGAGAACGCGGAGCAAAAATCATCATGTAATTGCGGAGAATTATAATGAAGAATTGAATTTGCAAACAGCACCTATCATTACACCATCAAACAATGGATATGAACAGACGTCTACATTGTGCACTAGAAAGCCGATATCGAATATCCGCAGAAATGGAGGAGAGATGAAAACTGCCACCGAACGAATAAGAGAGGGATAAAAGTGCCAAACATCTTTGCTCATTAATTGAAAGTGACGATAAAGAGCTTGTGTGTGCGATCACACGACGAAACAGCAAATGCAATAGAGAAGTTGCCCCGATCACTGAGCATTCCGAAGGGTAATTCGGCGAAATGTCAGCCAGCAAGAGCTGGAGGGGAGGCGGCAACCTGCGTAGGATCGGAACCGCTGTGGCGGCGTTCAACGAATTTTCTAGCCCTGTGCCCGCCGCCCGCCCCACCTCCACAGCCCGGCGCCCGGAGATTTTTGCATAGGCATTAGAATTTCTAATGAAGGCCGCTCCACCGGAGTGCCCAATAAAACAAACGACGCCGGCCAGACGGTTACTTACGAGAGGAGCGTCGCAGTAATGAGTCGATAGATCGTGCTCGGCGCTGCCCGGCCCCGCCGCGTCCACCCGGGAATATTGTTTATCGGGCCCGCCGGACAATAATTACGTATTAATGAGAGACTAAAAGTACTTAGACATTATTACAAGCCATCGCGCAAGCCGTATAAAATTCAACGCAGCCCTCTTGAAACTACATTGAATAGTATAATATTTTTTACTAACTTATCATTACGTTTGAGTTTTAGGCGCGTGGTAAATTATTTATTGTGGGTTCAGTTTCAGAACGAGAAGTAAATTGAGGGAAAATCCGGCCTGCCTACCACCTCCGAATGTGCAGCAAGTGCTGGCGCGTTGTAGACGGAGTGAGATCGCGCGCTCAGCACGTCGTTTGTTTGCCGCTGAAAGCTTAAGCCTGAAGGCGCTGAGGCTTCGTGACAGGTTCAATTATTTCCAGAAAGCGCTTTCCCGGTAAGTACATTTGCGTGTAACACAATCGTTTTCAATTCAAAACGTTCGTAGCAAGTACGTCCTCGAGCCAGGAGTGGCTCTTGGGGCGTAGTACGTAATAACGGGTGAAGAGGTTTCCGGAACTCAAGTACAAATAATCGTGTGGAATATACAAAAGCCTTCCACTGAAAGGCATCAAGACTTTTAAACGCAGTGAATCTTGATTTGATACACAGGAGCTACACTTTTTAACGATTTTTTGACATAGTTAACACGCAAACTTTGTAACCTAAAAGCCTGTTCCAATAACACGGTGTTTTTTGAATGTTACAATAAGTTTTATGAAATTATTTTACACTATTTTTACGAACAGAATGTTGACTATTTCAATATTGCAAATTGTTTTTTCTTATATTATCAATAGGAAAATATAGACTGAATTTCTCGCTATTTGTATATTGTTACTGATGAATTGTAATGTTGATAAAGCCTACTATTTTTTCATGATTCAAAAAACCTGAATCAGACATGATGATGAAAGCTACGCGTCCCTACCTCACGTGATGAAACTTTGTTGAACATTTTTGGTTCTTTGATTCTAAAGCGTTTCTTGGGAATACAGGATATACAGCATTCCTAATTTTGAAGGATGATTCTAATACTGCCAAGTATTATCTACTCTACCTAATCTCCACTACTAATAATTACATCAGAATCTACTTTGGTTGGTACTTTATGTTCGAACGAAGAAAGAAAGTGTTTAGATTAAATGAATGAGGCACTGTAACTTACTTTTATTTGGATACGAAAACCTGTCTGATCTATTCAGTCAGAAAAAGGAGTTTAATAATAAATCAAAATGCATATTAGCAAAAGAAAACACATTTCAAAAGTAATTGTAGAACAGAATAGAAGAAAGAAGAAGAAATAGAGTAGTAGAAGTAGACAGAATAGAAGAAAGGTACACATGATACTGCGTTTACGTTATTTTTTAAAGACTTAAAACGTGGAACTCAGTTTTTACGAAATAATGCAATTAAATATCAACAATTTTATATTACTTCAATTAAAACGTTTTATCTGAAAATAATCTCCATTTTTGACAAGTAAAATAATTACTTTCTTCTCAGCAAGAAATGTTATTCCTAAAACCACAATTTCAAAATACATTAAAATATTGTACTTGATTGATGAATTTATGTAAATGCACCAAACATACATCTGTGGTTTATAGACAGCAAATAATGAGTAGAAGCAGAAGAATACGTATGTTTAGGAAGAAATGTATCCACCAAGAGTTCTCTATTAGAAACGCTTAAAATTTCGGCATATGAAAGAGAAATGCGTATTTGAGTATTAATCCAATGAAATATACTTCTCCTATGACACATACTTTGAAAATTACACAACAAATTTTGGAATTATCTTCTACAGCACCTAAAACATTCTTTCACCGTAATCGTTTTAACCTAAAAGCACATTTTTAAAGCAAAATCTCAACCTGATCACTTTAGGAAGAACTCGATTTCTTCTGCCCGTAACCACATCTCATATTTTTTAATTGTCGACTTCAAAATTACTACAACAACTGTAATTTTCCTTACAACTTACGTACCGTAAAGCAAATACAATTTCAAACGACGTTTTCAATATGCTATCAGTGCATTTTCATTTTAATATGATTTTAAATTAAGAAAACATTCAGAAATTTTAACTAGTTCCCCTTAAAACAATGGTACACCGACATTTCTGAAAAATTCCAATGACCGCTTCGCACGTTTGAAAGCGAGATTGCTACAGCCTTGTAAAGCAACTGCCGCGCAATCCGATGAAAGCCACCCAGCGCATCCCGAGTTCACCGGCCGATCTCTGACTGATCACCGGCTGATCACCAGCTGATCACCGGCGGTGGGTGAACGATCACGGTCACGAGGCGAGAGACCGCGGCACCCGAAATCGTGAGCAGCACGTCTTCCACTTGCACACGTTCCGCACGCGGTGCCTACTTCTCTCCAATTCGAGGTGTGAGGCGGGGTCACGACCCGAAAACAATCGCAGAGGAGGAGGCAGGCGGGGAAAATGGCTCCGAGTGGGAGGAGCTGGGGGGCAGTGTATGTGTATGGGGCAGGCGGAATGTGCTATGTGCGAAGATAAAGCAGGGAGAATAAATGCTGAAATATTTATGTTATTTACTGGGGGTTAGGCCGCCGGTTTTGGATTTATATGAACTTTTTCAAACTAGAATAATTACAAACGGGGTACCTCAAAGCTCCAAATCTTCGCTGCCACTTTTAAACATTTAATACTCAGTATTTTTCACGTAAATCAGATTACAATTTGAAACATATTGTATAACATATATGTGTGTATGTTACTCGTATATGTAAAATGGATATACACGCGTCTTATGAATAACGTGTTTGATCAAATTAATAACATCAACCCAAGTGTTGTATTCTCGTAAAATAAAAATATACTAACTTCTGAAAAATAGATATGTCGAACAAGAAGAAAATAAATATTATGCACAGCACCCATTACAGTAATCAGCACAGTGTTATAGTGTTATTTATGTAATATACAAATTGGTAAATGCACACCCATTAACACACATATTCATTAAAATACAGTTCATTACATACAGAAACACTTGTTGATAACGTATAATATAGAAATGTAAATATATGTACTGCGTACATCTTACATACATACATAGTTCAATCCATCACAAAACACAATGATCACTGATCTCTGTGAAGACACTCTCACCTACCACACACAGACACATAGGCTCACATTTCTTTTAAATACATATCCCATCTGACATGAAGTAGCTGAACTGAAGTAGCGAAGGCGAAATAGTGGGACTGATGTAACTGCAGAACAAATATACTTCGGAGTTGCGATTGAAGTTAAGAGTCAATAAAGGGAGTAGTAACAAGAATGAGTACTAGTTTGAAGACGCAATTGGGAGGCCTGAAAAGGACTGAAATTGAAATTGGGTTGGTCACCTAATTGCAGACGAATTTGGCGTCCGAGGTAAAATTGATACTGAGGCAAGTGTTGCTGCGGAACAGGAGAAGTAAAGCATTTGTGAGAGGGTGGTGAGAAGGAGAAATTAAATGGTAACGAATCTGCCATGGAAACGGGTATGAAAATGACTTAAGAAGGGAGATTCAAAAGGGGCAAAGACGGCTATGAGGATGGGATGATGAAGCGGATGAGAACGTGGTAGAAAACAGGGATAAAATAGGACAATGAAGGGGGGATATGGTCAAGGAAAAGAGAAGCATGCCTGAATGGGGTTGAGGACGGAAGCGAAGAAAAGAACATACGCCATGGAAAGGAATAAGAACGGGGGTGTATTGAAAGACAGAGCCAGGAGTACTGGAAGCAGAAGCGGGGTCGATGGCGAGTGCAAGGCCATCGGTTAGGCGCATGTGTGGGCGTGTGGGGGGGGGTCGTTTGTCTCAACGAGGGCAGACACCTTGCGCTTGAGGCGCGGGGCGACGGGGATGTGTATTCCGAAACTTCCGCTGGGCGGCCGGCAACCAGAGGGCAACAATTTCCAAATTAACCAATCAGAGCGTGGCGAGCGCACAGCCGGCCCGTCGGTTCCGCTCAATTGGCGGGCGTAATGTGGGTTGGTGCGCCCGCCGCCCGCCGCGTGCCTCTGCGCTTTGCAGGTCCCGCCGCCAAAGGAATCGCCGATGGTTTACAGCGGGCGGTGGTTTAAAGAGGAATAAGGGTGGAGGTGTGGAGTCAAAGGCTGAGGCAAAAGCAAATGACGAAACTGGAAGGGGTAGACGACAATGTCACGAAAGGACGGCCAAAGGTATAACAGAAAGAGAAAGAGAAAGGGGAGAGAAAACGAGAGAGGAGAGAGAAAGAGAGAAAAACGAGAGAGGAGAGAGAAAAAGGAGAGAGGAGAGAGGAAAACGAGAATTGGTTTTCAAAATGGCTGCGAAGATTATGCATTTACTATTTGGGCTGAAACGTTCATATAATCCTCTCAATAGCATTAATTTTTTGGCACAATTAACACCTTGGGTTTGTTAATCGAAAGTGTTAAACACTTAATGAATAAGTGTTATGTCAGTACCACGTGTAATTGGTATTCACATATCATTTAGAAGTTCTATTAAATTTCTGCCATAATTATTTTCAATCCCTGTATTTCTACGCATAAATGTACATGACAATCATTTTAAAGTGACTGTTGCTTACAACAACTTTATTTACACAATTAGAGCAATTTAAAAAAATGTATCTCTCAAAATGCACAATAGAATGTCTTCAAATAGGATCAAACTTTCATTGATTGTGCAGAGAGTTGTGAATTTAACCCGGCAACAGAAAGGTAAATACGCTTACTTCCATATTTTCATCATTAACTTGAATCTGTAGTTGTCTAGGTAATTGTTAAAACAAATATTCCATGGATAAGTTTGCTTCCTTACAATAAAGTTTATTCAATACATTACTTGTCATTTAAATCACCTCACAAAACTCTTCTTACGGAAATTACTGATTAAGAGTACTCCCTTTTCCTGTCCTGAAAATAACAAACACCTTAAAGAATATGTATGTTGCTAAAAAACCAAATGTCTTAATACATCGGCAAGTACACGGTGGTCTCGCTGAAAATGATGCAGCGCCCAAGACGAGATCGTAAATTGAGACTGTGCCTCGCAGGCAGCCGGTGGAGGGCGGAGGAGAGCAGAAAAAGAGATAAGGAGCAGTCTACACTGGTCTGAACGAGGCGCGAAAGTGCGCATGGCCAAACATTCTTCTTTTCAATATCAAATTATTACTAAAATATATCGGCTTTAGGATATTCAAATAACTTGAAAATAAAAGAAATACTGATATTATTGTTAATAAAATATTTGAATCAATGTAATCATTATAGCTATGTTTTTCCGTTGAGATAACATGTTTTGATCATTCCTCTTCAAAATGGCAACTATTAAATTCTGCATTATTCAGTGTGAAAAAAAAGTCAGTACCCCCTCACTAGCGCATATTTGAAATTACTATAACTACACAATTTATTAAAATATATATATATAGCATTTAACATTTTTTCCGTCGAATATTTTGAAGAACATTTGAAGTATTTTGTAAGCGTTGCGCGCGTCCTGTACGCGTGTGAGCCTTTCTCAGACCACTGTGCAACGCGCCGCTGACCGCTCTGCGCGCCTGCCCTGTGGAATTATGTATTGATCGGCGGGCGGGCGGGCGAGCAGGTGAAATAAATGGCCTGCGCCTTTATTCCGGGCACGGCTCGGCTCGGCTCGGCGGCGGCTCCCCCCGATGGCGCGCCCGCCGCCCGACGCCAGCCGCCAGCCGCTCCGCATGTAATGACGAAGGGGCTGGCAGGGGAGGAGGGTGGCTGGAGTGTTCGGGTGATGGAGGAGATGGGATTTGGAAGGATTGAGAGGTGGATGGGATGGAATGGTAGGAAAGGCACTGGACAGAAGGGCTGTCTGGAAAGGCGTTGGAGAAGAGTTGATGGAAGTTACTGAATGATTGGGGAGATGCGAGTTGGAAGGTCTATGGGGAGGGTGGTATGATATTGAGGCAACTAGAAGGGCTAACTGTAAAGGAGTTGGAGCAGAGGTGGTGGGATTGATTGACTGATTGAGGACACGGGAGCTGATAGTGATGTGGGGTGGATGTTATGGCAGTGAACATTCACTTGCCACTCCGCAGCACCGCTTGCATAATGACGAAGACACTGGCTGGGAGGGTGAGTGAAGTAGACCCGATAGAAGTGATCACGTGATTGAGAAGATGGGAATCGAATGGCATGGTATTGAAGGAAAATACGTTGACAAGATGGGGTGACTGTAAAGGCGGTGGAGCAGGAGCGATAGAAGTGGTAGAGTGATTGAGGATGTGGGGGGTTGGTTGGGTTATGGGGATAATGAAGTGGTTTAGGATGTCAGGGCAAATGCGAAAGATGGCGCATTTGGTGGTGTTTGGAACAATGCACGTGTTTATGAAAAACGGGACAAAAACTGACTTCGCGGAATAATGGGCGGAAATGCATCAAAACGTGTGCGGTTTTGAGCGGGTTTTCAGATTAAGGGGAAATTTTCAAAAAGCAACCACAGCGACGTTGACAGTATGATTTTTTAGTTTTTTACTTTGTACTTCATGTTTCAATAATAATTTGTTAATGCGTTTAAATTTACTTTGAAAAGTGAGTAATGTTAGTATTTAGATCTCTAGTATAGAGTGTGTAAAAGTCATTGCGCCTTTGTTTTTAGCATAAAAATATAACACATTGGCAGTACTTGCATTTTACAACACGCCATTTCAAATTAGTAATCTTTTGAAAGTACTGTGTCACTGCCAGTGTTTTCCGTTAATCCATAGAGAACAAGCTTTCATATGTAAGCATTTTTGTAGTAATCTTTTTAAGCGCGGATATTTATGAGGAGCAGGGAGAGGGAAAATACGAAAGCGGGGAAATTATTTTATCTGTTAAAGTATTCCTTCCATCTGCTGTAGGCATAAGAGTAGTCATAACTAATTTAAATATTAATATATAACATATAACAAAAAGAATAACTTGTTACATAAATTATTAATTAAAATGCTCACCCAAAATATGCAAACCTAGCATTTCATAGGGCCAACGGTGCGGTACTACCTCAAAAACCCTCCAAAGACGTTATTTGAATGAAAATGCAAATTTCTCGTTTGAAAAGTTGCTTTTTTCTTATTGGGCGGAATTGGTCGGATTTACTGACATCTAACGGCGGGTGTTGGTACAAAAAACCTGGCTTTTCAGAAACGGGGGTAGTATGAGGGATAGTAGAGTGGTTAAGACGGTCTGGGTGCATGTGAACGGTTGGTACGATGGTAACGATAGAATGGTGGAACATTTGATTAACGTTTAGAAGGTAAAGGAATTGATGGTGGGTGGATGGAGAAATCTTGGTAATAAACAAGATCTGAATGATGGAGGTTGCTAATTTGGTGAGAGGATGCTCCCATAAAAATAAATATGGGTGTGGATAGATATTTTGAAACTGACAGCCACGAAGATGGCAGTAAGGGGATTGGAATTTTCGTTGTAGATAAATACAGGAACTTATAAGATAATAGTGGTGGAGATAATTTGCTACAACAGACCATAGTTGGAGACTAGTAAGGAAGGTGGGTGGTAAAGATAGAGATGGTTAGATGAGAAGCCCCCGACAGGGCAGGATTCTGGACACAAGCTAGACAGCTAGGCTGAAATCAGCCGCTAAGAGAAGAGGAGAGTTCTAGCGAATAGCTGTTCAGTTTTTTGTATCAGCCGCTTCATAGCTACTTCTAGGACCAGCGCAAAGCAATACCGTAAGAAACGGGCCACAACTTTCCTTTTTCATTCTTGTCCCTCACCTCACCCCTTAGCCGCCGTGTAGGTTGGCACTGGATATCACGTTCCAACGACGGAGGAATATCACCGACCCTTATCTATAACGTAACCGGAATTACGTCCAACGTTGTTAGCGCGTCCGCAAAACCCGAAAAAAAACGAAAACCTATACCTCACACTTAATGTATGCGTAATCTAGGATGCAATCGCATCGTATCGCATCACATCCATTGTAACAAAAAGCATCTAACGGGTGTATATCATAGCGAATCGTGTCACATATTATAGAATCGTAATCTTTTGGAATATATTGTATAGAACGTAGCATCGCATCGCATCGCATCGCGTCAGGTCGGGACAGGTCGCGTATGGTCGCGTCAGGTCACGTCAGGTCGCGTCAGGTCGCGTCAGGTCGCGTCAGGTCGCGTCAGGTCGCGTCGCTTCGCATCGCATAGCATCGCATCGCATAGCATCGCATCGCGTCGCGTCGCGTCGCGTCGCATCCTCGCCATCGGGTCACATCCCGTCGTACCGCTGCGCGCCCCGGGCAGCTGCAGGGCGGTCGGCCGGCGGCAAGGCGAAGCGGCGTCCGAGAGGGCAACTTTCCACGGGGCCCCGAAGATGTAGCGGCTGTCCGCGCGCCCTCCCGCAGCTTTCTCCGCAACGTTTGGGAACACGACGCCATGCGCTGCTCGCGACACACGCACAGTGGGCGCCGGCCTGCACCCGGGGGACCCAGGGGACTTAGGGGGACCCAGGGAACTCACGAAAACAGAGGACCGAGGGGGACGCAGGGGAACCCAAGGGGAATAAAAAATAAGATGAGAAAAGTTTAGAGTTATTGAGCCATTTCTTCTTCAACTTCATCCCTTTTGTCATTTTCTTCCTCATTTTGTTATTTTTTGTTATATTTCATTTTTTATATTATTTGACATTTTTTATTTGGCATTTATATTATTTGGCACCTTTTTCTTCTTCTTCTTCTTCTTCTTCTTCTTCTTCTTCTTCTTCTTCTTGTGTTTTTCTTCGTCTTTTTCATGCACTTATTCGTGTTTTCCTTTTTTATTGTTTTTAGTCTTTTTATTTTCTTCTTATTTGTGCTCATTCCCTTCATTTACGTCTTCTTTTTCGCGTTTTTGAAATGGAAAATTGAATGTATAAGTAAAGTTGAAAACCATATCAAAGTATGTCAAGAATTAAAAGAGTGAAAGAAAAACATGTTTGTCGTGCCGTTTGCAATGTTTTTCGTGATTCCATATTTCGTATCAGTGATTGATAATTACATGTTGTTGGACTTTCACAGTTGGACTTGTACATTTGACAAGTTCCAGTACAAAAATCTTAAGATTACTATGAGGAAGAAAAAAATGTGGTAGTATATAGGATTCGTTTGCTCGCTACCCTGAGGTATCCTGAAGACTCGGCAAGGTATTTATTTGATAAGAGACATCCCTTATTCTTTATTCACGGAGGCGTTCTCTACCAAGAGTATATCATTCTATTTTTTTCTAACTTATTTGCAAATTTGAGATAATCCTACATACCCTTAAGAAGGGATATACTTTAAATACAGCAATTCAGCTTATTCCCCCACGAATGTGCCGGCAATATATCCTGTTTACATGACATCGCGTGTGGGCACTAGAAATTGTTTGCCTCTGATAGGATTGCAGCAAATGAAATCAGGTCGCTTTGGTAGTAAACACTTCAGGTATTTTTATTTTGCTACATTGAGAATAAATCATTTGGATCTATAGTTTCCTGGGGCATGTGAGTTACGTCTTCATTCCCATCTAGTACCGAATGAAGAGAAAAGGCAGAACCCTAAATTTCTTCCCCCACTCACCCTTCTACCATCCCATAGAGAGTTGTGTGCGGTAGTATAAATGGTCCTTTAACCGCACGGGGAAGAATGATTGCCGGAGCATGGTATTTGCCAAATCATCTCCCACTAGGTTCGAAGCCAAATAAAATATGGAACTCTAACTCATGTCTCTCTTGAAACTGTAAAAGGATTACGCAAAACCACATGTATGGTGTAACCTTGAGGATGAAAGCAAAGAACAACTGCTAATACCACGAAAAGGGCGATCGACTTTGCACCTTGTCCCGTCTCGCGGGCCTACTGTGAGTTCCGTCTCGCCGCGCTGTCCTCGCACTTTTTATCAGCGCCCAGAGATCCACTAACGAAGCGCCATTATCGGGTACACGGACCGGCGAGGGCCCGTCTCTGTCGGCAGCGCCTTGCTATCCTCCCCCTCCCCCCTCTTCGCCCGCCCCACTCCTCTCCACGGACTCTTCGAGGTCCCTAGCGGAGAATTTCCACCGGGGAGCAATCTTTGTCATTTGCGTTTACGGGTCTTCTATCTCAGTCACTTAATTTCCGTCCGCAGCGACGCGGGCCAGACGAATGGTTTCATGAACGGCATAAATAATGTGGCTTCTACGAACCGAGGTGGGCTCAAGATTCTCGGCCTATTTCGGTCCATGACGCACGACTGGAGACGGCGAAAGAGATTTTATCGCAGGAGATGTAGAATCGTGGAAACAATCCCAGAAAACCACACGGTAGCGAGTCATAGCTCGTAAATACACTCCTATAATGTCGCTTTTTGTATTTAAAGCGTATCACTTCTTGTTTTTATTGAATTATAGTCGTAACATAAAAACGAATGGAGTTAGACGCTCGTACGAAAAATCTGGAATATGATAAAGCACATTATTTGTAATGTGACTAGGTCTAAGAGTCTAAAATTGAATTTCGGACCTTCAGACACAAGATTAAGGCTCATATAAAATTACGCGTTTTTTCGGCGCCGAAACAGTTAAAAATCCGGTAGAATGGCCTCCAGCTGCTAACAGGTGAAGGTAATGACTTCAAAGCGGCCACACCCAAGAACTGACCAGCATCCTTTTCACATGCTGAGCGCGACGTAATTCAGGCAACACAACCTTTCTCCTGGCACATTTGGAGGTAACTACTTCTTCTTAGATACAAATTCTAGAAACCGGCACCAATAATGGCAAAGAGAGAATGTACTTTCAATTATTGCGCTGATTTCTAAGTGACGTTTCATGTCTTAACTGTAGACGTATCGAAGCGTGCACTGAAAATTCATGGATTCTACATCATTGCAAGGATAAATAATTCAATCATGTATTCACTGCATTGTCATGATGATTGTTTGGGTCAACATTCCTTTACTACCCGTATTATCATAATTATTTGCTAAGAAATATGTTGATTACTGTCCCAAAATTTTTCTTACAATAATTAACGCGCAATCCCTCTAGTCCAGGTCGAATATGTCCCAAAGAAACTGCTTGAGAAATTCTACCCATTTCCTCTCAAGATCACATAAATTTAGGAAACCAGACTTTTACTTGATCTCTTTCCTTTCTTGCGTGTTGTAGACTAATAATAACGGTTTTCGTTAGAACATGTGTCGGAGCCAACGTTCAGAGTAACGTGGTTTGGTTCGTGGCGACCCATCTTACTCCTAATATCACAATTGCTTATTTATTACATCACAGTTATTTAGTTATTCTTCTTCATCCATTACATCATACAAAATGGATTTAAAATATATTTTTCCACTTTCTAACAAATAGTTAGGGCATTTTAAGATTCCCTATTGGAATGTGTGGAAGCACCACAGAGAGAGTTCACGCTCGCACTGAAGTGCTCGCAAGCGTTTATGATTCAGAACCGACGGGCGTTCCAGCGAAGTTATTAACAATTTTTTGCGGTAGCTGGATGTTGTCAAAAGTGTTTTTGTCAAAATAGTTGTGTTTTGAAAGTCATGCTTGCACGTCTCAGAAGTCGAAAATTTTCAAGTTTGCAGGAAAAAAGAAAAAATATGTTTTTTTATTAAGTGGTGTAGCAGAGTGATACCGAAATAGGCAAGTCTCAGTTCTTCAAGACCACAATAATATACCACACATAGTTGATTCAAAACGAAGATTTTTTACAATATTATTTTGCTCTTCTAAACAGCATCATTAGAAACGCTTCACCTGAGAAGTTAAAATTCACCCCAAATGCATAAGATATTCTTTGTATATTTTTGTAAAAATAAACATATATATTATTCAATATAATTTCTTTATCATTCACGTTAGTCGTTATAAATTAAATAAACACCTGGTCGCACCTTACCGTATGTGGTCTCAAGTAGCACCTTGCCGTTAGAGAGTTAATTAACCGTTATCTTACAAAGAAATAGAAAATAAAGAAAAAATCTTATTTCATAGAATTATTAGATAAATTACCAAGCGTGTTATAAATAACATTAACAGATAGCTTCTTTCTAGAATATTGTATAATCATCTAAATGAATTTGAAAGCAATCTCACCAGAAACCTAAGCAAACATTTTTGAAAACAATAATTACCAGAAGCATGAAGAGCTAGAAAATCTCCATTTCAAACACGCCTTTATATTACTTGAATGCCATGAATCATGGTCAATAACTGTTCACTATAGTGCTACAATTGTATTTATAAATGAATAGTTAAACCAGCACAAGACTCAATTATACTTCAGCAAATTGTATAACCTCAGCAGATAAACGGTGGAAGAGTAAATTCATTTAACGCTTATTCTTATGTTGTAATACGATGCCTGTTCTTATAGAACTTGCATACAGCTGCTGAATTACGTGACCACTTTTTCAAATCCTTTAAAGTCAATCATTTCATGGAGGGAAAAAAGAAGAAATTTAGGTTTCAGAATAAATTATATGTGAAAACCTTTGCTGATCGACAACTTTTATATTTCTCTTAGGAACTTTTTTAAGAATTAATTTCAAATTAGATGCTTTGTACAGAAGAACGAGCAATTAAATACGAAACAAAAAAAACCGCCTGTACACCAATGACACACAATATAGTTGTATTGTTTTTGGATGAAGACAAGCCTTGATGCTGTGCCACATTGTCGTAGAAGCCTATCTCGTTCAATAACAATTTCTCCTGTCCTGGGGTCTAATTCTGTTTCCATGTCGCGCCGCCACAAGGTGAAGGAAAGCCAGCAGCCGGAGCGCGCCTGTGCCTCTCGCTGCAACGCAGTGACCACAGCGACCTCCGGCGGCTTCTTCGCACATTGAGAAGCGCTGACTAACGTCCAGCAGATCCTAATCAATTCCGGCTTTCTCTTCGAGCGGTATGCAAAGAAGTTATTGCACGCTGGAAACAAGTGCTAATAAGACAATTTCTCTGCGGCTGGTAGGAACTCCCAAGACATTGCAACGGGATCTTTGAGTCACTGACTCGCCGTCATTTAGCATTCTATGCGCATTGTGACAGGGAAATAAAGAGGAGTTTTTTGTTCTTTTCCCTACGTCAAATATCCCTAAGATAAATGCAGAGACATAATTCAAACTCAACGTATTTTTTTAATATTCGCAAATAAATCCAGTGGACACTAAAATGAAAAAGTAATTATAAATGTTATTTGATGTTAATATCGCTCACTCGTCAGAAAAGTGACACAACAAAGTGACTTTGCGTTTTATTTCAGAAATAGATCCGACCTTGAATGTGACTTCTTACTTGAAAAGTGTCCCATGTGTAGATTTAAAAAAACGCAGTTTTATTTGAATTTGTATCAAGTATTATTGCAGAAAGTATAATATAGAAAATTTTAAATTTTATTATTTTGCTTTCATTGTCAACTACCCTTTTTGTTCATTTGTTAACCATTTTTATTTTATCATCAGGTATTGTCTCTTTGTTTTCAAACGGTCAGAAATTAATTTTTTAACATAATTCTTTTTCGTACGTATTAAGTTTGGTAATAATACTGGAGAAATAAAAATGATTTGTAATGTGAAATAATCGTGCAAATATTTGAACATTTTTTTGTATTTTCATTCCTGCATCTCGTACGGTGAGTGGAGTCTTATCTTTATCAATCCAGAAACCCCTAATATGAGTCTGAAGGTGATCCTTATAATTTGCGTTTATAGTGCAGAGAGAAACCAATAAATTTATTTTGCTTTTCTTAGAATATTCAAAGTATTTGATTTTGGTCATTTTTCTTGCGAGTAGGCGATACGTTTTGTACATATGAGGTTTTTGATCAAATAAGTTCGAGATAAGAAAATGCGATTTAAACTTACTACTATTACGATTATGTTTTATTACTTTAATTTAGAGTGAAAAGCGTTCGAAACAATTTTTTTATTAACCACATAAGAACATGTTTTTATATGTTTCTTACAGATTCGAGATTTTTTTAGAGTACTTTTAAAATATATACAAAATAGGGATTAACATCATGGAGTGATAATAGACAGTAATAAATTACCAATACTACTAACTCATTTTTATGGTGGTCGAAGCATTTTTATGGTTCTCAGCAATTCAGCGGGCTGAAGACTAAGATGGTAAGGAAAGCAAACTTGAAATTTACGAAACCTTTAATAGAGAAATTCAATTTAGTATTAGAACAAACTATACATCAAAAAGCTGAAGAAAGGTATAAAAGGTACAAAAAATAGAAAAATCATCGCAAAATTCACTGAAAAATGATACAATTTGTAATCGATGATGATGTAAGGTTTTCTCAACTTTAGGCAAGTTTGTGTTCAAATACTTATAGTGCTTGAGGTACGTCAAGGTCACAGATATTTTCGTGATTATCTGTTCTTGCTGTCCGTTCCTCAGGGTCACGGATGGGCACGTCCATTTTTTGAACACCTAATTCAACGCTCACCCTGCCGACTCGATTGCACAACTCTTATCTACATTTTCAGATAAAAATAAAATAGTATTGTTTTTAGGAACAGGTCTAGCTGTAAGAGCACTCTAGAGTTTGCACAAAACTATTACACATGACGACGCGTTCTAATTGGTTTGTAAACATCCAATAAATATTGAAAGAAGAAGCTAGTATCACATTGGTTTAGAAAAGGTTCTAAAAATAAAACCCCTGTTTAGTAAAACAGTAACACCTAAATAAATACAGATTTATACACTACGCTGGCTAAATAGACCTCATTTTCTCATTTTCATGCGATTGTTCAAGTGAATTATGTATCAATAATAAATCCAAACCTAGTGCGAAATACATTAGGCTCCATTGAAGATTCATCAATCTTAACCTTATTTTAATTGTATACATTTTGTTTACATTTCCCCTCGGTCTTGCCCAGCCTATAATTGGTGATATAATCATAAAATAGTTACTTGTTCCTATTTACCACGGTAAGACCGGTTACATGAAAACCATTAACAATAATTTTTAATTAAAGCGCCAAAACAAAATAAGTTATAATGACTATTCCACTCATGAAATTGATGCCAATAGCGTCAAACGATTTTTCTGGTATGTAACAATCAGAGGAGTGTAAAAAATCGAAATTTCTTACCGCTTTTTCTTTTTAAATCTTCACTACTGGTCTTCACTAAGCAGCGACATATCAATTGTATGAGACAATGACTGAATTGTATGGACAGAAAGAGCGAGTTTCATTAATATAATTTACACATTTGCTGTATTTTGAAACACTTTCAGAGGTAATTTCATCCTGTGCCCCACTCCATACCACTCCTGCTTTAAAAATGAGCAGATAAATTTCCTCGCTTTTACGTGGTTGCTCTCGTGGTATTACCGACATTAATGAATTGATATCAAACCATATAGTAAACGTTTGAGTTTGATGACTTGTAGAACTGACCAACATTCTGCCATATATTGTATTTGATGATATGCTTGAAGTGAGGTCAAACGAGATCCGCACTACTGATATTTCTATCCTCAGAAGCAGACGATGGGGTGATGTCCCATCCAATACGAGTCAATGCCCATTAATCATAAAATAGAAAAGACTGCGCCAGCACTACGAATACACACGAGTCCGTGGAGAGTAAAAGCCAATGACGACTAACGAGTACGAGAGTGCAAAGAGAGTAAAACAAAAAAGAAGAATAAGAAGAAAAAAAGAATCTGAAAAATAAAAAAGTAGATGAAAAAGAAAGAAGTAGAGTAGAGATAAACTAGAAATCATTACCCGCAGAGTATAGATTCGCCGCTTCAGAAATGGCAGGCCTAACGTGTCTGAAAAAGCAAACCCAGCCCGAGAGTGTGCGTCCCCAGGGCCTATTTCTACACGGAAGGGCGTGGCAGCGCCTGGCCGGCGATGTCCAACGGAGCTGCCGCGGCGAGCTAGCACAGCGGCCGCGGTCCCCCGCTGCATATTTCACATACGGAACGCCGGCGTCTCCGAAGACTCGGCCTCTAAATCTCCGGGACACGGGGGCATCGACCTCGGCAAGGGAGCTGAAGAAAAAAAAAAAAGAAAAAGAAGAAGAAGAAAGGGGTCATTTGGAAGACGTTTTCCTAGGTATCACGTAAGGTCATCACGGGTTGGGGTCACGCGGACTGGCCACTCGGCACCCGTCCGCGTCGGAGGGGGGGAGGGGTGGCGGCGTGGGCGGAGGCAGGGTGGAGGCGGCGGTGTACGGATGTGGAAGCGGCGGCGGCAAGGTTTAAAACAAGTCCCGTTGCCGGCGACCCCGACTTTTGCAAGCCATCTGCAACGCAAACAGCCCCGCATTCTTAGCTTCCATCATCTGGTTTACCTTCCCCAATGTCAGGCTAAAGCTACTAGTCCAGACCTGTCTGCGGTGGCGTCCGCTGTTCTAGTCGCAGGTTGCGGCGCGGGAATTTTTTCCAGCTCCCATTGAGATGTCGCCAAAGCGCCGCAAACAAGGCGCTCTTCGGGTCAGTGGTCTCCGCCAGCCAAGGAGATCGGGTGCGCAAGCGGTCGCTGGCGACGGAGACTCGCTCTGCGGCCGGAATCAGGGGCAGATGCGAGGGTCAACCAAAAAAATTAAATTACAAGACCTCTGACTGCATTCATTGCGCAGCCTCGAATACTGGCGCAAGTGACAAATGTATTAGTATTGTTGTGACCTTATTTAAAATATTTCTTGCATTGGTAGGCGATGACATCAGTGACGTCATGGAAGTATGTGGCTACAAGTCTACAAAGTAGAGATATATACGAAGTAGTGATAGCGTCTTATGCGAAAGGCCCGATACATGGTGGCGAAAATTAGAAGAGCATTGTTGAATATGCGAGGGTAAATCACGAAGTAACATTACAAGATCTCTCACGCTCGTACGAGTAATTAATTTTGCAATCTCGTAATCTGATGCTTATTAGAAAGGTATTAATATTATTTCAGTACTCCAATGTTGTGACCTTGTTTGTTTAAAATATTTATTCTCTTCTTACTTCACAACATCAGTGACATCATGGAATCATTCGGGGACAAGTCTACGAAATTATGTCCATGCATTGGTTCCCAGATGCTTTTTTGGAGCGGGCTGCATGGAATGTCTCCGGGATCATAATATTATCCACAGTATAATTAATTATTTTACGTAAGTAAATGAATAAAGTTCATGTAAAAGAAAAACTAGTGTAATATGACGGGGAATTTAGTCAGTAAAACGTTTTACTACTGATAGTTTATTGCATCTAAATTACTCTTATAAACAAAATTATTAGAGCCACTAATAAAACAACTTACCATTTGCGTTTTAATTTGGCATTATAAACAAGTACATGAAATGATTCATCTAAAATGCCATAATTGTAATTATTATGAAAAAATAAATTGCTCACAAATTGTATAGGCATTATTAATTCTTCGGCACTTGAAGACAGTATAAAATAAAGATTTTTAAAAATTAGCTAAGTTACTTCCAGATTCTACTAAAAATTCTCTATAGTTAAGTCGCCATTGACCAGTCGTTGCAGAGTTCTATTTTGCCACTTGGAGCAAGTCACAAGCATCGTGCAGGCGCTGAAACCACTTTATTTTCCCCAATCACATTCGGTGGGTACTCGCCAGTTTTTGAATGAGAGAACATCATTTAATAGCAACCTTTATTACAACCATGGTTCTTAACAGTGAAGGTACAGGTTAAAGGCTGATTATGAAAGGTGGCAGCTCAAGGTAGGAATCGAATTCACGAACCTTTGAACTTCGTCTTTTAGAGTTCCATTTCGTTGGTGGCCCTGGCTACCTGACTTGGCAATGTAGTACTTAATGGTAATGGCAATGTAGTAATAATACAGAATTTTACGTCAAACCTGTTTCGGAGATTATTTCTCCATCGTCAATGGCTAAGGGAATACTGATCTTCAAGTACTATGGATAACATATCGTAACAATTGTGAGTCACAACTAATCTTTACGCTCAGGTTTGTGTCTCGGCACTCGCCAGATTTTATAGTGCAGATATGAAAATATTTTTTTTTCAAATACGTCTAGTGAAAGATATGCAATCATAAATATTCTATGTAGATATTTGGAGACATATCTCTTACGATAAAAAACAGTAGAAACTGTATGTGACATGTGAGTAATGGATAAGTGTAATCTAAAAGCTTTTTGGTTCTTTAGAATCCCTTTCTTTCTCTTACTTTTTGAATTGCTAATAAAGGTACTAACGTTTGTGGTTGGTAACATTTGGAAACAGTACGCTTTCCCTTCAATTAATCCAACAATCTGCGCTCGTTTTACAGAACTCCGGAAAATGTCACCTCTCTCTTCTCTATTACGTAGTTGGAATATGAAAAATAGCAGGAGTTAGCGTTGTTACCAACAATCAGCATTAGAAAACAAGAAAAGTTTGTGCACGCGCAATAAAAAACTATATGCATTGAGAAATAAACAACATATTTAGTTTTATAGTATTACTGATGAAATCTAACATCTGTTCCTCTGCCTCCCGCAGGCAAAGGGAGCTCAACAAAACTGTTGAAATAGTTAAGCTACATTTATTAGCCAGAGGTAAAGCAAAGAAAGCATTTGCCCGAAGAATCAAGAGAAACATCTCATTGAGATGGTGTTAGTGAATAGTAAAGGGGATTTACCTTTTACCTAATAATGGAGTTCTACATTATTTTTGGCCCAAATAATCGAAATTATTAAAATGTTATTTTGTTAGATGCGGTTTCATTGAAGAATTGGGGTTGGAAATATTAATTCCCATATAATATGAGTTTATATATCCTTACAGTCGAAAACAATATTACTGGTTAAAAAGGTGTAAACTAGAATGTTCACACCTTCCTCGATATTTGATATCATGAAAATATGCAAAACCTAAACATTTGAAATATGGTAGGTTAATAAACCTAATACAACATCAGCTTTTTATAAGAGACATTTTTCGAGCTAGTAGTACGTGGTGTACTTGGCATTGAAGGGCCATCAGTTTTTGTGTTTTTTTTTAGATTTAAAATCGTGTAATTTAATTGAAATGACATTATTTTTGGAATTCTTCGGTTTCACAGCAAATTTAACATATTTCCGAAAATGTATTTATTTTAATAATAAAGTATTGTTATTAATACCAGTATATAAACACACACACACTCACTTCGAAGTTTCGTAAAATTTGAATTTTGAATTTCATAAACTTTTCAGGATACGAAAATTATTGGTGACCTAGCTTACATCGAACTATCATAATGAGTAAATGATATGTATTAATTTATTTAAAGCACGTTGCAGTAACTGGCAATTATATCATCTATTTATTTTCATATCACCCAATAAGAGATTGATTTAAAACCAGTTCGTTGAAGTTGTTTAGATCGGAACAAGTCCCAAGCAATTTATCTCCACATGCTACTGAAATATAGAAGGTTGGAAAATCGTCGATGCTATTTTACTTGAATAAGTGAACCGCACTATATCATAAATAATTTAATTTACTTTTGCGCAATTGGTAATTTGATTTTCGTTGGGGCACGCGAAGGGTAGACAAGAGACAGCTGACGTTTAAATTTGTGTCACATGGTGGCACCAACTTGAATCTTGTTTTTTCAGAACTACATGACTTAATCAATATTAGTTTTTATAGAATGTCAATGAAATGTATGAGCTAGTTTTAGATTTTGCCAGAAACTCATAATCTGTAACGCGTTTTACAGAAACTAATCCTTATTACATTAAGGTTTACAAAATGCTTAATTGTGCAAAGGTATTAATTGCTTAGAATATTTCGATAGAGGTTTTTCAACCGTAAAATGTCAGAGAGAAAGTAGATCGAATCTCTATTGTAAATTGTTGAAATATATTGTGTATTATCAATGAAATACATCAGTTTTCATGATATTATTAAAGATAGATTATGCAATTAAAGAACTGCCAACTTTATGTGTGGGCAAAATAGATTATGTTTTCACGGTGAGGTCGTATCATTCTTTAAATCAAGTAAAGTGTCTTCAATTTTATGCGCAATTTCACACAGAAAGTATGCTGGTATACGATGCACATACGTGAATCGTTCGTAGAATCGTTCATAATGTAAAAGAAATAATTTTGTCCTCGTAACGAGGTGAAATACAACAGCAAATGTTCAATAGGGTAAAAAACAATGTTTTTAGAAAATTTTATTTTTAAACATTAATTATCTCCCAATAATGTATTATAGTTTCAATTTGCTTGGTTATTACTGAAGAGATCGTACTAGAATTTATTAACAGAATAGCGAATATTTAATTGATAGAAAAATAAGATTACGTTTAATTAAGAAACTTACTTTAAATTCATTTGGCAATATTTATTACATTTTCTTCGATAATATTTGTTAATTTCTTGTATATTTATCTTTGTCGAAAACTTAACAATGAAATAGTTTTGATTTCTTGAGTTTTGATTTTCCATTTACAATCGAATATTTTAAATTAATTGTTAATTATTTACACTCTGCATTGCATTCTAGCCAAATTGATTGGAAAAGTATTAAAACCCCTATCAGTACGATCAAACAAAGCATACATTAAATGAAATTGTTTTGGAAACAATATCAAAATCGATCCTGCAAAAAACCTGCTATACTTCAGAACATTGCAGCAATTATATCTTGGCACGCAAAACATCTTTCCTGTCGTTAAGGGAAATTGATGGGTAAGATGTGCGATTAAACTGTAAACAGGAAGAATCTGTCCTATACCTTCGTGTGTACACTGAGTCACACGATTGATGGGAAAGAAGAGAATTGGAACCTGAAACAGTTTCCTGTTTAACAAGAACAGCGTTTTGTAATTCAGTTTGTGAAGGCATACGTGTGTAATGAGAAACATTCCTGCACAAGAGAGATCCAATAAACATTCCGCGAACTGTCTGATGAACATCCTCTGGAGAAGGAAGTTAAAAATCACGAGAAGCATAAGAATTGAAGCTTACATGCTGAGAACAAAATGCAATACTACTTACCACAATGGGAGATAGAGTAACTTAAGTTTCAGGATTTCTTCCGTTAGAGCGACTTCCAAGCGGCTGAAATATGGAAAACATAAATGTAATAATTACACAAATGGAAACTCTATAAAGAAAATAGAGAACAAAACAATAATAAAAATGTATAATCATTAAAAAAATTGTCGAACGTTACAGTGCGGAAGTATTTATGTGATTAATTTATTATGGGGGGAAATATGTAGTAGTCCTTAGGTGAGGATTATTATTTACAAAATGTCATTACTTTCAATGAGCCGCTTAATGGACATTGCTTTGAAACCAAAACCATAACATCTACCACCGCCGGATTTCTCCGTTCTGGTTTTTCTGCTGAGATATGAGGAGGATGATCTGATGATTCATGAGAATGAAGACGGAATGAGTGTCAGGGGAAAGGGAGACTTTCAAGAAAACTGCCGTGAACTCATGTTCTTCCCCATAAGTTCCACATGGGGTGCGATATTTGAATGCCGTCTCACAGAACGCGCTGTGTGTTACACTAAATTTTCATTGCATTTACGAGTGAAAGTAATGTGCTACATTGATTGTTGGTGGACAGATGAATGAGAGAAGCAAAGAGAGTTGCATACAAAATAACTTTATCCAAAATGCAGACTGTGAGGGAGCTGTCTCTGGTGCTCCACATTTTTAGTAATTTTTGAGCAAAACAGGACAGATCCTCAAGCAAGGTGGGCAATAATGTTACTTGCTTCTGATTCATATATTTTATGCTCAACATGACGGCCATTGAGTGTTGTATCTGCTTTCTATAAACACTTAATAAACCAGGGCGTCTTACGATCATATTTACATTTCAATAAGGATTGAATCCAATATCTTTCAATGATTTCCATGATATTCAAACAATCAATACCCAAAAGACATAACGAGACACTTACTGGGGTCGCAATATATTAAAATTCAAGATTTTGTAAATTCAAAATATAGCACATAATTTCGCAAACCAAAATACCTTTTTTGATAAACCAAATTCTGTATCTATGCATTTACTCATCCGTTAAATATTTAAGTAGTAAGCATTTTGGAAATTCTCAAAAACAGATGAAATATTAGAATATTTAGGAATCCCATGTTTCTTGTTTCGACCCTGTATGGAATAAATCCTACAAAAAGAGGTAGATGTTGCCTCAGTGCTAATTCTTATAAACAAATCATTATGAGAATTATTTCTCATAATGATGGTGATGTCTGCACTCAATAAATTTTAAAGGAACTGCCACAGACTGCAAGATAAATTTGCAAGGAAGTTCTAGGTCCCATTACACGCCATTACCAATGACATCCATCTTCACGAGTTTAACTCAATAAACACATTTCAAATATGGATCCCATATTTCCTTCAGAGAAAAGACATCTCACTAACATAGTGGAGTAGACCGTTGAGCGCCAGGCTCGCAGTCTGCTGCTGTCGGCACTTCCCGCGCACTCAACATCCCTCCTCCTAGTTCACGCGAATATTTACGCAGCACTAAGCGAGCCTCCGCTTCCCCCCAGGGCTGCCGTTACCATTTACGAGGAAAGCTCTCCATAATATACGTGTCTACGATCGCCTACATTTTAAATCTGCCCGCGCTGGAACGTGCTATAAAAGAGGTGTAGCGCGGCAGAAATCTACGAGCGCAATTAGCGCCGCATTCCGTAAGTCGCGTCGCGTGAAATACGCGCATCGGGGTCGCACTGACCTCGCAGCGAGCTGCGCTGCGACGCGCCGGTCGTAGCGACCGCGAAGCACTATTCCATAGCACCGGCGGATGGAAAGAAAGTCTTAAAAATGGATTAGATTTAGGAAGAATGCTACACTTTATCGTTATCGAATCCAATTCAGAATCAGAACATCAATATTGGCTGTAGTGACCGCAAAGCACAATTTGATAGCAAACTCAAGGGAAAAGATGTGCTGGTAGGGTGGTGCTACTGCAGCAGTGATACCTGGAGAGGGATAGCCCGCTTGTCGGTGTTCCGGAGTAAATCATAACTATACCTATACCTACAAGTCTAATGACCATAGAAGTTGATATGCCCTGAAATACCAATTTATATCCGAACATGAAACCGTTCCAAATCCATGATTCAGATTGACTTATTAACTAGGTGTTAACTTGACTCGGTTTGTCTTTTCATATTTACATACCGAAATTGACTTCATAAGAGAGTATGTAGTATCATTAGACTGTTTTAATATTTCCCTCGAAGCCACTTGATCCAGGAATGTTGTCCAGCGTATGTTGTGGCAATCTATACGGATTCGTCAAAACAATAATTAATTTGTTTTAATAGTCCCGGAAACGACATTATTGCAATAAACAAATGAAGGAATTCCAAACAAACTGGCATTTATTTATTTAATTTGAACCGGTGTTGAGAAACTGAGGTGAATAACGGGAAGACCGGGATAAATAAATGAAGAGATTTTTAACGTTATATTCATGTAATCATTAATTTTTGGAAGAATATCGAAAGAAACAAAATTTTTGAAAAACAATCGAACGCAGTGAGGCGAAAGTTCACTATGTAAATAATAGTTGTAATATAAGCCAAGAGGGATTGAAAAATAATAAAATGCAGAGGAAATAACAAGAAAACATCTGAATTAGTTTCGGAGAGGAGTGAGATCGTGTGCTATCAAAATAAAAACGAAAAAGAACGAAATAGCATTCCATAGTAATTGACGAACGAAGACAACGGCAATTGTTTTCTGACATGGTGGGAAGGCATAGCAACAAGAACACAGACGGACGCTACACACTGAGTGGACCGCATGGTTGATAGCGGCGGGAGACCATATCTTTATTTGCCGGTCGTAAATGTGGTTTTAGTGTTAATATGTGTCGAGAAAAATGAAAGTATGCTGAAATATGTTGATATGTGCACACAAGAAAATGGTTACGAAAATGCGTTTGAATTTAAAAGGGTGGTAATTTCTGGAGATCGGCGGAGTGCGAGCGGCTGACATTGGTGAAACTGCGTCGCTGCACAGGGAAAGTGAACATAGCAAATTATTTCGACGCGTAAAAATGAGAAGGCCAAGGATGTTCGTTTAGTAGTACAACTACTTTAATTTTCGAAAGCAAGTGGCCATAAAAGAGAATGCGCGCACAAGTGCATGATTTTTTTTCTGTCCATGCATTTGTGGGTGAATGATTTTTGAAGTAGTGTTATTTTTTAAACAAAAAAGTGTATATATGTGTATATATACATATATATAATTTCTTGTCATTATTTTCTAGGTTAAAAATTTTAGATGGCACAGTAGAATCGCAGTAAAAAGTAACAATTTTTTATGAGGGAATAAAACATAATTGCTCTGGTGATTGCGGTGACAATATTGAATTTCGAAATTTTGTTATTTAAGTAGTATGTAAGAGAAGAGAAAAGAAGAGAATAGCTACCAATATTAAGTTGTGTATCAAATTACCAAAAGTGATGATAGCACACTGATTCCCGTTTGGGACGGCTTCGCGAACTCACACAAAAATAAAATTTAATGAATATCGGTGGATTCGATGGTTCGATGAAAAGAGAATATACGAATATGAATATGTGTATGTGTATATATATTGTTATATATAATAATAAAATATATTATATATTATATAAATAATATATATATAATGGAAAGCGTAGTTAATATTATTGTATATATTTTTTCATGTAAAAATATTGAGAGCGAGGTCAGTTGGTATTGCCAGCGAGAGACGAAAAAGAAAAAATAATTATTGTATATTTATTTATTAATTAAATCAATTATTAAGAACCATTTCCACATCGAATTCTGTATCAAAGGCAATAACAAGCACTAATGTATCAGTAAAATATAAACTTATTTTTATGGCATACGTTTGGCAACATTGCTATTAAATCACGTTTAGCACTGAGACGGCAGATGCAACGATCCGCTTAGGGAATACGTGGACGTGGAAGGTAGCTCCCAGATGCCTTGGTGCCAACGACCGTCGCCACTGACCACATGTGTTCCAACTTCTGCAGTTCCTGGTACGTTCATCATCAACGGCCTACGAAGCAGTGAGAGGGCCGGCCGTTCTCTTCCGTTTCTCAGTAAATTATTGTCAGCTCTGAGAAACCTCAAACGATATACAGCCTTACATTTCTTAAGATAGGCTCGCAACCTACAACCGGTATCAATTTGCAGATACTGCAAGGTGCAGACAAAGTAGCAACGCTCTAGGAAGGGGATTGTAATTGTAGTTTTACGATACAAGTGCTGATAAATCTGCCGACATAAATTTCCCATAATCGCAGGACCTCTGAGTGCATTACTGCAATAAAAGGTGGTTCAAATTAATAATTAAGTTTTAACGCGCAATGTAACGCTCAGACAGTTTATCTTAATTGATATTTCAATATATTTTAGAACATAGTTATTCATTCTGTGAGTGCTAAAGACGTAGCTTTCAAGTCGCAAATATTGATCAGAAAGCTGCGAAATCGTTTGAGAATTTATAGTTGCACTTAACTCGTAAGATATGTTTTTTGGAGCTTGTTTCTCATTTAAATGCACCATTTTGAGGTCTTCTTTAAATTTGAAAAAATCTAAAATAATTATCGCAGTGACTTCGATGAATTAATTTATAGGATGTTTAAACAGTAAAAGAAAAATATCTCTAATGAAGCAATAGATTAGAGTACTAGTTCTCGTTCACTTTAAAAGTATTATCATTAAATTATTTTACCAAAAACCTTCGTTGAATTTTACCTTATTTTTTTTTAATCCTGCATGTTAACAATTTCACATTCCCTGCCAACTGCAATCTTCTGAAGGTATCATACTTTATACTAAAAAAATTAAATAAATTTTAATGTTGCAACACGTTCGGTAAATACATCATGTGCTTTTAGCAAGAGTTACATGAGCTTATTCCTTCAGGCACAGCGGACACTTTGAGTACTGGTAGATGACAGGTTGCCAGCAGTGCCAGGAGCACAGATACAAGATGGCGTCACAGCGATTTAACGCCACAGAGTGCTACCACGCAGCGAGTTACGTAATGACGTCGGGGACTCGCCCGTCTCCTGGCGACGATATTTATGGTAGAAAGTCCGCGCACTCTACGACTCTGTCGCGATATTTCACAGATCAACTCTTTAAGGGTCCCAAACCCTGCGTTTAGTATGTAATGGAAACCTAGTGAAGCGAAAGGATGTCGGACATCGCGTTCTGAAAACTGTCCGAAGTTCTTTGTCGGCCATAGCCTTTATCTTGATTTACGAACTGCGTAATAAATAATTCCCAGAAGGTCATACGCGATCGTTTGTGCCGAGATAGACTCTCGCAGGAAAATGCCACAGCAATCTTTTCGTGTCTTACCATTAATTATTGAAGTGTATATTACATTTTACGCTCCCTTAAATTTGAAAGGAGAAATATTTCGAAAAGTTTTCTATCGTTCGATGAACTTGATGAATCTGTCTTTCTCTCTCTCTCCCTCTCTCACCCTCTCTCTCCCTAATCCCTCCTCTCTGTCTCTTTCTGCATAAATATGTGATTTTGAATGTGAGAGAGCGCAGCGACCTACGTAACGTATATTTTAGCTTGCAGAAATATCCGCATTAGGCAACTTCAGGTTGTCTCGCTACCTGATTATAATTTGCAAAAAGAACAAGAAATCCGTGACCAAACATTCTTGTTTAAAGCACGAGCAAACAAATTTCTTTCTGAGGGCGAATTGCATATAAGAGATATCTGTTCCATGGGACAATGCAGAGCGTATTCCATCGGCGTATATCTCACACTATATTATTAGGTTTGTTCCTCGTACTACAATGCAACATACGTTGTAAGTTCGGGTCGAGACAAGAGGTTATATAATGCAAAACAGGGCGAGTGGACGCGCCACGCCAGGGAGATTCGAACCCCCGATCGAAAGAGCACAATTGCGCCACCCACAATCGAACGTGGCCCTCGCGTAAACATTGTAATCCCGATATCAATAAATTACCCGGCACATCTGTGGCGGCTCCGTCGGCCTCCATTACCTGTAATTTTCTTCGGGCGCGGGCGAGAAACGCTGCGGGAAGCGACCGCCCACCGCCCCTACGCCCCCGTCCGCCGAGCGCTGGCGTGGGCGACCGGGGGCGATGCCATGTGGAGGTCGCGGGACCCTAATCAGAGGGTCCAAATGTCTTTTTATTTTATTTTTTAATTATTTATTATTTTATTTATTATTTATTTATTATTTTATTTATTATTTTATTTATTATTTATTTATTATTTTATTTATTATTTTATTTATTTACTTATTTGTTTATTTTATTTTACGTCTGGAACAGTTAAAAACTGAGTCGTACTATGTGGAGATGTGAATTTTGAACAGTTTTTTTTCTTCGAGATCTCTTCTCTAACCCATATACAAGTTAAATGCTGAATACAATTAGAATTGATGGTTTTTTAAATAAAATATTTCATTAAGGGAAATGGTTTCTCTTGATGAAATATATTTCCAAAATTCTTCTTCTTGCAAAGTCATGAATATTTTTTTAACATACAAGTCTTTTTTGCTTAATATGTGCTTGAAGAAATGACAATTTATTAAAAAAATATCAAAACAGCTCCTATTTTTTCTTTAAATTATTTACTTGAATAGGACAATACGAATTTTAGAAAATTGGAGAAGTTACACGTAAGGGTATGAGAACGTATGTGCTGTTGTAGCAGCACTAGTATTTTTCTAATTTTATTTAGTATTCCTTTTAATTGTGCATACAATATTCTGTATAACATTGATGAAATGCTGCCAATGGGAGACTACTCCTCACGATCACATAACATTTTAAAATTATACAAATTTACCCTGACGCTTTGGATGATCCAATTTCAAAAATAATGTAAAACAAAAATTGCAGTTGTCCTATAGTCACGATCGAATACTTGCTTTTTTGCTGCCGTTACTGAGGTGTAAAAAATGAAAATCTCGTGCGTATCTTATCTTGACACATTTCTGAGTCTTTGGTCAACATTATGTTATATAGTTAGGCGACAAATGTACCTAAACTTTAATTTAATCAATAATCAAGTAAATCAAAAGAAATAAACAATAACTGAACAATCACGATTTACAACAAACCTTTTTCCCAGTTGTTTCCAGAATATCATTTCTTACAATGTACTTCTTATCCACGTGAGTATCCATTTTTCATAATAAACGCCATGTTCAAACGTCTTTTTGTTTGGAAACGCTGGAACACTTATCGTCCGCTTAAATGTCTTTCACAAAGTAATAACATATTAACAAGTTTCTTTTATCACCTATAAGAGCGACTGTAAAAAAGGATTTTTCAAAAAACCATATGAAAAAGGTTTGTTCATAAAACCACGAAAATACATTGCCACTGCAATATAGCCGAAAATAAACATATTTTTCTCGGAATTTATAAAACGTCACTTGTATTGTCCTGGTTTTCACCTATTCAAAGAATCAGACTTTGAGAAGAAGAAAAGTAGATAGTATAAGCAAATTCAAAACAAATTGTCAAATTAATGAGAATATCATACTATAATTTTCACAATATTCGGGTTAACATTTATATTTTTATGTAACATTATTGCAACATGCAACATTATTGTGGAAATTATTTTTATATGTCCAAGAAAACAATGAAATACTACCTCAACCTGCCATCTGACTGTCTAATACTTAAGTATTTCAATTGAAAGACAAGAGATAATTAAACATACATTAAGAACTTATACTATTTAGACAAATTAAACGACCCATCATGTGCGTACATGTGAACTTGGAAATACTAGTATTTAATCATTACAAAAAAATCGTGATTTTAATTTACTTGGCGGCGATACCAGCAAATCGTGATCGCGTCTGCTTCCCAACACTCGTTCCCCGATACTAGTTCTTGTCCAGCTTCCTCCAGCTAACCAGAGCAAGTACATCTTCGCCAACCGAATCATCGGAACAGTGTAGTAGTATTTTGTTTAGACGCCCCTCGCAGCAAATGCATCATTTACGTACGGCCTGCCAGTAAAATCGTATTTTCGCACGCACCGCGATCCAAACACGCGCTTTCTCGTGCGTACGGCGGCTTCGAAGGCCACTTTCCGCGCCCAGCGCTGCCTGTTGGCGAGTCGTAGAGGCTGAGGGCGCTTGCTGCCGCCGCTGGCGCCACCTGTCGTGCGCCCCTCCCCCGCGCTCCACCGCACTCGCGGCCGTTACGCTTGCTAAGCTCCATCAGCGAAACATAGCCAGAATTTTGTGACCATTTTGAGCTTTTCTTATATATAAACATTTCTAATTCTGTTACATTTTTTTCAGAAATGGTTGGCCTTGCTGACTTAACGTTAGGCTGGTCAAGCATCTTTGCTAAAATGAAAAATATATCTTTATAGAAAATATTGTGACTTTTTTGTGTTCTTCAAATATAAAAAAATATTATGCGTTTTCTTTTGTTTTTCTTTTTTAACACTGGAAAAAACTTTTTTCCTAGTTGCTGGCTGACACATTACTTCTGCCTAAGAAAATGCAATGTGGAGTCAAAACTATTTTTCCACAATAAAAAATGCCTAATGCCTAGAACAATCACACAATTTTGACTTTGTTTGATTTGGAAAAAATACTTCCGAGCCTATTAAACATATTTATTGTATTTTAGTGCAACTTGGCTTTGAAATATACTGCTGAGTGACAGTTCACAGAGATTTGCAGTGTTTTTAATGTTAAAAAAGTATGTCGAGTAAAATATGGAAGGCAGTTGTTTTCTTTTTGACTTTTTCTGCACTTTGAATACGTTTTTTACATTCTTATATCACATAATTAGGTTGTTCCTCTTTTACACCCATCTCCCATGACAACTTCTCTTGATTCATAAGAACTATGTCCAAAAGCGTGCAGTTTCTAAGGGTTCGTATTAGCAAATAAAAAAGAATAGATTTAGTTTCAAACAACTAAAATCCAGAAGTAAAAATGGTTATAATTAAAAAAACGTGAGATTGTTTAGTTTTAACAAATTTATTTAGCAAAATATGTTTTTGGAATCCGTTTAGTGACTTTTTAAAAATTCTATACAATACTTCGTGTGTGTCTCTGCTTTGACACGTCTTAAAATACTTATAATTATAATTTATTACTAGTCGTTTATAATTCAGAATGCCACATGCGCATTAATTACTTATCCTTCAAAGTTAAGAATGCCGCTCCATAAATAATACAATATACTTTTACACTATGATAATTGCATTTGTCAATTCCGATTCCTTTAATGTCGAAACAATCAAGTAATATTAAAGTATTTTATATTTATTCTGTCTTTAATTTCTTAACATTGCTCACACATTCAATAATTTATTATCTACGAGACATACACAATTTATCAGCTATTGTAAACACTTTACTGGACGTGAAATAAAAGGAAAATAGTTTACAACCCTCTCATTGTAATGAAAACCTTTTTTGAGAGGCAATAAGCGTAGACGTTTGCCATCGTCGCAGGTTCACAGATAGTAAACCATCATTTCCTTCTCTCTTTTTTCGCCTATTGCGTTGCACGAAAATCAGTACTCGCAGCAGCTGCCATCGCAGGAATGGGAACGTTCAACTTGGCGAACGTAGATCGGCCTGATTGTAATGCTTCCTGTTTTTTCTACTTATATAAATAAGTTAGATGAAAGAAGTTGTGAAAATTTTAATTCGGAAATATTCCTTTCAGTGACGTGTGGCAGAGCAACAGTCGTTTGCAAAGTGGCCGGCATCGATGTTTGTAAGAGTCCGCGTTGTTCGATTGAATTCTTGAACTGAATGCAGAAAATGAAATGCTAATTTCTATTCAGAAAAGACTGAAAAATATGTACGGTGATCCAACAGGGATGACTGCACTGTTAGGCGAAAGGGATTCGTCGCTGCAACGAAAGTGAAGGGTAATCGCCGTGGGCTGACGAAAATCGAAGTGGCAGGTCGGTGACTGCAGCCGCTCCAAGCAACTGTCACCAAGTCGTTGACATCATTCGTGGTGACCGCTGGGTGAATACAGATGAAATGAGGGAGATAATGTGACACAATTTATCTGACACTTTTCGCCATCTCCATTCAAGAATTCAATCACACAACGCTGCCCTCTAACGAACTGCATGTTGGCCAATTTTCAAACGACTGCTGAGCTGCCACATGTTGACGCAGAAAGGTACTACTGAGGTGGATTGCAGGTGGTTTGAAGAGTAGTGCCAAATTCAAATTGTTTGCGTGACTAATTTTATTCAAGTATAAAAAAATAGAAGTATTACTTTTTGACTGCCCCTTGTAGTTTGTAGAAAATGCAGACGCGACCGTCAGTTCGACTTGGCGGATTACACGCCTTGCGTCCGGTGCGCCTCAGGACGACGCGTAAATTAGTCTCCGCAGCAGCGGTGGGGGGGGGTGCAGTGGGGATGGCAATGGCGGGGGGTGATGGAGATGGCGATGACGGCGGAGGCGAGGGCGTGCAGCGGACAGTGGCGATGGTGGGTGGCGGGTGGTGGCTGCCGCTCTGGCAATGCAGGGGCTTGTAGGAAGGCTCACTTAATTTTCAGGGGAGAATGAAGTCATAAAACACTGCCCTCCATTTCCCTTGGCAGCTGGGCGGCAACCCGCAGCCACGGAGCGCCGTCAAGGCTCTGCAGTGGCCTCAGTGAAGTGGCATCAGGCAGTGAAGGTAGGTAGTGAAGTAGTTCAGGCCCGAAAGTGGCCTTCGGGTTACGTTACAGTTTGACCCGCACCATTTAACTCGATCGAGTATACACGAGTGTCTATGACCCATAGCTCCGGATGGAAAACTGTCTCGAACGAAATCCACCAGTATCCTATTTTCTTCAGAATACAGGTTTGGGGTATGACTACATGATTGACCAGCATTTGAGTGTCTTGAACGCGTGGATCTGAACAGGGTTCAGTTCCCTTTTAACTTGTGATAAATGTTAGTTCGTTGAGAACGATACCGCCTCAACAAAAAGTTGAGCAGATAAATTGGACATTGATTTGGAGGGAAGCGGTGTTATAATTCTGAAAGTTTCAATAAATAGAATTGACGGTTAATGAATGGTACTTCGAGAAGGACACTTTCAATCCACGCACGTATCCATATTCGCATATTTGAAATAAAATATCAATACATCAGATTCACTTTGTAAAACCTAAATATACATTTAAATACGAAATATACTCTCAATGAAAACATAAACCATCACCCCTCTTCTAAAATTATTGTAAGAAAATAGGCACATCACCCTTATGCAGCGTGTCATGTTAGCGGGGAAACCCAGACCATCGGCCTTTCTCTCCTTCTGCAGCCTTTCCCAGAATGTACACATCTCGACACGCCCAGACTCATAATCAAATTTTTAGCTGCCAGGTAGCTGGTAAGAAACAACTCAAAATGTATTTTATTTTACTTATTATAAGAACTTTCAATATTTTGTTTGTTTTCATTTTTAATTCAAAGTTTGCATTCAGAAACGTTAGAAATTGCTGCCTATAGTACTAAATAGATTCATTTTCAGATTTTTATTTTATTATGTTCACTCTATTGCATTTTTATTTGCAATGTTTAATGTATGCGTTAATACACATTTTCATCATTAATTTTACGGATATATAGTTGATTTATCAAATTATTTTATACATTTTTTAAAAATCTTTATACTAAGCCTGAGATGAGTTTAAGCTACCGAAAACTGCTTATGATATATAAATAAAAATGTTGGTGAAGAATAAACAATGACTTTGTATGCCTTCCAAATATGCTTACGTAAAAGATTCTGTCTTTAACTTAATTTGTAATGTTTATTCATTACAGATTGGCCTTTAATTTCAGATCAGGTACAAATTACTATAAAAGGATCCAGAACAAAAGTATACTACAATGTTTTGTAAAATGATAAATAAAAAGTAGGTTACAAAGACAGATTAGTAAAACTTATTTTTGAATGTTTATATTTGCAACAAGAAAATTGGAACTAAAATCAATAGAAACGAATTGTAAAAGTAAAGAGGGAATGGAAAAGGAAGAATAAAAAATACTTAATAGCACCAGCAGTATTTTCTAATGAATCTCAACGCAATATTTTAATGAAAAATAAAAAATTCAACAAATTCTCAGTTTAAATAGTAAATTAAATTAAAGGCACGTTGTGCATCACCAATAAACAAATCCTTTAAAATAAAATTAAATACGACAAGCGCTAAATCAGAAAGAAACAACTGGCGTGTATCTCGAACGTATAGGGACCTCTTTAAAGATTACAAGGGCCTCGGAATTCGCTGAACCGATTTGCAAGTCGAATACTTGTAAATAAATACCACAGGTCGATAAGAACATTCCAACTTCGCAACGAATGAGAGCAATGTATTGCTCTGGCAATTCCTGCATAACAAAACCTTGGCCATCCGCACAGATTTGCAGGCCAGCCCAATGAGCCTAAGAAATACAGTATATTCGAGTATATTGACACCCGCCGCGCGCCGGGCGGCCCGCGCTCAGAGCGCCGTCTTCGGCAGGCGGCGGCCTCCGCCGGGGGGCCGGAACGGCCCGCGCGACCGCGACCCGGGCCACAACGCTGCCGCGCTAGGAACGCTGCGATTCCGGTGGCATTCACTCTTCCGTTTTATATATTCCCTGGAACGGCAGCCAAATCTATTATAAGCATTACGCAAACCTTATTAAATAAAGCTCTAAGAATCGTTATTAGGGCTCCTTGGTTCGTTTTGAAGAAGCAAACCCACCATGCAAGCAATTCCCACAATGAAAGAACACATTACTAAACCGTTCAAGCGTTCTCACCACATCCCACGGCATCTCCATATTCAACCTTCCTCGTACAGCAGAACCGAACCTACATAGAAAATCAGGATTCCCATTAACAGATTCAGAACACAATAATACAGGAGAAAATTCGCCTTTCAATAATACGACCTCAATCGCATAAACACATATAGCATTGAACAACCATTTGTAACTAACATATACATATATACATATACATATATACATATACATATATACATATACATATACATATACATATATACAT